>JTDE01000383.1:128978-148495 GCA_014338405.1 Paragonimus skrjabini miyazakii
AACACGGATTTTGGCGAAGACAGAACAGTGTCCCAAAATTACCCTGCAAGAGATCACTGCTGAATGCCAGCGCCTAGTGAACCTGAAGTATGACACCGCTATGATCGAACAAAGAAGTCATTCAAACGTCCACACAGTGTCCTCAAATGTCCCAGTCAAAAGTGCACCGATGTCGGAACGCGACAACCGGAAGGAAACTTCCCACACCGTGCTGGCAGTGTGGTAGATGGCATTATGTCCGACATTGCCCATTCAAACAGTATCGGTGCTCCCGCTGTTCCCGACGGGGCCACAAAGAAGACCATTGCCGTTCCAAGAGGCGCCAACACTTGTTCAATCAGAACTCCCGCAAGCCACACAGGCCCCGCTTCTCAAGAGCACAGGTCGTTCTCGCAGCAAGAAACGACGACCACTGAAGGCGCAGAAAGTACGTATTTGTCTCTATCAACGGCAAGTCGGTCGGCCTACAGCTCGACACAGCATCCGACATCACATTAATCTCTGACAGCACGTGGCGCCTGATTGGCAAACCTACAATAGGCCCGACAACCTAACTTGCTAGAAGCGCTACTGGTGATCGGTTGCCCATCATTGGCGAAGTCCACTGCATTGCAGCTCTTAACGGATCATCAATCAGCGGTGCCTGCTACGTGACCCGCAATCCTGGCCTGGATCTCCTTAGATTGGATTCGATCGACAAACTACATCTATTTGACAGACCATTACTCCAAATCTGCAACCGCACTCAAGCTCAGCAGAAGCCCACGATGACTCCAGAAGTCCACCATCAACTCACAAATACTCTCCAGCAGAAACACTCGGATGTGTTCACAGAAGAACTCAACTGCTGTACCAAAATAAAGCCAGCGTAAAAGGTCCCCCAAGTCATGTTTTACAGACCTTCTTGATCAATTACCGGACAACCCCAAATCTGAACGTCCCAGATAGCAAGTCGCCGGCAGAATGAATGTTCAGTAGAAAACTCAGGACTGTCTTTGATATAATGATCCCGCATTCAAACAGAAGGAGAGGACGCAAGACAAGACTGGGAAAACAGTACGATCAAAGATACCGAGCTCGTGCACGGTACTTCACGATCGGCGAGCCTGTCCTTGTACGTATACTTCATGGATCGCTGAACCGGAGGAGGGGAATAATCATCCGACGGCGAGGATCAGTCCTACATGAAGTGAAAGTCGGCTAAGCCACATGTGTGTGGCACGCAAACCAGATTCGCTGGAACATCAAGTGGAACACTGTTATAGTTACTGTTTTATTTGGGTTCATAAGAAAAGAGGAGCATTATAGGGAAGGTTTCATGGGCAAACAGCTGTGTTAAGGCTCTAAAATATTTCATCATGCAAGAGTTTCACCATTCTTCCGGCGGAAGGAACTTTAGGATATAACGCAGCTGCAAACACGAAGTCAGTTATGCCAGGTTTCCGTGTTCCAAGGCGAAATATGCGATAACCTTACACACTA
Organism: Paragonimus skrjabini miyazakii; assembly: GCA_014338405.1. Classification (NCBI taxonomy): domain Eukaryota; kingdom Metazoa; phylum Platyhelminthes; class Trematoda; order Plagiorchiida; family Troglotrematidae; genus Paragonimus; species Paragonimus skrjabini miyazakii. The sequence goes on from JTDE01000383.1 coordinate 130,461, forward strand.
GCTGTGTTTGAAAAGCATTGTTCATACTTCCCAGTAAAAATTCAGTAGGCGTTGGTTTACTACAGTTCAAGAACAGAGTATTCTATTGAGTAAGCCTTAAACTGGACTCCCTAATCAAGTGTACACCGGATTTTAACTTGACGCGTTAATGCGTGAACAATGTCCGCAAAAGGACTTACGGGCCTTGATGACACGCTCTGTAACTAGTCAGTAACCAGGGTGGGTTTGATACAACAAGACGATTGTACTGTTCATTCCCGGGTGAATTAGATCCTATTAAAACTCAAACATGGTTCCTGTACGGCTCTGAGAAAGCTGCTTCATCCGTGTAGGTACTGAATGCATAAGCACTTTGTAACTCGCTGACGAGTTCCTTGGACAGAGGTGTTTCTTCTTTGAGGGTAACACCTGAGTAGAGCATTGTCTCACCTTGCATAAACCGATAACGAAGTTCTTCTTCAGTGTTGTTCATAACTTTTAAGAAAATCTATTACAGATTTTTCAGCAGCTAAATTTACCGTCCAGCAATTAGGGGCCAGGTAACAAAATTCGGAATCCAAGCTCTTTACGTGATTCTTAATTGAAAAGTTTACCGAAAGGGCTTACCCAAGAACAGGCCTCCTAATCGAGTCGGGTTATCGAACACCCCGAACGCACCGCCACTGGCGCACGGGTGTACGCGCATTTCAGATTAAATCGCAACTAAATACTATGCCTTTTTCTATACTTGTTTCTCTTTTAGGCATGAGAATGTGTCACGAACGCCTCGAGACGAAATGATCTTAGTTGGGACACCCATCACGGCGCTCCCCGAAGGGTCAAACAAGTGCGCCAGACAGGACATATGCATGGACCGAACAACAACCCTGGAAGATGTCATGGGGTGACCAACACAGTCGTCCCTCAAGGCCGAAGCCAAGCCAATGAAGACAGCACCTGCGTTGATTTCATATATAATGCCCTAGTGACAATATACAAGGAACTTTTGTCGTGCCTTACTGCTGAGTTTTTTGCAATCAGTCGGGATAACTTGAGGTCGTACTAACCAGCGTTACAACAGAATGTATGTTTCGTGTAAAAGCCTTCGTTTTAGTGCAGTAGAATTTCTCCATTGTATTTCCAGGCTGTGGAAGTGGCTTATGATTGGTCTAGTGGACTCAGATTTTACGGCCTTTTTGATTGCGACTGCTCGCATTGGCTGCTGCGCCAGGACAATGTCCGAGGAAACACTTGAGTTGTGAAGGCCGTCATGTGGTCCAATCAGGGTATAGAGTCCAGCCCAGAGGGGGCAGAGAGCACAAGCCAATGATCGGATCACATGACGGCCTTCACAACTCAAGTGTTCCCTCGGGCATTGTCCTAGCGCAGCAACCAATGCGTACAGCCGCAATCAAAAAGGCCGTAAAATATGAGTCCACTACACCAATCATAAGCCAGTTCCACAGCCTGAAAATACAGTGGAGAAATTCTACTGCACTAAAACGAAAGGCTTTTACACGGAAGATACATTCTTATGCCTAAAAGAGAAACCAGTATGGAAAAAGATATAGTGCTTTTGAACCTTCGAAATTATTTAAATTTACCAGGTTTCTCGGACTTTCCTCATACTGCCTGAACCATCTTTTGGTTTTTACAACCGTAGCAGAACCATTATGTTATACAACAATGGAAAACATTCCTTTTTGTTGGACTGATGCCCTACACAGTGTACTTTCTCGTTTCACGCAGCAAATGGCCTCCGTTCCTTTTCTGTCCATTTTTCACGAAACTCGCAAAACACTCGTTTCAAACAATGTCTCTGATGTTAGGATTAGGGAAATCCTATCACAAATACAGTATTGATACAAATGGATTATTGCGTGTTTCTGGAACACTCTCTAATACTGAAAGCACATGTATCTGTTCGACACACTACATTACGTACCGACCACTCTGCATTGACTACCCTCACGAGACATGGAATCAAGGGTCACAAGCCGCTTCGCATCTGTCGTTGGTTGGCCAGAATTTTCAATTACAGCTGTACTACAAAATGTCAACCTGGTTCGTGGAGTCAGGTTGCCGATAAAGTTTCCCGTATATCGCCACCAAACCAAGTAACAACGTCTGAGAGATCGTAGCTGTTCTTGTTACTGCTCAGCTTCATGCAATAACCCGAGAATGGTTGCGGTGTTCATTACAGGCAGATAGTGAACTCTAACATTTGAAACAGTTTTATTTTCTCACATTATCTATTAAAAGTATCGGTAATGTATTCAAGTGCTTCTATTCCTTGCACATCTAGTTGTATGTAGTCGAGGATTGGATTACTCGTGGATCTCAATCTGTTCCATCATCTGCTCTTAGACAAGAAGTTTTACTGTGTTCTCACGAAAGGCATCCTAGACTTAGTGGAACACAGCATCGCACCAGCGAATAATTCTGGCAGCTACGATTGTTCCCATATATCGTAACCATCGTAAATAACAGCGGACCTGGACAGAATACCGTCACGGGTACAGTCCGTGGAATACCTATGAGACCACGGTCAAAACTTGCTGTTCACGTTATGAAACAGTTTACATCAACTCCAATGCACTAGAGCTATATCCTGATATATGACCTGGAGCGTATGTAGCAGAAGTTAGCGCACTCCTTATAATTCACTGGTTGCAAAGGTTTGTTACACATTCTGGAGCCGCGGTGGAAATTGTCACTGATAACGACCAGCAATTCGTAGGCTATAATCCTAGCCAGTTCCTCAGACAGCATGATATACGACGCACGTCCAGTGATTTCCATAATCCGACGTTCAGTAGTGTGATGAGGCGCGTGAATCGTACCCCAAATAGAGCATCTAAACTCTATCACACGGAGAGTAAGTGTGGGGTGATTTTTGCTCGGTAGATTATTTACACACCACACGAGTCATCACAGCGCAACGGACAAAATGACTGCCGAGGCAATGTTTTTGAGAGCCTCACATACAAAATAAATGTGGTTCATTCGTTTCCATACAAAAGCAAGAAGACAAGGATGAGAAAACTCCAGGACCCCCAGAGTACATATGTGATAACGGCGAGAATATTGACTTCAGCGAAGTACGTTCGTTTGTGAAATCAGGTCGTTAACAAGAGATATTCGGTACTTTCAGTACCCAGTACAACAGAACGGTCTTCGGGACTCGGCACTTATCATCAGGTTGGCGATAGGCGGGTCATCTCAAGGTAGATTTATGTATGTGCCCCTTCGCCACAATGCAGTTCCGCCATTCCTACCAATCAACACACTATATATCCAGTCACCCGTCGACTGTCGTCTCAGATGCTTAAGTCTGTTACTTTCAAACAAACTACACTCACCCCATTGGGGTGATGGTGCACGTGTGCTTCGTCATGCCACCGTGTTACCACGTGATCACATGGCCGCGCTACGGAACTTACGCGTGATGCGTACACCTGCTAGTCGGTTGGTGCGAGTTATCGATCTTCAGTATCACAGTATGTGCTTGCTTCCCTCCTGATTGATGCGGTCAATATGCGCACTTCTCCGCACTGTGAGATGTAGTGTTGAGTGCGTACTATGTTTTATGGTTCGTGGCTTCATGGTTTTATGGTTTTACGGTTGCCTCTTTCACACACCTACTGGTCTTATTCCTTCGGGTTTACACCAGATACATGGTGTGTGAGTGGAACCGCAAGTGGTGCAGCGCAAGACACTTGGGGGGATGGTTTAAAGCGCAGGCGTCCTTTGGCTTCAGTTACTGTGACAGGCTGATCCGTGTATATTTGAAAGATTCATGAAAAAGTGTAGAAATTATTTCCCCCCCCCCCTCTTCTCCCTCGGATAACTAATGCTAATAGGAACACACTGGTATACCTCGATTAAGAGAACAGTGTGTTGTTTTTGCGAAAACAACTACAAATATTGACCAACTTTTTGTGATCTACAAATGAACCATACACATCATGTGCATATTACTGGACACTATTAGCTTAGATTGACTGTCATTTCCTGATCTAAGTCTGATTTCTATACCACACAAAGTCACGACCTTATTGTCAAAGTTAATTATAGTTAAAAGAACGCGATGCTACGTTATCTATTCTATAGTATTCCATTACATACGAACAAAAATCTTACATCAGTGATAATGTACTGGGCTGTGTGGTTGCTCAGAAATGACTGAATCTACTGATTATATGTATCTGTTATTTACCGTTAGAGATGTGCTGTTCTACCTACGGGTCGAAAGTGTCGTCTCGCAAAGGCGAAAAATATGAAGCATTAGTATGTAAACCATAAATTCACAGGAGTTGCACAAAATGTTGTCCGTAGTTTTGCTCACGCAACACCATTCTCATTAAATATGAGGACAGCGAAAGTTACCAAACAGTCTCAGATATTTTACTACATTCCAAGACGGTGACCATGTTGAATTCCTTTAGTGTTTGTGGATGTTTACTGTTAGAGGTAGCCCAAAAGAACAATATCCGGTGGAGTAATACCTGGCGACCGTGGGTGGCTTCTTCTTTAGTTCACCGCAACCGGTCAGTCAACACAAGGATGTTTCATTCAGCTATTCTCGTAACATAATTTATGATGTAGTGCTGCATCATTTTGCAGAAACCAGGCGTTTTCACGTACTCCCAGTATTAGTGAAAACTGTTGTTGCGGCCCTTGGAGACAGAAATACCTTAGCTTGTAAATGATTGTGCGCAAAAAGGTCTTATCTGTAAAGTTTTCATTAAAAAAGAAAATGCCTGATAACCCGTGATCCAACAAGCCCCACCAAAACCGCAAGCTGTCGGCTATGTTCACGTCGAATTGGAGTAGCCCGCTGGGGATTATCGATGTAGCAGAAATACGAGTTATGTACGATTCCGTTTAGACCACATACTGATTCTTGTCAAAGTACTCTCAAATATATATATATTTATACCTCCCTCTCTGATAAATCTCATGTCCAAAATGACTAATGTTTATCCGGATCCGCTAACTGAAGCCCCTGTACAACGTACAGCGAACTTGGATGCATTATATTCTAGATCAGTCCGACATATTCTCTTTTGGGGGCTGTTTTTTGTACTTCGTAGAACATCACGAGCGATTCACAATCGATCGTATTTCACATGTCACGAAATACCTCCGACTGCAACAAGCGTCTCACCAGCCATCAAGACGGATTTTCAGGTAGTCAGTCGCGTACATACAAGATTTGAATCACACATGTTAGTGGCGTCCTCCACAATTTCACCACAAGTCACATAAATGGAAACCAGTTCCACACGCCACTCAGCTGTCAGATCAGTTACACTACGTTTTCCTAGCCGCAGTTCAGCACTGAAAACGGGTTCCTGAGTGGTAATTGGTCCAGACTACATTGAACGCAGCGACCGTACGGGAAACCGAACGGAGCAAAGTCTAGTCCAACACACCTTAACCTAACGAGTTGTGGACATCTGTTTTGAATGTGTGTCACAGTGACCAAAGTCAAAAGATACCTGCACATAACACCCACCACAAATGGCTTGTGTCGCGTCTGTGGTGGTCCCATGCACACACCAGGTGTTCAGTATAAACCCGAAGGAATAAGACCAGGAGTTGTGCGAGCGAAGGTCTTTGTGGTCCAGCCGGTCAATACTGGTTAGCCAGTTAGTACGCTAGCATGAAAGTGAAGCCCTTGTCGCTTGAATGCGAGAAATAGCAATTCTAGTGCTAGGATCTAGGCTTGGAGGGGAAATATAATAGAGGAGTGTATATTATTGCACTTTAGTTAATACGATGAAGAGAAACAGACTTTGAAGTTGGATCGAAAAACAAACAGGATTGAGACAGTCGTCGATACAATAGATGAACCGAATTAACCTGAGCATGGAAAAGGATAGGTCCTAACACTTGTGATAATTGAGAAATAGATGCCGAGATGACGATCAATGGAAAAGATTTCATGAAGCAGTTTGAAAGCTATCAGCTAATTTTTGGGTGAGCTGATAAATCTCTTAAAACAGTATTGTATGGATATTTCATCCATGCTTGTTGCCCGAACAAAGCGTGTCAGAACTGTGCAACGCAAAAGAAATAAAGAAAAGAAGACATCTTGCAAGCTTCTGAAGATGTTTGTCATGGATGTCATCCTTTGATGACTGGAGCATCCAAACTGTTGTCTACAATGACGGTGAGTATGACTTACAGAGCCGCAACACTGCACTTGATTGACAGCAAACATGACAGAAGAGACTGCTCAACCGAAGGTCTATATTCTTTATCCTTGTTGATTTGAGGAATCATCGTCTAATATCATCTCATGGTGCGTCTGCATATACCTTTTACCTCTTGCTTTCCTGCTGCCCCGGACTTTTCGAGTGGGCTTGCCATAGGTGGGTAGGGTGTTAGTCTTACAAGTTAGCGTTCGTTATATGAAATTTCAATAGACACACTGACCAAGTCAACGTAATAAGGGGCGATGACATACATCAAAACTGTTCCCAGTATAGGTGCACTTATATTCAGCTTCCTCGGCGGAGTTCGCATCCGTTGCCGTGTTGAAAGCTCTCCACCTCGTAGAAAAGCTTACAACTGAGCACTCTAGTGTGGCTGAAGCCATCTGCAAATTACAGGCCCAGCCAATTGACATAAGATGGTATACATTCGCTCATTTTACTGAACGTCATATAGACCTCGTAGAGAACAAATTGAAAGTCACCTCGCTCATCAATACGCATAACGCATCATTTTTGAACACACAAACAACTGTCCAGTCTCCGGATTCTAACGAGATTTCATTGCAACACGTAGTTGACAGACCCCCTTGGTAATAATACAGCGACCGCTCAAACATCGTCTAGTGGTTATCTATGGTAAGTGCTTGTAGTCAGATTTGGCGCGTAATCTCAAAAATGTCGTCATTGAACACAATCTCAATGCATTGTTCAATATACTTACGGTGATTGAGGTTGTTTCATCTAAGTATACAGTGCACCGTGAACTTACATCTGAGTATAATCCGACAGCGTGCTAGTTAACATCTCTTGATTGGCAACCGCCAATTATATTGCTGATCACCCACATTACAATGCACTTTAATCTTGATGCAACCGCAGAGTCACTGACCACTCCACTTAAGGTCACCAAAATTTGATTTGCGTTACAATGACGACCAAGTGTCGGGTGACCTATCAATAAAGGACAAACAAACAACAGTCGTATGCGTACTGAAGTGGTACCTAACGAAACTAAACTTTGAGTTGTTTTAGAACAGACAACATCTACTGTTAGATCTAACCTGTCCACCAAAATATGATATCCCCCTTAGAATGTAGCCAATAGTTGCAATTTGTGTTGTTCGCTTCTTTCCTCACAAAAGACCCGATCAGCCCAACTATTTGATGTGTAAATATCTACTATCCCGCACCCATTGAGTAATATCCTGTCACGCTTTGTAACACAACATTTGGATGTGTAGTCACAGAACGTTTCAGCAAGTGAGATACGCACAGCTCTACAGGACAAACACGCATGGCGATGTCTGTGACGGTCTGATTTGGTCATGGGTTTAGTAGTTAACTTTAAGTGTACAAGATAAATGACAAAATAAGCTGACTGTGACAATGACGAAGGTTGCGAGGAATTCTGAACTCATTAGTAACGGAGTTTCTTATTATGAGAGAATACACTTGATACAATTGTTATTACCACTCTTGACCTGCGTAACATTGCACCATTCAATAATGGTGGGGAATCAGAGCTCCACCTTCCCCCACTGGCAGCACGCAGTTGTTCTCTGTCTGAAGACGCTCCCTACTTGGCAGTTTTGACTATTTGGTTGTGAAGCTCTCTCACATGGTTTACAACAGAATGCGTCACCAGCTGTTCATTTGTCGGAAAATCTCTTCTCAGAATGACAATTTCATTCGATCTGAGTTCGTTTATGGTCGATGACCACCCATTTCTGCTGTAACCAGTCGACCAACCACTGTAGTGAGGTGGAGCGATCGTGCTACACTACTCACACCACCACTATTCAGTAGTGGGGGTCAGAACGCAGATTTTCAAATTGAAGTACTCGCAGGAAAAATACAAGAAGAAACATTGGAGTGCAACATCACATGAAATGGTTCTTGGTATGTAAGGGAACGTAAAGAAACTGAACATTGACGTCTGTGGCAACCGTGACGGTCTGGGCCCAGTATCGTATGCAGATGAGTGTTTTTGTTTGTTGTCATATTGAAACGCATAACCCACGTGCTGCTTTCTTGAATAAATAATCCTTGTGTCATCCGCACTTTTGGTACACAACACTACCATATATTTTGCATTGATATTTATTATGCCTGGGGTACACCGTTTATCCTTACAGACTGATTTTCCCACCGTTCCCCAGAAGTCTCAGTCGGAAGAAGGCACAGGCTTACGAAACGAAAGATTGTTCGGTGGTGAAGTGCATTTCAGTCTGATATAAGAGAGTTAGAGTGTTTAAATTTAGTGCACATCCACACCTTACGGGGCTACGGAATTTGTTGCGAGACCTGGTCAATTGTAAGGCAGATTCGTAAGTTAGTCTCGTCTGCTAGAATACTTGCCAGCCACGTCAAAGAGTTAAACTGTAATCTCGACTGGACGACAAATAATGTCTGGTCGTTTTCTATTGGGTTCTCTTTGATTCCTGTTGCGTCTTCTTCATTAAAAGTTGAGTTGTTTACTGACAACTTATTTGGTTGAAATGCAACAGTGCAAACGGTGCTAGTAGTTTATTATCAAATGTTCTTAAGACATGTACCGAGCTAAATGCTATCATCTAGCTGAGATAGACACTTGATGTGTCATGCATAAAAACTGCGGACTGTTAGAAGACAGCGCATGCCACACCAATCGCTAAACCCAGGACAAGTATCACCTGATTTTATGTATGTCTGTAGTATGAGAGTTTGTGGAAACTACTTCTCATATGAATGAACGCTCAAGTGAAGCGTACGAACACTAAGTGAGTCATTTGTTGTTGCTTACTCTCAAGCATTGATGCTTCCGCTTATTCGGCTCATTCCAGCCTGCTATCGTTCGATGAAAAATAGAAAATTGCTTACGTATGTTTTACAAGATTGCACCCATGCACTGGGAAGCGCTGATAATTTGTAAGGAAGTCTACTTCAAGTTGTCACCAAATTTGGCATCCAGTCCGCAATAGTCTATCTTCCTAACGATTATTTTGTCACTCGTAGTCATCTTATCGAAATTTAGTGTACACGGCTCATCACCACTCACCAATGGCTTTTGTGTTGTTGTCGAATTGCATTCGTCTCCCCGATCCTGTTCTCATTGTATGTACCATGCGTGACATATCACAATTGCAATTAACAAACCAGTTATGAATACCCAATCTTCTGACCCCAAATTATCCATCCTGCTGTCTTCTCCAACCTCATTCAACGTCTCGTTTGAACTGTCAAGTTGGTCGAAGTGAATTTCAGCGTCCAGTAAAGGATTCAGGCCACGATCGGTAGAATTTGGCACGAAGTCTTTAGGTCTACCAACGTCCCGTTTTAAAACACATCATTAACACTGTGCATAGTTTGATCGTTCTTTAATAAACCACGCACTTCACTTTTCAAGAACATGGGTCACAATAATTTACTGCCTCTTCTACAGCATTTTTGGCTCACTGTGTGATGGACGCATGCTTTACATCTCAGTCTAAATTTAATTTCCGGTTTGTTTCATATATTTTTATGGAATGCATTAATATATACTCTCGTGTTGAAACTTATGTTGCTTTTTCCACTATCATTCTTCCTTCCTTAGATTTTACTATTGTAGTCTCCTTAATTTTGTTTTTGAGATCAATGGGTTTCGCTGCCATAGCAACTGATGAACTACACAGGTTTCCGCGTACGGGCCCGGTGTGGTTGCCCTTTGAGACTACACTGGATACGAGAAATGTGCGTAGAATTGCAAGCAATGCAACGTAGGCCAATTACAGTGACGACTATGTACCCGCTGTTTTGGTTTGGCCATTGTGGCAAACTGAGCCGGATATTGATGCTGAAAACAGCTTTTGTTTTTGTGCTGTTGCACGTTCTTGACCTGTTCTGCTACACTGGCATCATGGTCACGGTTGCGTGTTGTTTTGATCCTTAGGGTCACGCTGACTTCGGACTTCGTACCGTCCAGGTTCAACCATATCAGATAGGCTAATGAGTAGCAGCCACAGAACAAGCAGTTAAGCCCATAGGTTTGTATGCCCCACAACTGACTGCTTAGGGGTGCTTAGACAGTGAGGCACAAACCTATGAGTATACAATAGAACTATAATCATAGTGGCAATACTACTCCTCCGCTTACAAGAGGAGAGGTGTAACAAAAAATGTGCTTAAAATATACTAATTTGATGGCCCAACGGTTGACTTTGACTGCCGTCGTATTATCCTGTACGATCGAACAACCCCCACAAATTATCACAAACTTGATATAGCCTAAAATAAATTGACTGTGTACAACAGTAATCGGAACGAGTTGCCACTGTCTTATTCACTGCGTCTTCGGGCTGGATTAAAACTCTGCCAAATGCCTCTAAATTTTGAATCATTGGTTCCTAGTATGGCTCTCTTCCCGTCGAGAAAACGTTATATCTTTTTGTCTCTAGAATCAGGCTTTTGAGCAGAGGCTCTGGGGAGTGTCCCCAAGAAAACTCCATTTCCTTTTGTCCCACAAATCACACTGTCGAGTCAGAGACGCAGGTTGATGTGTCACTTCTCAATCTGAGACATGCGTCTGGACGTTGTACGTCGGCACGTGGAATGCGCTGGATCGGGGTAACACCGGACGGATGGAACACTTCACTGCACTGGTCGCCAAGGAACTGAACCGTCGCGGAGTCGATGCCACAGCCCTGTGTCAGACAAGACGTGCACACCAAGGTAAGCTACGACAATCAGGTGCTGGACATACCTTCTACTTGACAGGTTACCCGGCGAAAGGTGCTCAGAAGCACGGTGTCTCGTTCGCAGTAGCCGACAGCATAAACTCTCTGACGATAGGAGAACCGCACGACATCAGCCTTTAAATCATGTCCATGTGCCTAAGATTCAGTCGAAATAAGTCTGTTCATGGTCCAACCATATATCACACTGATGATTCAAAGAACGAGTTTTATGATCAGCTCTCTACCATAATCTACTCAACACCGGTGAGTGACAGACCGTTTGCTTTAGGTGATTTAGATGCGCATATTATGGGCTACTCACCAACTTGGTCGCGTATGTCTTCTGACCACACCGCATCGGTGCAACTAATGAGGGCAGTGGTCATCTGCTTTACTTGTAAGTCACTCACGAGTTGGCTAACACAAACAACTTATTCCAGGTGGATGCGAACGATATCGTGACATGACATTCCTGATCAGGACGAAAATGTTTATTCACGTTTACAACCATGATCATGCAAACAACGACAGAAATTGAGTGTTAGACGAGTGGAGAACTCAAAGACGGAGACTACATTACAATATGTGGTTGCCGTTCGTCTGTAAGATGCTCATCTATCCATTATACCCGAGGGTACGTGGCAACATCTCAAAGAACGAAACATGACAGCAGCCATCGAGGCGATCGGTATCTAGTGCCAGAAACGGTTGGACTAGTTCGACGACAACAACGTAGCAATCTCCAATGCGATACGAGAAAAGCATGCAGTATTTTCTGTTTCTACAATGAACCCGGATACTGAAGCCAGACGAATCACATTAAGCAGTGTTCGCCGACAACTCGCAGAATATCTTCACGAAATTGAGCACGATTAGTGGAAAAACCAGTGATCTAATTCAGCGCCATACTGACCACCGACAAAGCAATGAGTTCCACGATTCGTTGAAGGCGACTTTTGGGGTATCCATCCAGTCTGCTAAAGCCATGATCCACGTGGACTCTGGCTTTTCGTACACCCAGCCAAAGGAAATCATGAAAGCCCGGTGCAGGCACTCTGGTAGCTTGATATACCGTCTTGTTACCATTGTTTGAGAGACTGTGAATAGCCTGTAACAACATGTCAAAGCTTCACTTGCCATCGTCTCAGGTTTTACAGAGGTGCAGAAAACTTTATTACAACTACGAAGCAAAAAGGGCTGAGGTTGGTGAATGCCAGTGAAACTTCTGAAACATGATAGCCCAGCGTTGAAACTTGCTTTACCCCCAGCTGGTTCATTCCATTTAGAAGCATAAAACAATCCTTCGGGAGTTCAAGGATGCCTTAATCGTACCTTTGTTTAAAGATAATGCTGTCGAGCGGAGCATTGACAGTTATCGGGGAATTAGTCCGCTGAGCTGGACTAGAAAGTTGTTAACAAGAATCCTGCTGAACTGATTCAATGCAGACTTTTTGAAGCCAACGTTCTTGAAGATTCGCATGGGTCCCGTGCGAGTTGCAATACGACTTACATGGTATTTGCTGCTTGGCAGACTCAGCAAACGTGCCGTGGACACAACTGGCAGCTATATGCTCTGCATGAAATCGGATCACTCAATTGCAGGCATCAATTAGCTCCACATATAATCGGGAAGCCACACGTTAACTGTCGCACTGACACAGAGGCCAGCGCTCTACTCTCCACACGCAGGGTCCGCTGGGCCTTTTTCACTTTCACTCAACCGACAGACCGTGAACCCTCTTCCCTCAACAGTGCGAGCGCTAAGGTCACATTCATGCACACATAGGCGCATCGACTGAACCAACTCCACGCGCGTTAACTGACACGCATGTGATGCCCACACATGGAGGCGATTGAAGTCACAGATACACAATACAACTTCTGACGCCAAGTCTCGGACGGTGAACCAGTCAGCAACGCTCAAAACACAGGGACACGCGGACGTGAGCTACACCACAAGTGTACAGCTCCACACCGTATCCACGTAATCCGGACCCTGCAACACCTGAATATTGTTGACACTTTTATCAACCGGGACATTATTTTATATTGTACGTGAGACTCCTGGTTTGTCTATTTCTAATCATTTCCCCATTTATGCCTGGTCGTATTATACACCTTAATGCTAAACCGTGTACTCTTCTTTTGTTGTAAGTAGTTAATGTTAGGCTATAGTTATTTATCTATAGCCCATACCCTCTCACTACGCAACACTCTTTTCGTGGATTTCTTCAAGATGTTTGACTCAGTGAGCCGTGAGACATTATGGGCAGGGCTTGGTTACTTTGAATGTGTAGGCTAGTTCACCAGGCTAATTAGAATGTTACATGTGATTGTAAACAGGAAGGTGTAGTTGCACCAACACGGATGGTTTTAACGTTGTCACTGGTGTGAAGCAAAGTTGTGTCCTAAACTAAAACTAAATATTATTTAGTTTGGATGCGACAGTTGCTGTTCTGAACAGGGAGAACGGTGTGGAAGTTGAATGCCATAAATCAGGTTGCTTGTGAAATGTTCGACGTTTCGGCGCTTCAAGCCGATCGTGTACTCCGAAGATGTGCATGCATCTGCTTGCTGGTGATAGTGGGTTAGTTACGCATAGCGAAGAGGAACGCAAAAGACAGGGTGCGGCTTTCGCGACTGTGGTAACCAAATTTTGTTCGGATATCAACTGAGGTAGGACATTTTTTCTTTTGCCCCATCCGGGCGGAGGTGTTGTGTGTGCATTCGAAGTTTGCATCCGTGAAATCACAGCACAGACTTTTGTTAATCGGGTAGCAATTTGTCGACCAATCTGTCCTTGAATCTCGAGGTGTGAGCTCGTTTGGCGTAGGATAGCCTTGCTCTCGAACGTCTTGGAAGACGTGTTTGGGAGGAACACAGCCTGAATTAGAAAACCAACCTTAATGTCTACGGCTCCGTGGTGCAATTCGCGCTTCTGTAAAACGTTTATGGGACATGAGGTGGGTCAGAGGGAAATCAGGCCCCTACCAGAAAAAATGCTGACAATTATAGGGGCCGTACCTCCGAATTCTAAGCTCACGCTAAGACAACATCTGGGTCGAGCAGGGTATTACAGTCGGTTCGTTAAAAATTCCCACTCCATTGCACTACCACTGTACGAATTCCTTCAAAAAGATTAGCAATATGGATGGACCGACGACGCTCAGAGGACGTTCACGCGAGTGCAACAAGCGATGAACGAGCAACAGCTGACGTTGAAACTTAAGAATACAAAAGAAACGTTCATCGTAGCAGTAGATGCCAGTGACCGTGGTATCGGGTCAGTACTCAAGCAAAGGGAAGGAGTAATTGAATATGGCAGCAGGGTCCTGACCCCAACGGAGCAAAAGTATTCGACCATTGACAAGGAATGTTTGGCAATCATCTGGGCACTGGACAAGTGGAGGCCGTACCTGTTGGGTCAACAGTTCCACGTGGAGACGGATCATAAACCCATAGAGTGGATCAGGACTGCGGGGGACCTGAGAGGAAAATTAGCCCGATGGGTATTGCGTTTACAGGAATATGATTTCACGATCAGTCATGTACCTGGTTCGAGCAATTGCGTCGCTGATTTTCTTTCTCGACCGCAGATAGATGACGAAATTCCCAAAGCGACCTTTAGAGTCAACGGCTTAGTAATGGAGCTGAACCCACAAACACTAGAGCGTCTACAGCGTCAGGACAAGGTCCTCCTCTGGCAAGAGGCCTGAGGATCCCAACAAATACTAAAAATGAAGAGCTCAAAATAATCACTTCCAAATGGTGAAGCGCTGGCTTAAACAGTGCGAGTGTATTAACGTGGCAGTGTGGCGTTGGGCGCTTTTACGTAGTGGTCATCCCGAGACAACTAAGGAGGAAACTGACAGCAAACTACCATGAAATGGCACACGCCGGATGCACTAGGACATACGGTCTGCTGCAACAAAGAGCATATTAACCGAAGATGAAAGAGGATGTGACAGCTTACGTGCTTGCATGCCAACAGTGCCAGTTACTAAAGGGTGATAATCGGGGAGCCCAACAGCCCTTACAACCAATACCAGTCTCCAAAATCGGTGAACTCTGGTCGATGGATCTTATGGGCCCGTTTCCACTGAGCACCCGCGGTGACCAGTACGTTCTGGTCATGACAGAACACTTTACCCGCTGGATCGAAGCAACTGGCCCTCCGGATCAAAAAGCATCTACGGTGGGAGACATGGTGATGAAGCACATTGTAGCAAACCACGGTGTACCAAAGGCGATCGTGCCAGATCAGAGACCATGCTTTGAAAGTGAGGAATTTCGAACACATGCCACAACTGGGAATCAACCACATCCAAACGACGCCATATCATCCAAAGATAAATGAGCTAACTGAACGTAACAACCGAACGATCAAAGAATGGTTATCAGCCAAAGGAGGTGACTGGGAGTCTGCGTTACCACTGGTGTTATTGGCGCAGCGTATGTCTGTTCAGGTGAGTACGGAAAAAAATCTCCATTTCAACTGATGTACGGTAGAACCCCTTGACTTCCGGTGGATCAGGACATTGGAATATGGCCAGAGTGCATTGGTTCCACTAAAGAATTGGTTGCCGAAAGAGAAAGAGCCAAACGAAATCTGGAAGCATTGCAGGCAAGCACAAAAGAGCAATCCGCAACACCATGGCTCGGTAAAACTAGAATGTTCAACCTAGGAGAACGAGTGAAGTGTCGAGATCATCGGAACACGGGCGCCAGCGGCCTAGGATCAAGAAAACTTTTGCCTAAATGGAAAGGTCCATAATTCGTAATCTCCAGACGAGGCCCAGTAAACACGATCAAGAGGGACGGGGAAACGAAACGAGTGCATGCCTGTGAGTTAGCAACGTGGCACGAGATGCCGGCGCAGCGAACGAGAAGATCAATAATCCGGGAGGAAACACCGCGTCGATCGGAGAGGATTCGTCAACAGATGCAGAGGAACCAAGAGACCTCAGAAGGGGGAGGAATGTTGTATGACAGGCAGTTTCGTTGTGAGTAGTTTACTACTCACAAGTAGTATGTTACCCATAGGCGACGTTCAGGAACAAAAGGGCAAGCTCCGAACGCCAGGAAGAAGGCGGACAAGAAGGGACTATCGGAATAGTGTATACGTGCGGTGTGAGAATTTCCACCAAGGCGAATGACAACGTACTGTCACCCGATGTATGTGGATGTATGTCTGCCGTGCGAATGAGTGCGCGCGTTTGTGGTTTGAGTTTTGACATGATCTGTACGGGAGTTTGCGCAATAAACGAATTCTCAAGCCAAGCGTCTTTTGCGGTCACAACACTACTACAGACATCCGTGGGGAGGTGGACGGTTGGATGACACCTTTCCCCAACATTTCACGCCAACAAATTGTCTAGCTACTCTTGAAAATGGACTAGTAAGCGGAGAGCCGCTTGCCGATTCGAGCAAGTCTCACCTGTGTTAATACTGTGTCGCATAACATGTGTTCGCCTAGATGGCCGTTCTTTCCACCAGAATTTAATCTGCTGCTTTTCAATTATTTCTAGTACATTTTGTACAGCATGTGTTAAGAGCAATGAGACAGTGCCTTTGACAAACTTTCATCTTTCGGATTCGACATTCATTTCCCCAGTGATAGGCTGTTGTTTTTTAAGAGCCCTCTGTAAGACCCAACAGTGTTTTGTACGTAAGTTCTAAGGAAAGACGCTCATCATGCATGTGTACTGCAGGGTTAGACAGATCCACATACCACCTTTGGTGCGCGCGCCGACCTGGGGACCAAAGTCCCCAAAAGCAAAATGATTGCCGGCCTGTTCCCACCCCCAGTTGTCCCGTCTTCTGTTGGTTTGTTTGTCTGTAGTTACTTCACATGCTTGTATCGTCTAGGGACAATGACTGGCCGTATTCATGCTTGCTTTTTAGCTTTAACCGATGGTCCACCGTTGATTGTTGGTGCTTACTGTTGTTATATGTCTTGAGAACGCGAACAACTGAGAGTAGTTATAACGGTATTCATGCTGATCGCTTTGTTAATAGTGTCATAGTAACCGACTCAACTAGTTTTGACACTTGAGCTCCGATTAGTCTTTCTGTCAATCAAAGCTCTAAGGACAATGTTGTGACCTACACTGCATATCAGCATTTTGCCGCTAATAAATATATGTGAGTAGGATTCCAGTGATAGCTGTTTCAAATCAGCAAACCTACTTTTGCTGGTGGCTTAATTTGAGCTTATGGGTTCTGAGTAAGTTCGTAGTTCAACATAAACACGACTGTACGAACACGCTTACACGAGGTCACAATACTGCAAAGCCTACTGTTCCATATGACTGTCAAAAATCGGTTAACTCTTTTGCCACGTAGTGTTCGTGCCCGTTTCAACATTGGCCGAAAATTCAGCACGTCCTTAGTTTTATACAACTGACACATTCCCCAAACTCTTCCTTTTCTTCTGTGCTATTAATGGCTGCTGTATTCAGGACTATTGATGGTAGGATGGTAAAGCATTTAGCTGTATCGATTGAATGGACCATTCTATGTCCACCGTTTGGTTGAAAAACTATCTCCATACGAGAATCCGTTAGGGAAATGTCGTTTATTTGTTATGTCCATTTGTAGTCGCCGAAGCTTCTACAGACGGGTGTGAGCAGCCAGGTTTTATCGATCGTGATCTACGGCTGCCAAAGCACTGTGACAATGGGGCCGAGCGACTTGACCCGAAGCGTACAGTCAGAACTGTTTTGACTGGGATGACTGTGGTTACAGCAATCAGTGCGTCGAGGCCGTTCACCAACCCGACTCAGGTAAGTTGCCTGTTTTTTGGGAAAGCCCTTTGGTTTGAGTTAGCACTTCCGAACCGTAAGCCGAACGGATGTGAGAAAATATATTGTGCGTTGTGCTAATGCTCATTATTAAGTAAATTCTTGGTTAAGCCACAGCTCGGTTGTTTGTTTGCAAGGTGTAGGCGCCTTGATGTTGTATGTTTGAATGTAGACGTAGCTCTTTTTTAGTGGTTAGGTCCCCTCCCCTCCCTCTTTTTTCTTCTCTCTTCCTAAACAGGGTTTGTTTCTTCTTCTTCATGGTTGTGTGGCAGTTAAGCATCAGTGTGAACCACTGATGTATTGCTGTCTATGATGATGATGATGATGATGATGAA
>JTDE01000383.1:152460-172986 GCA_014338405.1 Paragonimus skrjabini miyazakii
TCGTGATCACTCAAACCGCTGGTTAGAGACGCTATCCGAGATGGCGATGTGTCGCAGTCAGTAAGAGTCAACCAATCCATGTGTTCGTCAGCCTACTCATGCGCACATTAGCCGTGGTACTCCGTTCGACGCTGAATTTCAGAGAAACCCCTTCAAATATATAAAACATTCTTCCCCAGTTATGAATTTGAATAACGAAAAACCGGTCTGGTTTCACCCTTCAGATATCTTAAATTGATATCGAGACATGCGCAACTGATACCGAAACATTTTAAACTTGAAAAGTCTAGTGGGCTGAGGACGCCCATGTGGAGTCAAACAAACAATGGCGAGGAGTTGTGTTGTTCGCATTCTGAGAGCCAGTAGCCTGTGGACGTCAATACGTGATGAGTGTTTGTCCACTGGCTGGAACGTCGCCAATACCATCAACCAGGAGTGTGCTGATTACTTTGTTGCCATTGTTCCGATAACTTTTACATAGCAGTAGTTTTGATAAATTTTGAAAAGAATCCGCTTGCGAAAAGGAAATCAATTAGCATCTGGTGGCTGTCAATAAACCTATTTTCATCGTTCTTGTTTTATTATATCGTTGACAAGTACATAACACTGGGTACTCTGCTGTGTCGCACACTTGATTTAGATGATGGATCTGTCCACCGTAGACATGTCAACCATCTTGTTTACAATTTATCTGTTCCTATTTCTGTTGTGCATATAACTGATGCAGATGTTTCTGAGTCTATTCTAGGTTCAAATATTTTGGTTAAAGACGCTATTGAGAACTAATCTCCAAAGTAGAGACTGTCTGAACGCCTCAGAAATAAACAACGCAGTCATCTACAAGGTTCGTCAAGCCCACTCCAGAGCTGTCAGATTGTGACTGTTATCAACGGCCGAATCAATTGCCATCAGACTTTACAACCCCTGTCTGTGTGCCCACAAACAGTTCGTGCAAGCCCTACATGTACCTTGGCCAACTATTCCACAGCCACTTGAAACTCAAGCAGGCGTGAACCACTTAACACCGCCAAAGGCATGTCTCACGGCAGGCCTGAGTGATAATGCCACACATTCACCAACAATCCCACCCCCTCCAGTAGACTGTGATCCGCCCCATGTCAATGAATCTAATGTCCTATTTGAATTCTCTAATTTTTCATATATAAAACGCATGTACCCTATGTAATTGTAAAAAGCCCGATGAGAATTACAGAAAACAGCCGTTCGCGTAACTGACTTCTTATGAATTCTATGGGAATCTGGAAACGCGGATATTGTAACAATTCCGACTCTCATTTAAACCGTGACGGATGTGGTGGTTATCACTATACCTGTTTTTCGTTACTGTTGTTTTATTATGCCGTTGACAACTGTACAACCATTACGTTCGAGAGATAAATATCTGAATTGCTCAGTTCAAGGTGTTACTGCCACTGCGTCGAAACTAACTCTGGGCTTGAGTTGAGGCAATTACTCCATTTCTTACTGGAATCAGCACAGTTGACGTCATGGACTTCTATAACTTTCTATGATGGAATGTTGTCCGCTTGAAAGTCTGAATATCCATGCTACGTCGAGAGAGATCGAAGACTATTTAGAACGCTTCGAAATATGGTGTCTTATTGGAAAAGGGCCGAAGGCGGAAAATAAAGTTGCTCACTTCCTCACCGTAACCGGCAAAGAAGCGAACAGCTTGGTAGAAAAATTTATCATTCCCTGATCCGCCCATTTCTCTTTCCTACGAATCCCTGAAGAAACTGCTGCACTCAAACGTGCAACCCGTAAATCTTTAAGCGGCCGAACGAGTCAAATTGTGTACACTCGTGAGAAAACATGTCAACATATTAAGCATTTCATTCTCGAAATCCAGACTCAAGCAGCTCGGTGGAATTTCAAAGACCAATAACAAATTCAACTTCGTGACCGTTTGATCGCTAGAATATCTATGCGTGATCGTCAACAGACGCTCTCACTACCTCCGAATGTCATTTTTCAGTCAGTTAGAACATTATGGAAACATTATCAGGATGTCAAAGCTGCTGAGAAAGATGAACCGGTGGTTTTAAACATCAGCAATGTGATATCAACAAAGGCGACGGTCTGAAAATTTAAGTTTTCGAAATGTAAATGACAATAATCAACCCGCACCTGATTCAGATGCTATCCAACGGTAGGACAGCTGTAAGACAATCAGTGGCAAACATTCTCGATTGGCTCGTCGATTTTGAAACTTTAGGTGACACAAGTGTGGTAAAATTGGCCACATTCAGTCAGTTTTTGACAGTTTAAAGTCTGCTTTCACACAATCCACTTTTGACGATACAAAATTGAATTCCGATTTTCATTCCAGTGTTCTTACTGTTAGTTCAGTTGTATTTGCCAGTCATATTAAATGAACCTATCTAGTTGATAGTTCTGTTGAACGTTCATTGACAGTGGACATTGACAGCGTTGAATCATCTTGATTTCATAGTGTCTAAAAAAGGTAACTACAGAAACATCTGGAGCTCCTGTCAAACGTATCAATGAATATACTTTAACGGTTCTTGGTTCTTGTCACCCCACACTTTCTGATTCTTGGTCAAATGTTAACAATTGTAATTTCCGTGTTATTGATCGCGGGCCATTAATTGTTAGTTTGAAAGGTACGAAACTTTTGAGTAGTTCTGCTTCATTGTTTTCGGATTCACTTCCTTATTGAATAACCCAGTATACCTTGAACCAATCATTCTATTGTTGATATAGTTTAAATTGTCTCCAAATGACTGCTGTGATATATATTCTGGAACGGACACACTAACAGGTGGTGAAAATTGGCAAACGTTCACATTTTCCGAAGATAAGTGTGCATCACGATTAAATTCAGCAACGGAACGTTACACATTTCAGTGATCTTTGAAGCGACTGACAAACACCCCAGAAATCCACTTTGGTTTTATAAAATAAAACACCGTTAATTACTTCAGTGTTAGCGTGGTTCTGGTCAGACATAATCACAACTTTGGCAAACCTTTCAAGCAGCAAACATATCCATCGGAGTATGAATTTGAACACAGCGCGTGTGAGTCACTGAAGCATTTGGATGATATATATATATATATATATATATATATATATATATATATATATATATATATATCCTTCATTTCAATGGAGTTCCTTTGTGTAATGCAATAGAATTATTATAATCATATGGATTATACCGACTCACAGCTAAATATCCATATTTCCACCAACCAACATACTATTAGTTAAAAAGTAAATATATCTTACATTCCAAAGCCAATTACTTTACGTATTGCTACCCATAAAAGTGTTTGTAACCCGAAATTATTTTAAATAAGACCCAATTGTGAAAAGTCAGGACTTCCGCTAGATTCGAGCCAGCGACAGAAGCAGCATGCACGCAAGCGCTCTACCTGCTGAGCTACGAAACCAAACCAGGAACTCGGAAATTTAGCATATAGACTCTGTTATTCATCCGTTCCACTGTTTCATATAGAATCCACCAAATGATCTAGGGGATCGACTATCCCGACAGGATTTTTCGAACAGTTCACGCTGGAATCCACTAACGCCACTGTTGAGCATAGAAATTATTACCAATTAATAGTTTGGATTTCACAGGAGACAGTGGGACCGGTGGGTAACCGAGTCCAAATGTAAAATTTTCGAGCTCCTGGTGTGGTTTCGTAGCTCAGCTGGTAAAGAGCTTGCCTCATTGAGGCATGCTGCTTCTGTCGCTTGCTCGAGTCCAGCCGAAGCTCTGACTTTTCACAATGGGGGGCTTATCTCAATTCACAAGTCTTCCGGACTACGTATTAGTAATACAACCCAAAATTAAACAGTCCTAGGTGTATCCGTATATACTGGTGTTTACTTAGTCGAGGCTAACATTGAGCCTGAGTTATTCCATTACTTGGCTTTAATTCCACAGGTTCGATTACTACAATTAACCGATCTAGGAATGTTACTGTCAATCAGCATCAGTCAATCGAGCAAACAAATGACCAGTCAGGGTGGTGCTCAAGTAAAGGATCGAAGTGACAACAAGCAAGATTACATCGTCTTTAACGCTTGTCGTTGCAATATTTCACATCTTGCGCTGTGTCTGTTTGTCTCATTGACTAAATCCCATGATACGACATTAACCGAAGCATAGAAGTTCAACTGACATTTCCTCGGTGATCAGCTCACTATAGGTTCTTTTCTGTCCGCTTGAGCGGTTAAGTCAGGTTACTACTTCACCGTTATGTTTGTCGACCATACTAATCGTAGGCGATATTTCCTTTAAGTCCTTCCGTAAACTGGACACTACATTTGGACAAAGAGGTGTATGCTTCGAAACTGACATGAGTTCAGCACAGCCCGTCCTCAGTTTCTGTCCATAGCGTTTAACACCATGCTGCAGTCGGTGTTCAGAGACGTCACTCACTTTTCCATTAGCTTGTAACAGTTCAGCACCCCGCGTTAAACCCGATGGCTCGATCCTAGCCATCCATTCGCCCCACATCCGGTCAGGAGACCACATGTTAACTGTCCCACTCACTCACGTATCCCTGGCCTATTCACGAGGTCACAGACACATCACGCGCTCCACAGGCCAGCGCGTGATTCACACAGGCCCTGTCCACTCTGCATACACAGGCTCCGCTTGGCGTACTTCACCTTCACTCACCCGACAGCCTGTGACGCCTTCTCCCCTCAACACTGAGAGAGGCAAGGTCACATGTACGCACACACGCACGCATCGACTGAGCCAACCCACGCGCAGGCACGTAACGCACGCACATGAAGGCGACCAAAGTCGCAAGGGGCACAACACAACTTCGACGCCTCGTCTCGGACGCTGAACAAGGCAACAACTCGCAAAGCCAATGGACACGAGGACGTGAGCTACACCACAACTGTGCCGCTCCACATTGCATCCACACTGTTATCTACACGGACATTATTTTGTACTGTACGTGAGTCTCCTGGCTTGTCTATGTTCTAATCATCTTCCTGTTTATGCCTATTTGTGTCATACACCTTACTACTCAACTGTGTACCCTTCTTTTGTTATATGTAGTTAGTGTTAGGCCGTGGTCATTTATCTATAGCCTACACCATTGCCCTACGTAACAGGCTCTTCACTATCACAAAGGTCGTTGCGTTGGGCAGGCGTCAACTTCGGGATGTTTACCAATTTCTTGGTCACACGCAGATTCTGAACGCCAGATAAGGATAAGGGCATCTGCCGAACATTTGTAGTAAGTATATGATTTTGCAAATTTCTCCAAAGCGGCCACATATTGTCTTATTGTTTTTACTGGTTCCCTGATTCCTCTGGTTAAACTGAAGACGTTTGAATGTTTCTTTTTTGTCTCAAACAATGTTCCTCCATTTTTTGAGTGAACATGTCCGACTCATTTCCTTCCTTTTAGTCTTTAAAAATCAAGTTTCTAAGAATTTGTCTTTCTCATTTCCGATCGCATGTCGAAACAGACAGTTGGTACTTTTTGACGACTTCCACTTCCTGCCATTAAAATCAGTGATTTGCAGGCCTATTCATGTCGTTTACATCCGGTGATTGAAACGAAGCAGTCATTTGCGGTTTAGTCGTTGCGTGCACCTTCAAATTTCCACTTTCTTATTCTCGTTTGTCATCATGTTCAAAGCTTATTATTCCTCCAAATAAAACCAATATTAAATTGGTTGTGACACTGGGAGTTTGTGTTCTTACTGGGTCTCCATGGGCCAAAAGGCATCAACAAAATGAAGAATTCCGACTGGTTCCGGAGCTTCATTCGTTCTACTGGTGGGGCTCAGTTTTGTTTCGTAATCGTCTGCTTCAACAAATGACATACTTAACCAACACATTTTATTCAGATAATCTTCATACCATTTTCGATGCTGCGTCTGAGTGCCGCCCTGAGTGACTACTTCGTTAATATATCATTTTTCTCCAGTAGCTGATAGTGACTGACTGCCCCCTTCTACGAACCACTGTTTGAATTCGCCTCGGTGAGTTCGACCAGTTAAATCTTTTCATTGAAACAGCTGGCATTTTTAATGTGAAGAACGTACGTACATGAGCAGGTTTTCTCTTCGAAGATCAGTGAAAAAGTTTGTTACAACGGGCGGTGTTCATGTCTTATAAACAAGTGGTCAGCCACGCACATCAACATGTGGCTATTAAGCTAGGGATGCCCTGCAAAATGCAAAACCCAACATCCCAAACAGCGCTGTTCGCCTCAGTAAAAGCTTTTTCAGGGGGGCGTCCATTGTAGACAAGGCATTAAAAAGATACTGTTTTCGGACCTGCCTATAAACCTTGTTGTAGGGGCTTCAGTCATGAAATACTGAAAAATGTGAGACATTTTGCTCATGGTAATTATCCGGTGGTATCCAGTAGTATTTAAATAATAGTATTTACCGACAAGGCATTACTCTTTCTAACTAGATTAGTGCATAAATCGAACTTTTGACCCACCAATAGACCGTACTGGTTTGACTCAGCTGAGTGTCAGTGTAGGCAAAAGCTTGTGGTTTGCTTGGGGCTTGTTGGAACGCTGTTTATCAGGCCTTTTCATTTTGACAGAAACGATACGGGTAACACACCTGTTCATATAATCCGGTAGGAGGTGTATCTCCTAACAAAGCAGCCAGAGCGCACCACTACATATCGATCAGTCACCCTAGTATTTCGGATGGTATGGTCGTGGGTGATAGTATACTTCCACTCGGTCAATCAAATTGCAGCCGTGCGGTCGAACACCATTGCGCCATCTGGACTGTTTTCATGCGTTGCTCTCTGATGCCCCCTGTAACGTGATTTGTTGTGACGCCCAGACTGCCATATATGACCGTATCATTTGATTCACTCCGTGTCTGACCGTCTAATTTCATTTGCTTGGCGTCTCGCAGGCCATGTATGGCAATCTTTTCGTCGGATAAATTTTGAGCTTCTGTGGCCTAATTTTAGCCAGTTCTTTCAATAGACGGTGTTATCGTTTCTCTTGTCTTAATCGGTTCTGAGTCAAACGATTGAGCGCGTAACCAAGGGGGCGATCAAATATAGTCTGTAACAAAATGAGGCTTTTTACTCCCCAACTAATCCAGCAGAATGCTTTACCAGTATCGGTTAACTAATAAGTACTGGTTCAACTGGTTTAATTGCAGCAGGTTGGTATGACGTCGCACTAACCACTGCCTACAAAATCCGTCAATCAGTCATCAGTCACTCAGGTGAGGTCGGATTTGCCGTGGTGGACTACTGTATTACTCTACCGGAATTTTTCCCTTGAGCCTACCTCGAATACACAGGGACCGTAGCTAATGTTTACAATTAATGGAGAAGCCAAAAGTGGATGTATATTTGGAACGCAGTGTAACAGCCAAGACTACAGCGCAACGCGTGCTGCACGAGAGCTCATACTATACTACTCGTGAGTATTCATGCGGTGTCACGTACTTCGGTGCTGCAGTAACCAGGGTAAGTAAAAGAAGGAACACTGAATTGCATTCCCGCAAGAACTGGCGCTTTCTGTGAATGAACGTGGCAATGACAAGTATGGCGTTACCAGATTGTTGTTACGTTCAGATGTATGTTTGTGTTCGATGTAGTGTTGAAGCACACACCTAATGTATCGAATTTCTGAACCAACAGTTGTCGTGTCACCCGTCTTCCGGACTTTCTACACTTGGCCCATCATTTAAGAGTTTCGATTATCCTGCACTTTCATCGGTTTTCATGACAAACCCGATATATTCGCATGGGTTATTTTGCTTTCTAATGTCTGATTCCTTCTTCCTCATTAGCATGTCCGCGAAAATGACGACATTGTTTAGAATAATCGCTAATTAGTTCGTTGAGATTTTTCGTGTGGTAACGATGAACTGTCAGCTCTGAGAGACTAAGGTAGCAGCTTCGTTTGACTTACTTCGGAGAGAAAATCTA
This sequence comes from Paragonimus skrjabini miyazakii, assembly GCA_014338405.1. Taxonomy (NCBI): domain Eukaryota; kingdom Metazoa; phylum Platyhelminthes; class Trematoda; order Plagiorchiida; family Troglotrematidae; genus Paragonimus; species Paragonimus skrjabini miyazakii. Next base: position 160,403 of record JTDE01000383.1, read on the forward strand.
CGTTAATGAATCGCACTGGCTACCACTTCCCCTAGCGTTTCCGACAATAGTACATGTAGGTTAATTGGAATTACGGTCCGAGAATGCTAGAAAAGGATACCAGGTAAACAATAGAGTCGACTTCTTAACATACGAAGAGCTCAACGAAATCTACACATATCTTTGGTTTGAGTGTTCCCTACGTTTGGCCGAGAGTTTCCGGTGTGTTTTAGCTGGTGGCTCCAAACCGGTGTCGAGGGGACAATGACAGCACAAATGACCAGTCAAACTCAGTTGAATGCATTCACGACAAATTCACATCTCACATTTGCTCACAAATGAGGAAGAGGTTTACAGAGTCCAGCATTTGGCGTTTACAAACGTTTACGTATGGATGTGTGCATGTGTGTTTAAATATTCATTTGAGTGCGAATGTTCACATGTACACCGGGAGCTCGCTTGGACTTGACAATAGACGAAACCTATTCAAACGAAATTGAGTGAGCATTGCAGTGAGATCGCAGTTGGAACAAATAGGTATACGAACAAACAAAAGTACGGACAAAGAGAGAGGCCGATATGCTGACCGATAGAACGGAAGGGATATCGCCAATATTTGCAATAAATTTTCAAAAAGAGAAAATTAAGCTGGGATTGATCAAAATATAATGGGTTGGTTTGACATCAAATCACATCAATATTTTTGCAGGATTGTGCAGTAAGGAAAACTATGGAAAGAGAATAGTATAAAAACGCTGCTCAATCAACTACACACCAATCTAACCTTGAGACAAGGGAGAGAACAGCTCGTGGTGTGTGTGGGACTGGACCATTATCTTCCGAATAAAAGGCAAACGATGATGAGTGGGGTTTGTCTCACACATTTTCGTCGTCTATATAAATGATGCAACAGGAAGAACCACAACAGCACGAGTCTTGTGGTATGTGTTCCCGTGAATTGTTCAAGACAGTCGGATGAAAGTGTGACCGCTGAAGTGGGCGTCGTAGTGGCAGAAGTGCACATGATTTGACGTGGTGGTTGACATTCGATTGCATCACTTGACCTGAGTCGGAATTAGGTGGCAAGTCCTTTTTGTCGGGAACTAACGGTTTTGTTGTTTGGTTCAACTCGAGCACGTCTTGATGTCGTGTGGATCGATCAGCATGCGTCAACTCTTCATGCATCCGTTTCACATACGATCCCCACTTGCGAAACGGTTGTTTGACCGCCTGTTCTGTGTTTGGCTTGACCAGAACAGCTGAGTTGTCTGGTTCGAGTGTTGAGGGTCGTACGGATCCGCGCAGTTTCCGACCGACGAGGTCGCTGGTTTCGCTGGATCTGTTAGACATGGAGCGGCGCTGACCTGGAAGCAAAGCATCTGGACGGAGATACAATACGGATTTGTGTATCTGAAGATACGTGAATATCCCATGGAATGTGGTAAATGAGGACCAGGTAAAGAGTAACCAAATAATTAAACTGAAAGATATGCGTCAACTAAACAAACAATAATGACGTACCACATGGAGTGCACTGCTGTAAGGATGAGTTCAAGAAGACAATCATTCGTATGAATCAGCTGCTGTTTGATGCATGCACATAGTGATTCTGAGATTACCGTAATCTGTTATTACACAGGGACATTCATCCGTCTAATAAAATTGCAACCAATTGCAAAAGATGTCAGATTACGTGGTCCTTCAATATACGACCCCAGAGAACATCTGCATAATAGATTGTGGTGATCTCGATTGCTATGAGGATTCTCATCTTCAAGAAGGCTCTGTAGCGGCCTAGCTAGTGAACAAAGTAGGTTACCGTACAAGTTTGTGTCTCTGGTGACTGAACTCGTAAAGGTAGCCTGTGTAGATATACGTTCATTGTCCGGGTTTATTTATTGTGGAATGACGATTACGGTGGAAAATGCACATTGGTCGAAACAGTGCCATGGAGTTTGAAGAACTGACAGGGGAAGTGAATTGTACATAGCCACGGAAAAAATACTGGACCGGGATCTCCACTGTGTCTGAGCCTATTGCACAATGCTATTGCAGTGGTAACTTTAACATGCACTGATCAGGTGACCTAGTTTGCACACTTCCGGATCTACACAGAGTCACGGTATCATTAGGTAATCACTACTTGTGGACTAACCCTCGTGGTCGGAGCCGTCTCAGTCAAACAGATACTTCGGTTGTTCGCGTCCATGGCACGAGAACTGACTAGAATTACCAAACTGAGTTTTCACCAAAAGCGTATCAGAATATAGAGCTCTGGGCTATCCGTATGGTGAATCCGATATTGTTAAATATGCTAGATCGTGATGAGACGATATAATTTTCTATTCGTCGACCCAAATAACTTGATTCTGCATGCGAGCACGCCATACTCCACACCGTGCGGCCAAATCCCTTGTTGTCTTCTAATAGATTTCTACCGAATACTTACTGTTGCTAGAATACGGGTATCTTAAACAATTGTTGATCGAATATCGTGACAGTGCACCAAGGGGAACACGAATGATACTCGGTTTATTCGCAGATGAGTGGATTCGAGGCCGTGGTTCCAGGGAGCTGTCGATAATACCTACTGCATTTTTCAGCGCTCACTCACAAAAATCCAGGTGTAATCGTTACCTTCCTGACCGTTCAATACAGGTGTGCACGATCTACCTGTTAACGTTCAGTGGCTACGAGATCTATAGTCTGGACACCTCTGCAATTTTTTACTTCGGCGTGGTCATGATCCATAAGCAATTGCCAGCTGCGACGAGCAGATGGAGGACGAAGAATGCAATTACTACATCGCTGACATTGCAAATATCCACGGGACGGTGAATATAAGCACCATGATAGATGCCTATTAGCGATATCACACAAGTAGTGTTGTGAGCCAAGAACGCGAGTGGCGCAAGTGTTCTTTATTCAGTAAAGTAATATATAGGTTATGCGCTTCAACATGACGGCAAACAAAAACACTCATCTGAGTACGACACTGGTCTGAGAGCGTCAAGATTGTCACGGACGCCAATTCTCAGTTCCTCTATATACCGAAAACCACTTCATGTTAGGCTGCGCTTCAACGCTTCTTCTTGTATTTTTCTTGTGGCTAATTCAGTGTTAAAACCCATGCTCCCGTCTCACTACTGAATAGTAGTGGTGTGAGTAGTATAGTGCGATCGCTCGTCCTCACCACAACAGGGCTTTTCGAGGTATTCTCAAAAATTAATCGTTTAGAACCCAGATTCTACCTGTATCCATCCATCATACGTATTCTTACTGGGACTGTAAAGCTTTTATATATGGAACTTTTACGACTCTACTCCTGGAGGGCGGTGAAGCCACATTATTCAAGTCTCATACAGGCACCACGAACTATTCTACATGGTCGGATGGACAGCAAACAAAATTAGACCCGGTGAAATTCATCTGGTTGAAAGAGGTGGATGGAAGGTTCTTCTGCAGAAAGAGATGGTTGAAAATTACAACAGGCAGTAAATCTCAAAAGTTTCTAAAGTGTTGCTGCAGACGTGGATAAGACAAAACTGTTTTGTGAATGACTGATTTGAACGACTAAACTGAGATAGCTCCTATGCATTGTTCTATCTGTGAGACCTGTTGTATCAGGACCAAGTTTCCGTTCACGAGGGTCTCATGGAGCAGTGGATGATGACCAAGTTTGGATTGGTAAGTTAAAAGCAAGTCATCGCTACCAAAGAACACATCGATTGATTCGTGTAGATTTGTGTATACAGACGACTTGGCCTTACTGTCTTGTGTCGAAGACATAGCAGTGTGGTTTGCATGTGTACACTGATGTGTTGCTGTCTATAGTGATGTCGATGCACGTGTATACCACATAAGGATGGGCTGAAATGGATGATGTCAGTGAGGACTGCCAAGAAAGTGGTTCTTCGGAAATGTACCTATCAGAGAGCAACGACTAGTTGCTCTCCAGTCTTTTTATGCTTACAGATTGATGACCTGATTATCACCTACTTTGGGGAAGCAGTTTTGCGCACGAAAGCACGTCGTAGTCATGTCAACCTGCCGGAGCGATATGGTTATATGCAATGAGGATTTTTCAGATTACTTTGAGGATATTGGTCCGACAGCTGTCAGAGAGATAAACCCCCAGTTGTCAAGCCCCAGGAGAACAAGGTGAGACTGGTACCTGTCTACTTCATATTCTCTAGCCTGTTACCTTACGTATCACCACCCATGAAAGTGTCTGTAGTCCGAAATAAACTGAAACTATAACCATCTACATCTCTCGGTCTCTGTTCGTACTTCGCTGAAGCTAGTCCTGGGCTAGAGTTAGTTTATCCTTTACCATCAATTCAGTGAGTCCAAATACAATATCTAGTAGCGCTCAGCGACTCTCAGTCAACGGTTTAGAAACAATAATTTGTGAGCCTTTGTTTGCCGTGGGCCACCATGTTTGCTATTTTTCCACACCTACCCCCAAGTATTGTAGACTTTAACATGGACGTTTCAGTGTTATTGATTATTTGGTAGCGACGAGCCAATACGAAATACCAACGTCTGCTAGTGTTCCCTTTCTAACCATTTTATATAAATGAGCATTTATTTGGTTGTCCGTGATCTTGCTTCCGGGCACACATCAGAGATTTGCCTCACTTGCTGCTTAAAATGGAAGTCACACAAAGACGTTTGGTGCGCCAACTACTAAGGTGATATCTTGCCTGACCAACACAAATCCAAACACCAATGAGGCATTCCAGTTTAAATGTTGAAACGCTTATGTGGATTGATGGACATTTAACTGAGGTACGTGGCATACTCGTCGACAGCTGTCTGTGCGCTGTCAGACTCGAAAGTGTGGTTAGGGCGTTGGAAGTTGGACATTACAATCGCTTTCTGTTTGTCGTTACATCACCTATTCCCACAGAGAGTAATCGCGACGCAATCGGATATGATTTTTATCACCAGTGCACTAGCACTTTGCACATGACACGACACGCGAAGACTTGCACACTCGACTAGGCAGGGAGGGTATTGATGAGCGTGACATAGGTAATCAGCACTCTCGCGGTATTCCCTGAACAGATAATGGTGGACGTTTATTTCAGCTTTGTGCAAATAAAGGCCGTTTCTGGGTATTGATTTTTGACGCTCTGGGCATCATTGTCACCTGATGACCAACGTCTCCAAACCAGTCATGGACACAGGTTGTTCACATAACTATCAATTACTGATGATGTGGTTGATTGCATGTCTGTAAGTCAATCTGAAGTCGGGATTTCTTGCTTCCACGAGTATGGGTCCAGTTTGTTCTGCGTTTTAACTGGTGACCACTCCGTTGTCAAACATAGATTGTTTTACCTAACCCAGCAGATACATGGGCGATTTGCACATACCGTCGAACGAAACTGAATCGATAGATTTCTCTCAACGGATACATATATTGATGATTAAATTTTCCCAGAAAGTATATGGAATAGTTTAAGATTCAGGCACGTTTCGATAGTCGTTCTCCGGTTGCTGAAGAGGTGAGTATGTTAAAAACCGAAAATTTACCTGCCGAGGGGTATAATGTGTATTATTGAACTGGCTTGATGAAAACGGTGAACAAAGTAGTCACTGTCAAGTTGTACCGAAACCGGCCGTTTTACCCCTTTTTGCACGTCAGTACTGAGTTGGTCCACATACGGCGAAGAGTGGAACAAACGAATGACTGTTACGTGCATGAGAAAATAAGAAATGACCGGTTGATGAATAGCTGGCACTTATCATTGATTAATTAGTCAATGAGAACTGAGGGTCAACTAATGGTGCGTCCCTGTGCTTATGTTGAATGAGTGAATACACAATGTGTTTGGTTGGCCATGATATGGGCTTGAGTTCATGAATTTGTACAATATGTAGCTCAAAGAGTCGTGAGTTCTCAGGGGCGGATTTTGGAGATAGCTTGGACAGTGAAAACGTTTACACGCATGTGGTGTGTTGATTCTGGGCGCAATAAATGAAGAATAAATTTTGACTACCGCAAGCCTTGCGAGTAACATAACGAAGTGACAGAACGTCATCCCATGGACACGAAATTCCGATTGACAGACAGGAAGCCAACAAGCAGTCCATCGCGCCAACGTCGTACCCACAGAAGCGTGGACGTATCCAGTGCTAACTTTGTTCCCCTACGAAGTCTCCCCAATTGACACGATTAACTCCGATGTGTTTATTTTTGCACCGTCCAGTTTGATTGTTTGCCCTACTGCCTAGTCAGATGTCAATTGCTAACGACTGATTTCCGTGCACGGTTCCATCTGATTGTAGGTTGTACGTTTTTGACGATTATTATTTCATCACGTATAGCTGCAGTTGGATCCGAGTAGACCCTCACTATTTCGTTTATTCTGCCCGAATCAAGAGGTCTGTAGCTGTCCTGATAGACTGTGGATAACTATGAATCCCAACATATTCGATAAGGCGTGTAGTGTTGTTCACAACAAAGCTCTACAGAACAGAGAGAATGATGCGGGAGAAACCGAAACTGGTTAGAATTGATGGCTAGTTCAGTTATCCAGCAGCTACCTCTAGGAACTTATTGGTTGTATGAATCGGATACACGATGTGCATCCAGTAATCGGTTTCTATCGTGAATCGCTTGACTGGTTCACTACACGCTACCGGTTACCATATATTCTTGTCGAGTCAATCAGTTTTAGTTTCCACCCTTGCCCTCTTTCACTCATAGTACTGGACTGCAAGTGATTGCGGTTAGTCATTCTTCGTTCGTACTGTTCTGCTGGCACAATACCTAGCATATCCTTACGCCACTCACATGAGATGGTTTATCTCACCTGAGTGATGCCTAGACCACGCAAAGTCAGAGTGGATTTGAAATGGTTTGCCACGTACTTCGGATATTATTCACCTAAGCTTGGAGACCGCGATCGACCGAATACAAGGAGTGTTTCCGCTGTGCCCTTAACTGTCGCGACAGCTGTCAGACTGTTACTCGGATGACTACCACTCTGGAACCCGAGAGGGGCCTCGCCCGACCTGTCTGGCCATTCGGACGACGACGACCGAGGACTGTGCCAATCTGAGTGGATCGCCCATGTACCCATAATCAGACGACCGGTTTGTCAGAGGCGCTGTTCATGTATGTCGTACGAACACACCTGCCCGCTCAGTGTTCACCACGTACGTGTTAACCTACATCCCCTACCATCCTGGCAACTGGGTGCAGATGTGCTAGCCTTGCTTACTCCGTGCACCAGGTGGATCTGCATCCTCTCACCTCATAAAAACCAACTAATCCTTGCGTCTGTTAGTCTGCTCACGTTCACATTGCCTATGCGACCCCGTTCACTGTTGAAGTCCAGAAAACCGCGTTGAGAACTCTCAAATTGACAGCGGAAAACTGGATGGCGATTTCGAGAAATCCTATAACCCCGGCCGCTGTGGGCTCGAAACCATGCAGATTTTGCACATCCGGACCAGCTGAGTTTTACTAAATTGTACTCCAAGAAACGAGTTAACGTCTGACACGTTCAATTAGGCATCTGAATCACTTGCGTCGCTGGAACATGTGCGGACGAGATTGTGTCCCTCGAACATCGGCGTTACCGTTTCAGAACGAAACTGGATCTGGTCTACGAAGCGGAGGTATAACGCGACAGAGAAGGGGCCTCTAGAGGAAAATGAGCTCATTTCGAACGGTTAACCCATGGAAGATTTATAAACGGATGTCCGCACACATTATCAGCTAGTTCTGTCCAGCTCAGTGTCTTGATACAGCTGAACGTAGATGGGTTGTTGTAACGGTAACATTCGTTGAACGAACCAGGTTGGCCACATTATCGAAGTTGATTGGTGTTGTACTCTAGGACGACGGAGAATACCAGTAAGATTCACGATACGCTACGAAAAACTGTCAGTCCACACAGCACGGGCAGCCGCTGCCCGCATGTCTCATCGATCGCTTGAAGGTCAGAACAATCTGATTGGCCAACTGCGCGGCTCACTGGCATTCGATTGGACACAACAGTTGGTAAATGTGAAGATAGATGATATTGAATGACTGGTCTGTAGGACGGGTGCACGCACCGTCTGCTTTTACTTTTCCGATTTAAGTGGCCATAGGACGCTTGTAACCGTACCGGCAAACGTGTCAAATGAGATGATTATGATTGTAGTAGTCCTTCAGAACGGTCGTCGGATGAACCAAGTTAATGGAAACGATCACATCGGTTTTATTAGCTACCAGTCATAAGTTCGACTATATCCAGTCTCTAAGTCCGTCACTCACAATGCACCAAACCGAATAGAAAGAAGTGAAGGTGTGTGTGTGATTGATTGTGACTGCTAATCCCATAGAGATGACAATCAAACTTTTCTCACAAATTTCTAGCGGGATTGATTCCGATGACGCGTTACACGGTGCACACATAATCGGCTCGAAAGAGCCTACGACATGGTTGTTTATCGCGTAAAATGAACTGCTGGAAACATTCTAAGTTTACTTCACCCAAGATGAACAGAGTGGAGGCAATAGCCACCGTCAACAGTGGTGCAACCTGCAACCGAACATGCAGCTATTCGGTTTGTCATTTTCAAAGGTATAGTTGTGTTTACAAGTGCCATACTACAATATGTTTACCACGGACTCCAGGAGGAATAAAAGTTGTGGAAAGGAGAATAATAGCGAAAAAGAACAGGGTTTCGCAACAGCCGCATCGTTTACACCGTTTCATACAATCCTGGACAGTGCGTTCAAACACAGCCGAGTCAATAAGTCGGCAACTGTATATGTAAGTGTGTTTTTGCGTCAACGTATGCATCTCATGAACCCACATAGCTCATTAATACCAAAACTGCCATTTCTAACCTAACTCAAGTAGCGCGAAAACCACCAGGTTAGATGATGGACTCATCTCTGTATAACGCATCATGACGAACCAGCCACTTGTGTGGTTTTTCAAGCGTACACGCTATCACAATAATAGCAACCTAGCATTTGGGCCTATGTAAGAATTCGAATGCCCCGCCCAAAATTGACAGGTCACTGTTCACGCTGTTCACGCTGTTCACCTGAATCATCCTGTCAAACACACAAACACACCTCTAATGCAGTTATCTGTGCATGTACCTATTGGATCGTCCCTTCATACGAGCTCAATCGTTTGCCACCAGAACCGAGAAGGAGAATACGGGCGCGGCCACAGCGTTTATTGAAAAAAACCGAGGACAGTCCATTAGGCCACAGAGGCTCTACATTTATAGGTCCAACAGAGGGGTGGGGGGACATTTGAAAATGCACTCGTGAGAACAGCTTCACGTGATGTGCGGGCGTTCGATCGCGCAGCTGCAATCCAATTGAGCTTACTGGACTGAGTGAGTTAAAATCACATACCAATTAACTCGAAGCCGGATCGATCGCCTTTGCTGCTTCGTTAGGAGATGCGTCTCCTAACTGTTCCCTAACCTGTTTGAGCTGCCATGTCCGTATTCAGACGAATTACCTGTCTAACAGTTAGCAGTCGATATTGTAACGTGTCCGACCTTTTGACCCAAAATTCAGTAGATAATCTGAACTATGGAAGCGACTGTGCTTATTCGTTCAAGGTCTGAAACAACGCTTGACATTAAACACCCGGTATTATACCGTAAAACGAAGGTCTGACAGCGTCAATGTTTCCATTTCCGTCTGTGGCGCTAGCCTCGGCGCGAACACTGGTTCATCAACTACACAGGTGTTGTTATGTACTCATATACGTCTCGTTTAGAGGAATGACTATTCGATGTTAGACAGCACTCTGAACAACGAATCAACGCCGGATACACATCAACACACCATCCGCACACAATCTCTACTGTGAAATTACCTCTACTTCCTCCTCTCTCCTAAAACTTGAATTTAGCACTATCCACAGTATCAAAACAAAGTTTATCACCACTGCGCACACAGTTCTTATAACACGTGGGTCTCCATGGTCGACTGTCAGACTTTAAACGTTCGCACGATTATTGGACGCTCTCGCCAAGCAATTTGTTCCTCTGCCACATGCGGGTTGAATGTAGACATCCGGCATTCGTATATGCTATTCTTTCAAATTCTTAAACATCCTAGTCAACCGCTTATGTATTGTCATTTTTGCTGTTGCTGCTGCTACTGCCGATGATAATGATACAGGTGATTTAGACTACAGAAGAGAAGAGAACCAGGTGCAACAGCGAACCACAGATTGTTCATTAAAAACACCGATTAATGGTGTTATCAAAAGAAGGGTCATTGTTGTTAACCGTACCCCAAACACAAAGTACAGGGTTCTCATCGAGATCCAGCACAGCATGCGTATGCACCGTTGATCCTGAACCTATGGCATATTGGAAAGAGTGACTCAAGCAAAAGTATTTGTAGGTCAGTTAACACAAAATTATTCATCAGTAACTCAATAATATGACGAAAACCACGGTGCGAGTTCTCGACTGGTTGAAAAACAAGTTCAATAAGAAGCAGTACCCAGTCAACCAAAAAGCACAAACTGTTTGTCGATTGGACAATAGTCTTGTCTCTAAACAATCACGGTCTGACAGAGTGACAATTGTTACTGAAGCGATGATCTGGAAACAGACCATATTCAGATGGAGATGACTACAGTGAACGGCTAACGCATGTGAGCGATCGGTAGAAGTACACAAGTAAGTTACAACAAAACGGATTTCCGTCAGAAACGTCTTTGTTTTGTACTCACTTGACTGAATGTGAAACTCGTCATCAGCTGTCTATCAAAATGAGGCAGCTGGATAGCCCACCTGGGCTAAAAGTGTGACTAATTGTCAAGGATATTCGGTTTAAATAGACTTATTACATATATGATACGGACCAGAGGTGTATGCTGGTTGTTGGACTGGCAGTGGATTTGTTAATTTAGTATCGAGTATGATTAGTTTAAGATAAACATTCAGAGATAGTCGCAAACACTCATTATCACACTCTGTCTTTGTGAAGCTTAAGTTGTTGTAAACCAAAGTAAGCATAGACTAACCGAACTTGTCAGCGGCGGTAGTAGGCGTGCACGGTCAGGTTGATCACTAGACAGATCCGTTGTTGTGACACCACCTCCTCCAGCCAATTCAGGACCGTTACTGTTGGGCCCGTTGTTTGTACCCACTGGATCGTTGGTAGAATTCTTCGGACTCGTATTACCCATACTATGAAGGCGGCCATTAAGTGAAGGTAGACTGCCAGGCGTGGAGCCGCTCGCGTCTGACAATTTTTGACCTACCATACTCGATCGAATTGAGTGTACGGGTTGTCGTCGAGTAATTCCCCGAGATTGTGTTAGCAGCGGAGGTGGGTCTCGAGTAACCAGGGGACGAATCACGCCCCCAACCGGCTTCCACTTAGCCCGCTCTACAACGTGTCGTGTACGTGTCAATTTTTTAGTTGTAGACTGGTTGGAACTAATTGAATTTGACTTCGGAACTGGATCAAGACTTGGCAGTTGTTCCGGAGTGTGGGTAGGTGTGGTTGTCGGCATTGGAGTCGGAATGCACCATGGTCGAGATGCTGTCACAGATGGAGACGTTTGGCAGTCTACGTCAGTCGGAATAGTAACAATTTGGATAGCCGACAAGCTGGTCGAAATGTTACGATTTACCGAATGGCTGTCTCGCCTTGTCAACTGATTTGAGGTTGACAGGTAGTGTGGGAGACCGCCGTCACAATGTCTTCCTTCTCCTGTGGCAGAAGACCACTGGGGAGTTTGGAAGTTCTGTTCGGCTAGGTGCGGTTGCACGTCAAAAGTTGCATCGGTTTCTTTCTCCATATCGTGGGGCGGTACCTCAGTCAATTCCGCTTGTAAGTCCGCAATCTTTAAAAGAACAGATAAGAGGAAATTTCATTAGGCGTCGCATTCAGCTGAACAGGTTTTTGTTCCAGTCAATAGTAATCAGCAAACATAACGTTAAAATAACGTAGGGAACATAAAAAGGAACGTGGATATGCAACTTGAAAGTGAAATGAGACCAATACAGGAAACTCACGGCTTCTAGACACTCTTGTGCTAGTGAGTCATTCTTAAATGGAAATACATTTGCACCGGTAGTATGGTTTCACGACATGGCTATAAAGCTGTACAAAATCGGAGGAATCAAGCACATTACTTAGTCATAGTTTAACACTGTAGATAAAATTCCTGAGTTTAGCTTTTAACCCCTCCTCACCATGGTCATCATCATCATAGACAGCAATATATCAGTGGTCCACACTGATGCTTAACTACTACACAACAGTGAAGAAGAAGAAAAACACTGTATAGGAAGAAAGAAAAAAAGGAAAGAAGAGGAGACCTAACCACTAAAAATAACTATGTCTATTTTTCAAACGTACAAAATAAAGGTGCCTACATCTTGCCAACGAACGACCGAGCTGTAAGTGAAAGTAAGACGTCATCAGCAAGACTGTTTCCTCACAGTTTTCACTACCCCCGTAGTGGAGTTGAGCGATCGTAACATACTACTCATACAACTGCTGTTCAGTAGTAGGATCGGAGCATATATTTTGACATGCTACAAGCCGCAGGAAAAGTGCAGGAAGGAAAATCCGAGTGCAGTATCACCTATAATGGTCC
>JTDE01000383.1:173086-208846 GCA_014338405.1 Paragonimus skrjabini miyazakii
CACACAACTCGGCCAAACAACGACAACATTCACACCGCTGAGCTCGATTAGCCGCCATCTCACCTAACGTCTCCTACCATCGACTACGCGAGTAGCGAGGGCCCCAACCCGGGAGACGAACCCGACATACAATGGCCAACTCCTTCGTGAACGATTTCATTTTTCCACGCCAGATCATCATCTGTCCACCTCGCACCTTGCGCCAGTCAGGCGCAGCGTCGGGAAACAGTACTCGGTGTGCTGGTATCCTCAGTACATGACCTAATTATCCAAGTCTGTGCAAATGTTAGGATTGAACGACAGAACTCGTTTGACAATCATTACCGAATACGCGCTTCCTAACCTCCTCGTTGCTTACTCGCTGGTGCCACTTGATACGAGCGATTGAACGCAGACAACGGTGGTGAAATACCTGGAGACGGTTCACACTTTCTCCCCTGAGCGGCCAAATTTCGTTGCCGTAAAATTTCACAGCCCTTACTGTTGCCTAATATACGCGGCCTTCATGCATCAGAGAGATATTTCTCAGTAGTCGGAGATGTTCCAAATCAGCGAACACCACCGTAGCCTTGGGGACACGCGCTTCTATCTCATTCCCTACCCCTCTACCGCCACCGCTGACACAGCTTCCCAGGTATACAAACCGGTCAGCAACCCCCATGACTTCATTAACTAACATTAAATCTACGTAATCCCTAATTTACTGACTGTTTCGTGGCAAACCGAATCCCATGTTGGGTGTGTAGCAGCACACCGTTGTGTGGTCAAGGTCATGTCTGGACCGAGTTACTGTGGTATTCGACCAGAATGTTACACCTACTTATCCACCACTGAGACCCCTACGCGCATGCATCTGCAGTGACTTCGAACGACTCACAGATCGCCAACATTATCGCAATGTCACATGCACACACGCATACGCACGTAAAAACAGCATCACACACAGACAATCTCATCTCGTGCATTAGCTTATGACACGTGTTTCAACCCAGTGTTGTGAGTCAAGAACGCGGGTGGCTCAAGGATTCTTCATCCGACAAAGCAACACGGGTTAAGCTTTTAAACAGAACCACAAACAAAACCACTAATTTGCACGCGGCACTTAGTCCCAGACCGTATCCGTTATCACAGACGTCAATGCTCAGTTCCTTTACGTAGCAAGGACAATTTTGGGCGATGGTGCTCCGTGGACTACTCAGTGTTTCCATCCTGTAGATTACTACGTCGACATCTGTAGGATTCCACCCAACACTCCACTAACACATTCACGGATTACATCCCTGTATTTTGTCCAAACTCTTGTTGTAAGTGCCCTTGTTATATTTGTCCGTTATTTGCATTACACTTTGGTTGCATATTCTTCCGACATCATTTAGACGTATGATTTTACAAATACTACTTACAACGTGTTGTAATTAGCTAGCCAACATCTAAAGGTGTACAACACTAGGTTGCTTTAACTATGACAGAGACTGTGGTGGCAACCGAACACAAACCCATCACCTCGTAAATGGTAATCAGCGTCACTACCCGATACTAGAGGAAGCACAATCCATTCCTGGAACATATTGCATGATATGGTTAATCAATAGTGCCTCTTGCGAAAATACTGTTGTTGTGATTAACACGACAGTTCCACAAGCACGAGAGTCGGAATTCAAATTCCTGTCTGGATGAGGATATGCACCACTGAAGTGCTTCAATAAGAACGAAAGTTGACTCTAGTGCTTCATTTCAAAGTGAATTAATCAAGACAGCTATCTGAATGCAAAAAATGCGATTCAGGGTGTATGGTTTCTGTAGAACAAGTCAGGTTCAGAGCAAGATGTGTATTCACTACACCACACACAATATCTCATCTAGTCTGTTATGGACACTGTATATATAGGTCATTGTCAAACAATCTGATTGGCCAATGCAGGTATGGCGTACATGATTGGCTGCACTCCACCACAGTTTCCAGTCTGTGATCACCTACGTCGCGGAATTTCTACTGAGATGCAAACCAATTTAATGGGCCTGATTAATAATAATGTTGATGCCAAACCTCAGTAACGGTTCCAAGGTTTCGGTTGGAAGACAAAGCTCCAATGCCCATCACCACCATCTCATTTTGTGTTAACTTATTTTCTTTTTCTCGTTGAGCCGGTTACATCAGTCACACAAAATGACATTTTTTTAAAGGAAATAAGCTTGAATGATAGACAAGCATAAATGAGAGACCTTCAGCACAATTTTGGCCAGCTGGTTGCCTCGGGTTACGGAATGGACGTGAATGTCGCAGTTAAACCTATGCCGAGTCACACATGTGCGCACCGCAGATGGCGGCTTCATGGTTGGGGAATCTTAATCTGTGCGCGCAGATGTTTTGATCGTACACTCAAGTCGTGATGATCGACCGTTGATAGAACAAGTAACGCGGCACCACTGTAACCATGTTCATAATCTGAGTGTACGCCATTTTATGACAATGGGCTATCAATTTTCTCTTCACTCGTCTCGGAATGAAACCTTAATATTGGAGACCAACTCTTGTTCATCATGTAGCAACTGACTTGAGCTCTTCCGCTCTATCGTTTGTTGGGGTCCCTACATCTCTTGCCAGAGCGTTGATCATCTTCCGGAGTACCTTGTTATGGTTACGTGTGCCCATCAGTCGTCAGGCGTCTCATTCCTTTGACAAACTGTTTGTTCTAAACATCATCTTATGAAATTCTTCTACCTACAGACGAGAATATCAGTGTCACGGTTGCTAGACCCAGGCACGTGATTCATTGTAAAGCGACATTCACGTAATCACAATGGTTTATCCGTCTAGTATTTCGCAGTCCTGATTCATATTTGAGGCTTGTGGTCCATTTACGTGTGAAAACGATGGCCTAAAAGGTAAGGTCTTCATTTTTCCAGTATCCAGACGATCATCAGTGGGTGAATACTTCCGATCCATTGACGCCAATAATCATCTGGCTAATTAGGTTATCACACCTTTTTGTTTGAGGGCTACTCCAGTGCCACGGTCGCTGTCGTCCACCGGTTGCTGTTCGCACATTTCTTGTTATACTCGTGTCAGTGCTGTCTGGGCCTTGAAGGTTGATTTAAATTCCTTGTTATTTTGCAGGGCTTCGTACAGTGGTGACTTAATGAAATGGAAAGTTTTCACGGACCGACAGTAGTACGCTGATCAAGCCAGAAATTGTCTCAAAGTGCACTCGAAATTCTGACTCAAGGCCTCTTCAATAGTCACCGTGGCAAGCGCTTTATCAGCTGTGGCATCGTAGTTTTGCTGGTAGGGTGCTTGCCACGTTAAGGCATGGTGTTTCTGCCGCTGGTTCGAATCCAGCCGAAACCCTGACTTTTCACAATTAGGTCTCATCTAAAATCATAAATCTACCAAGCCGCTCATTAGTAATTAAAAGTTTCACTATCTCGATTCGGTTCGTGGGCGCGCCAAGGCGGACCGTAGTGCACTCATGAGATTCACTCTGTACGGACAGTCTGAAGACTGAAGTGCATCCTCCTGTCTGGCAAGGTGTACCAGTTGATTTTATCTTCCTGGGTTTCAGCTGGTCGGACACAGCCACACATCGCGTCAACCGGTCACGTAGGTTGACAAACTATCCCATAGCTCAGTTGGACGCATTGCTGCGTTCATTAGTTAGTTGTCCTCTCAGCCGCGGTCCAGTAGTGTGATACGGTTCCAGCATGATGTTTCGTCCGGACCAATCTACCAACGATGAGTTTTGCGTCGACCCAGACAACGCGCTCCTCGCATATGTTAATTTACAGGACAAAAAAGGTTTCTAGAAAACAATACTGCTCAAGCTGAGTAATATTTATGGACGAATTGTTCAAGTCGATTTTTTAAAGACAACAGTTTCACTCCGTCATGGCACAAGCTTAACGCTAAAATAGTAGAAAAAACACTGGGATGATTTACAGTGCTACGAACGAAGTCAAAAATCTGAGAAATACCATACTTCGTTTCAGCATCCAGTAGTACAGCTATATTACGTCATGTTATAGTTCACAAATCATGCGGTAAAACTGGAAGTCTCGCTTGACGTATTTCAGACGTTATGGGAAAATCGCGATTTCAGTCAATCTATCACTAAGTTGTAGCTCTGTTTTGTTCATTAACGCTTCTTATTAGTCATCCTGTACTGAGAAAGCCATCGTGATAGCACACTGCGTTAGGGATATCGTATTTTCACTTCGTCCATTTGTAGTCATTGATACGTGCTGGTTCCCAGCTCTTTCTAACGCAGCCATTCGTTATTAACTATGTTGGTGAATAACCTTCGACAATGGAGCTCGGCCATTTAACCTGGCATGCATGTACACCTCAATGCGAGCGAGCACGGTTGGTGGAACAGTTTTTAATCCGACTAAGTTAGGAGGCCTGTCGCTCCATAAGCCATTTAGCTAGGCCTTTCAGTTGGGTTGGCTTCCGGTTTTTGTGTACCGGACCCCCCTCAGTGGGACGATTGGTTTGTGAGTGCACATTCACTTTTTCGACGAGTACTTGCGCGCAAACCGACCACAACTGATCAGCAAACTGGTAACTGCAACTTTGAGATGAGACTGGATTGGAGCGGTTTCCTGATTGGAGAAGGTTCTGCCAATCGGAGTTCACACACAAGCTGATGCAGATAGAATTTTGGTTGATCGGCATCAACCCATTATAATCGGCTATTAACTGCTGCCTGAATGCTATCTGTTTCAAACAACTCAGTTGCTCAGTGCAAAGTCGCGGAACAACACAGCAACGAGCTGGCCAGTTGAAACACGAGAACGCTTGTCGCAATTGTAGATACCGTTGTTTCTGTATAAAGAAATGGGCTGTTTTCTAATAAACTGAGATAGCTTAGTGCCATTCAGACTATCGTTCTGACTTTTTTTTGCATTCGGCAGCCGACAATGTGATATGATGCCATATGACAAAAAGAAATGGCAGTATACTTAGGAGATGATCGCTACTGTGTTGGTGTTGTTGATAACCAAAGTGTTGACAGACGAGGCTCGTTGGGAGCCGGATGAGTGAGAGTGAGATTCGCTCAGCGGAGATTGCGTGTGCGATCGTGACCGAGATCGTCGGACCATGTTTTAGCTGATGATGTTAGTAGACGTCAGCCTATGTGACGTTGGGTGTTGCCAGACGAATGCGTGCACAGGTCGCATAGATTAGGTCTAAAGTAAACTGACAAGATATGGGTTGATAAATGTCTCCAACTATGCGTAATAAATCTCACACGAGACTATACCATTGCACTACTAACTGCCATTCCGCCTTCTGATTTACATACGGCTATTGTGGGAATGAATAATCAGCTGCAATGTAATAATGATTGAGGTTACTTGTACACCGAGCTTCAAAAGTAATATTTGCTGGTCTAGTTCAGCCAATCTCGGTCACGTTAAGATCTTACAATTGATGCAAGTTTGAGAACGTATCACAGTTGACCGTATAATTTCTCCGATGACGGGACTCAAATGCATGCCGTCTTCAAATGTTCTGTGAGGGACAAACTGAGCACTAACCTTTACCAAACCGAACCTAGACCTCTTCTCTTAAGTGGTCTATATATTCAACTGAAAGCTAATGTTCTTCGGAAAACAGGTGTAATACTCTATTTGGAGGAGCTTTCTACCTGATCACAGGAAGCTATTTAACGTTAAAATATGGCAGGTGGACCCAAGATGAATGCATAATGTAGCGAGTTGTAACCAAGAGCAGAAAACCGTGGGTCCAATCAAAGTCACTGTTCAATACAGATTCTTCTTCAGTTCTGTTCAATGTGTGCCATGACAATTGATTTAATAGGACTGCACGACCTGCTCTGCCATTGGCCCTAAATATCGTAGGGGCTACCTATTAGATTGGAATAACGATATAACGAACACATATGCCGTTTCAGGTACTAACTCTTTGTGCGTGTCGCAAGACGTTCGCTATCACCCGACCAAGTTCGAATCGTACAGCTGCGCGAAGCTCCAACCACCGGTTCAGATCGCCTTCGTTACGCACGCCGCTCTTTCTGACACTGATCGGGTCTGCCTGTAAAGCACCCGTCGATGGGATATCGGATTTGGTCACGACCGTAATAGCTGGCTGTTCAATCTTGCCAACTTCTCCGATTCTCTGGCGAGTGATTGTTGTCGACTGATCGAGTGCTTCACAAGTGCTAGAATCCTCGTGGTCGAATGGATCCAGCGTTGTAGAAACCGAAACAATCGGGGAATGACTACAATCAGAATTTTCATCATTCACACCTACAGCATCAGACCAACGGGTCATTTGGGAACCAGATTTTGTAGGAGGACTGTCTACCCGTGATCGTGTTTGTTGTGGGCTGGAAGGTGAGGACACTGTTTTGGCTGTAGTATGTGTACGTGCATCCAGAGGAGTGACTATAACCAGAGGAGGACTTCGAGATGCCTGAACGAAATGAAACAGAGAAGTAGGTTAGTTAAACAGGTGACTTAGTGACAAGCGTGTAAGCTAAAGTTTAATAGTCATAATCTGGAATATGAAACTTTACCACTGTTGTAGTAATATTTTACCAATATTATATTCGGCTCAATGCGGTATGACAAGCAGCTGCGTTAGGCATTTCGCGGCACAATCAGTTGTATGATATAAATGAGAAAAAAAAACTCAAGGTGAGATAATCCATAACGAAATAGTATGTTCCATATGTGATACTCGAACGGCAGCAACCACCTTCACTAGTAATTCACTGGCAGTCGATATTGATGCTTTACCAACACAACCATACAACATAATAGATATACGGAAAAACAACAAATAGATAAGTCAAATGCATATCTATTAATAGGGGTCAGAGAAGTTCCACCTAGTGATCAAACGAGACCGTTTGAAAGCAAATAGATATCAAACAAGTCGAAGCAGATCTACCCATTTGATACAAGGTAATGTCGTAAACCCTGAAAAGTATACGCTGGTTTGTCCTCGATATAGTAGTGCACTTGGCTGAAATTTAACTTTCCTCTTTGTAATACTTAACAAGGAAAATCTCGTTCTCGAAAAATATCGCGGCTGTTCCCGTAATTTGCTCCCAAGACGAACCAAAAGACACGTGCAGAAAACAGCTTTGTTCCGCCCCAAAAACGAGTGCGACAATGGGACAATTGCAAGGTATTTGTATGGTGCATAGTCATCTAAAAACACTCTCGAATCAGAAACTAGAAGGACAGTTACCGAAAAACATAGTTAGGGTCACTAAGCCACCAATGAACATAGCGGAATAAAGGCCGGGCAGGTAAAACAACAGCCAAAGTTACCTCTCGACCGTTCTGCACAGTTCCGCTCATTCTGATTGGATTAATCGTTTTTCTTGAGGACGAAGACTGTTTTCGATGCAAGAAGGTGGACTCCTAAACAAGTAATTACTTCGAAATCCACAATGCACATCTGTGAACCTTTGAGCTATTTATGCATTTAAAGTTCCCCGAATTAAAACAGCATTAGCATCACCACCAACACATTCAATCAAGTGGGACAAGGCAACAACTCTACAACTCTCTGAAGACAGTTTACAATATATTGCACTCTACTACTTACCTTTTGATGGTCACTGATTAACAGTGGACCGCATCGTTTTCCCCCTTCGCATAAATATTCAGTGTGGAGTTTAATAATTTCCAGTCATATGAGGTATATGGTTTCCATGAGAATTGCACGCAGGTAAGGCTATGAGGAGCTGACCGGGACATGGTTCCAAGGGTAGACTAAAGACTCACTTCGTAACAAATGAAGAACAAAGGTGATACATTTTCGATATACCTTAAGAGAGGGTGCGAAGATACTGAATCATCGAGTTTACTTAGTTTCCGTGAACTAGGATGAACCAATTGGTGTTAAGCTAGCCCAATAAGGAGTCTGCTGGGCACCGAAATGGAAGCGGCTGAAGAAAATTAGCCACGGACAGAGATGTTCGATACCTACGAGACTAAACTATAGCAAGCGTTTTGACAACCGTCTCTACTAAACGGTTTAATAATTTCGGTTCGACAAACAATGGGACCAGGATGCCTGTCGAACACAAATGTTGTATGGCAACT
The DNA here is from genome assembly GCA_014338405.1 of Paragonimus skrjabini miyazakii. Lineage (NCBI taxonomy): Eukaryota > Metazoa > Platyhelminthes > Trematoda > Plagiorchiida > Troglotrematidae > Paragonimus > Paragonimus skrjabini miyazakii. The sequence goes on from JTDE01000383.1 coordinate 181,169, forward strand.
GCACGCAACGGTGATAGTTGTGGCACCGTTGGCACTAGGCCAGTGCAGTTAACCCAAGTTGAAGATATACTCGGCGCACAGTAAAGAGTAGCTCAGTTCTATATAGAGGATCGAGCTGTCCACGTGAAGAGAGGAATGGTGTCGGTTGTCACAATCAAAGGGGACTGAGTTGTCTGGTATAAGATTAAGTTACGATTTTGATCGAGGCCTGAGCAAGTAAGGTGTAGAAGACAGTAAAAACCACATGCGGTACATGCCATAGTCTAATCCACTGAGTTAGACGTACTCCGACATTGTTGTTGCAGTTGGTATGTCCATGAATTACGTACTCTTCCTGAGTTCGTGAATGATGAGGACTGTGGACTGCACCTGACATTTGGCCACTAGGCGAATCGGACGACCAATGCTCGTGTCTCGTTGATTGTACGCCGTCACCATCGCCAGTGGCATTGGTAGCATTTCGCAGACAGTGGCCTCTCGGGTGAACTTTCGGTCGAATTCGGAGTTCATCAGACACACTGAAGTTGGTGCATGATGGAGAAAACACTGATTCATCATCTTGTACTCGTTCACCCGAATGCCCTGTCGATCTGTTCTCAGTCATAAACCAACTACCATGCTGTCTGTGGGCATGACCTTTGGTGTCGTCCACTGGTGCAGTACAGTTGAGTCTGGATATGTGCTTTTGTACAACACGGTCGATTTGTCGAGAAGCCTCAGTGATCAGCTGGCAGATTGAGTGGAGAAATTGATCGCGAAGCTGAAATAGGAGGATATGAATGCTGAATGCAACTATATTTCAATACATATAACTAATGAGTTACCATAAATGATATTTACAACGTCTGTACTTCAGGCGATCAGCTAGTGCATATCTTGACCGACTTGATTCGTTATCGCTCTAGTGACTATAGAAACGATATATTTTTTCGTTGGAATTTTGGCCATTCAGTACAGGAAACAGATGTTTCATTAACTAAAATTTGACACTTCTCGGCACACATCTATTTGTAATGAATGGACTACAGTGGGGTTCAAAATCGATTTCGTTTACATCCTCAGAATACAAAAGTCTTGGAAAATGATTGTTTGCACAAAACTAATTAAAGAGGTAAGCATCTGATAACTGGACACAATTACCAGCAGGTTGAGCACAGCGTATATGAATAAGTTCAAAGGCTGGACCAATGGAACTCAAACCTGTGTAATAAGCCTCATCCTTTCGTTTCATTTTTTTATCTGAAAAATGTAGTTCGTTTCCTATTGTATGGCAGTTCTATGTCGACAGTAATCATTGATGTACTGCTATCATCCACGACGACCACGGACGTTTGTTCGGCGTTACAAACAGAAATCAGAGTGGATGGGACTAGTTGGGTATTTATTTATAAGCATATATGAGCTCAAGCGTCGTTCACTTTCTCGTTTAATCCGAGAGTTGAAAGCCAGACTTCGTATATCTGGGATGAAGGTATGAACCACTACTCACTTAGCTTTATACTATGTATGACCATGCGGCTAACTGTACACTATCATATTCAGTACAGTTCTGTTTCGCAACTGTGACATTAACCCATTACAGATGTAAAGTTCTAAGCGTATTTAGATATTTGATAATCCGTATTTGTGTTCCATTCCACGCATAGAACGGCGTCAACGGGTGTGGTATAGGAATGCCAGCAGGTGGGATGTTGGTCACTATTGGTTACACTTAGTAAACAGTAACACAATACCGCAGCAGTAGACGAGCAAAATCCATTGCTCGAGTACGCGCACAGACCACGTATTAACACACGACGACTTGTTGATTCAATGACGTAAAAGCGGTCAAAACGGTCCGGAATTGTACCCACTAAACTGTAAGGCAGGTAGGTCACAATGGTCACTCACGGCCAATAAGAGGGCGGCTAAATGGAGCGATTGGTCGGGCACTGCATATGTAATAACTGTGATCAAACAAGGTCACTCATTCAAGTCTTGGGAATTTCGGAAATTAGGCCTCGTTTAAAGAATGTGAACCAAGCCGCATAGACAGTACTGCTATGTTGTCAGTTGGGGTGGCCCAGGTATGATCAGGTAATCATTCTTGAGTGTAGTTACCATAATAGCGATGTTGCGAGCTAGCGTATGGGCGAAACTTGTGAAATCAGTGAACATGTGTGATAGGCATTCCAGTTTAGTCCCAGTGTTGCTGCCGCGATTAGGTAATTCTCAATACCTTTATAAAATTGCAACTATTTCCGAGTTGGTACGGTGGAGTACATGATTTGAAATCAGTTTCAGCACCCTAGAGAAATCCCTTGTAGGAATGCACCTGAAATCTGTTCGAACCCTAGTGGCACGTGGTCGATTAAGTAAATCCCGATTCTGACAGCCAGTTTCAGATTGCCAGTTCGAAACTACACACAAGGGTTCAGAGTTAAAATAATCTGATTGTCTTTTGGGTCAAGAGCAGTTCTAACACTCCGACAAACCTTTGTGCCTATTCACCAGGATGTGGCCATTCGGTCAGCCTCGTCACACACCACAAACTCATACAACGTAGGAACGGACACACACTGGTCCTCCCATTACAGTCTCTGTATCTTCGCTATCAACTTATGCTATCCGAATCCTTTTCCATAGAGAAACCCCTATTGATTCGAACACTGCTTCAACAATTTGGTGTATTTTTGATAATATTTAGTCAGCAAGTATTACCAATTGACAGACAGTTAGGGACAGCAGTAATTTCACCATTCTAGTCAAATGGGAAGATAGTCAATCGGATCATTTTCATATGGTAATGTTGAACCGAATTCGCACATGTACATTCTTGCATTAGGTCATGATTCGACTATGACGGTTTGCTTGTTGAATAATTGTTACCCAATGCCTTAACTGGATGTGATGGCTTAATCAAGATACCACATTGTGTACATGAAGGACAACGCATGCTACCAGCTAGATTGCAGAACAAATTTCCGATATGTTAACTGTGCTACTTGCTCTCGATTGTGACCTAATTATTCTTTGATTCACATATGGTCCAGGACAATCTTGTTATTTAGATCGATGACCGCACCTTACGCACCCGATAGAAAATGATCATAATGTGACCACGTTTATGTTACAGGCCGGTAAAACTAATGCAGCTTGTACACGTTCTCTCCGACCTACAAGATTCAGCTAACTAGGAGCGAATTTGGAGTAGCCAGGCTGTTGAATTTCATATCTCACCGTGCTGGAGTTATATGACTATGTGCAAAGCTGAGGACATAGCCAAAGAACGGTTGATGGACTGCGATTTCGATGATCAGTAAGAAAAAGGGCCAAACGAATATGATAGGTTACAGTGCAGTGTGGAACAAGGAGGTGAACATATTGGACTATTCCAGCTCAAAACATGGACTACAAGAATTTGCGTTTTACAGGCGTGCTGTTGGTATCTGAATTCTGATGTCAAGTAGAACTAGTGAAGTTTGGGTACACAATGTGAATGACGAAAAGTCACGCTTCGAATTCGACATGTATTTTGTGTAAACCTAAATAAAATGTACTGAAAGTAATCCTGGAATCGCCCGGGGAATTAAGATAATGGATTCCAACAGCTTTCTGTCCTACACCACTCCGTCATGAAAATAGTTAGGAAGTTACCCAAGGCGTTCATTAACCGTTCACCAGAAGGTGTGATGGGCCCTGTTGTTGTAAGTACGGTGCATTGAGGATTAACAAAATGTTGAGTTACCAAAAAATGGTCAGAATAATGTTTAACACAATATTTTATGACCCCGCACCTTCCATTCTCACGTATGACTGCTATTAAGTATTCAGAGCTGTTCCACTAAATTACAAAGGGAATGAGCCCATCAGAAGAAAATCTAAACCCGTCAGTTGTGCCTGCTGTTTACTTCTAACGACATCGCTAATTTGAAGTGGCATTTTTCTTCGGTATAGACGTAAACAGCACCATTGAATTGTGCCTGTCGAAAAACCTCTAAACAATGAACATTGATTACTCGATAGTCCGATTGCTGATTAACTTGCATCACAGCTAGCCGTTCCTGTTCGGCTCGCAGTGTCATGGCCTGCTGTTTGAAGCGCTGACGCCAACGACTAGCCTCGTTAAGAGCACGAAAACATCTGGCTTCCAATTGCTCTCTCGAACCGGAACGCAAGCCGGATCGGGAGTTGTGACAAGGTGGACTGGTGCACCGAACTGAACAAGCGGTTGATGTGTTGCGACCAGTTGGGCTGCGACTGATCGCTCTCGCTCCGTGACATGTTCGAGTACGGTCGAACTTGGAACGCAGTTGAAGAAGTTTTCGTCGAAGAACCTGGAAAATAAGAGACACAGTCGAAAAAATGTGGTATAAACTGGTTATCAAAGGAACCGTTGGTGTGTGCCTCTTATTATGCCTTTGACTCAGACATGATCACAACTTAGTAAACGTTTCATTCGTGCCGCAACCACGCACAATTAAAATTTATAAACTGTGTACACGAACGAAATAAACTAGTCACATGGTTAGTCAAATCCCAATGTAAGGAGATGACACACGTGTGGAAGCTCATTGGGCCGGTATACCATCTAGCCGGCTTTCAGCGCAGTGTTGAAGATGCAGTCAGCGAGGAAAGTCAACAACCGCTGCGCGCGTCAGAACTGTACACAGTAGTACTTTTGTCATTTTGGTTAGTCACTTCTGTAAATAAAGGGGGTATGCACTTAGTGGAGGACGGTGGTATTTAAACTCCTTTAAACTCACTCCAGAAAGTCGATAAATTCGGCTGCACGCCTCAGCGTTCTCGTTGAAGTGGTAGGCTAACCGAATTTGGAGACACTATTGAGGAGTTGGATCTGGACTGCCGAGTGGTCAGTTGTAAACCTCATGCTATTCGACACATGAATTAGGACGTTATCTGGTTATAATACATAAGCTGTTGGTAAGCCGGAAAATTTACTGAAAACAGAATTTAAGCCACCGCCTGAACATGAGTTGTTTTTTTGTAACTCACATATTCGAAGGGCCAGCAGTATCTCCTTCACGACGCACAAATCACCTCCAAAGATTTTGTCAGTAGTACCTCTATTCCTCAGGCCTATTTACCAAATTTATATATCATTCGAAAGATGTGGATTTCAGTCCGTAATAAGTGAAGTTAGTTATGTCGCTGTTCTTTCAGTGAAGTGGTTTTATTCATCCATTATTTATACACATTAGCCATATAGTTTTGTTTAGCGTTCGATGTACAGCTCACGTGAAGGCCTTATATTTAAGTGTTACTTGGTTACATTGGCTACTGAACGAAGTAACTGCCGTTGTCTTGTTTCGATAGGACTGCCCTTCACCATCTATGCTTCAACTTCACGAGGTGCATTGGTCTTCTCAAATAGCGCATATCATTGTGTCGTTCACTGTGTATACTCACCTGAATCAGTTGAAAAACAAAGTCTTCTACTTAGGTTGGTTTATTTAACGCTCCCTTTTGACAACACAGACAAAACGAATATTAAAGTGTGAGTCGCGAAAGGTTCAGTCACTTAGCACGACAGTCCAGCAACTGCAACGTTCAGTGGTCGTTGATGGAAACTCGATTTTGGTAGCCGGCTAAAGCTGCTCCAGCGCCTCATTCTGAAGACACTAAAGCAACCAAAGGTGGTTGTACGATTTTAAGCATAACCCATTTCATTTAAGGAAATGTCCAGAACAATTTCAGCCTATCACTTACAACTAGAGTTTTATCGCTGGTTGCGGAAAAAGACCATTGTCTGCTTTACGGTACGAAATATATTATTGGAAGATTACACGAATGTATGGCCTTATCACGGAGTTAGGTTCGCTTAGCGGATCGTACCAAAGTTCATAAGTGCTCCAGATTCAAGTCGTGATTTATGTGAGTGGTCAAAACAGCATTCTTTGTGTTGCTGATACAGTGACTCGCTTCTGTTCATGCAGTGAGGCACTTAATTACATTGCATGCGCAAACACCTATCATTCTACGTCCATCGTGCGGGCCAAGTTGCCGTCATTCACATCATGGGTTTGAAAAGCAACCAGTCATGTGAAACGCGCGATACCTCAAGGCCAGCATCACATTGCAGTGGTAACATTGATCCGAATCAGTCATCGTCGCAGTAATCGACCTACCGTGCTGACTAAAACAACTGGAATGGCGGGACATCATGTTTCCAACTAATAAAGCAAACCACGGGATTATCACATTTCTGTTGCAATCACGGCAAGGCGACTGATATTGCTGTTTGTGCATGTGCCTTGATGTTTAAAACGTGGAGGTTGAAAGAGGGAAGCTGATAAATTGCATGATCAATAAACTGGACAGTTTTCCTGTTAACAAGTCGTGGATGATACAAAATGAATGTCATTCACAACCGGTCTTCAAGCCTGTTTTCACTGAAAAAACTAAACAATTTTCGTTCCGGGTAAAGCTAATAAATTCTACACAACGTCATTACTGAGGTTTGAATTCTGGCTTAAACAACAATAAACAAGTATACTGAACACTGTGTAGTTGACATCGCATTAAACACTGAATAGATGAAACTGTAATCCGTCGCATCTCTAAGAAAGAGAGAGGCTAGTAACTGTAGATAAATGAGAAGGCTGAGATCAATTCATTCCACTTACGTACCTTTCTGATATTGTTCTACGTGGCTCAATGGACTAGACTTCCGAAATCTTCTAACGATCCCCACATATTTTCACTCACACAATGTCGATGGTTACTATGTGCATACTTTAGAAAATACTGCAATCTATCTAAATACACCAAACATAATCAAGCTCGGATAGCTTCATCATAACTGTCTGATGCAATATAGAAGTGTCACTCATGATAGTACGAGAGTGAACCAGCCAAATAATTCAGAGGTAGAACATTTAGATCAAAGATTCAAATTTGTATTCAGCTGCACTACCATCTCTACATGACAACAAGTGTCGTTCCTCCAGTCAGACACAAAGAAAATATGCTCTTATTGATTTAGACGATGGTATTTTACATCGAACTCATGTCGGTCAAATGCAGTGCAGTTTAAACGACATTGATGATGTCATACCACATTTGGTTACTGAAGAATTATAGTGGTATTCAACAGAATGCACTACGAAGTAATCAGTCAGGAATGACAGAAAGGCTCCATTTAATTCACGTTGTGCATGAGATACCATACCTCGAGTTTCTGCTACGAAAACATGCAGATGGGATTCATCAGAAGCAGAATGCGATAGATTTTAAGTTCCTCTGCGATGCTGGGTATCATATTTCAATATTTAGAACAAATTTTAAGAGACGACCGAACGCATTCAGTTTTGTACCATAGTTGTGTCACTCAGATGTACGGAAACGTCACGTATATCTGGGACGTTATTTTCATAAGGAAAACACTCGCTTTTAGATTTGGTTGGTTGAACATGTGATTGGTGAGAATCACTCGGAATGTGAAAACAACGTGATCTGGTGTAACTACTACATCGCTTAATCTTTACAATTGTAATTTCTCATCATCCACCTCTTCTTTTGCCTTATACATCTACAACACCAGGATGTCGCGATGTCAGTTGCCTAACTATTGTTTATGATGACTACAAAATGTTTACGATTCGGTATATTGACTTATTGACACTGATAGTAAGATAATTGACAATAATAAAATATTGCAACTGATATCGTTGCAAGATATAGTATAAATTAGAATAGAAGCTCGATCGAGGGTCATTGCCTAGATAACAGTCTGTGGATTGATGTGACCTAAATAGTTACCTGGTTATCGGTTTCCAATGTTTTCAACCGATCCACATTAACTTGGTCAGTCGGGCGTCCAGAGGTCAGTTGACGATGGATCTAAGAAAATGAAATTTACATATATGACATCACTGAACAAGCGGAAAACGAAGTATCATTTCCTGTACGTTCGATTCAGTGCATCGATCTACACTTTCAGAGCCGTCTACAGGCAGCGATCTACCGAACAGATATGTAGACATTCAGGTAAAACTTTGTTCTCATAGTTGACCTCAGGTTAGCATCTACGGAAAACTGTCTGACAGTTTCATTAGCAAGAAGGACATGAGTGAGGGCTGTTTATTTTCACCAATTTTGTCTAATTTTGTTTTGGACGAAATAACGGCGAACTGTCCGCGCCACTCATCGGTTGCCGGCGCGGACCTCCTACCCGGTGAAAGATTAGTTGATTTTGTTTATGCCCATTATCATCATCACCATCATTATCATAGACAGCAATACATTAGTGATTCACATTAATGCTTATCTGCCACACAACCACGAGGAAGAAAAAACAAACCATGTATAGGAGGGGAGAAGATGAAATGAAGGTGAGGGGAAGGGGACCTAACCACTAAAAATAGCTACGTCTATATTCAAGCATTCAACATCAATGTGCCTACACCTTGCCAACGAACAACCGAGCTGTAAGTGAAAGTAAGGCGTCATCAGCAAAACTGCTTCCTTACGGCTTTCACTGCCCCGTGTCATCAAATGCATTAGCTTCACACACAACTCGGCCAAACAACGACAACATTCACACCGCTGAGCTCGATTAGCCGCTATCTCACCTAACGTCTCCAAATATCGACTACACGAGTAGCAATGGCCCCAACCCGGGAGACGAACTCGACATACAATGGCCAACTCCTTCGTGAACGATTTCATTTTTCCACGCCAGATCATCATCTGTCCACCTCTCACCTTGCGCCAGTCAGGCCCAGCATCGGCAAACAGTGTTCGGTGTGCCGGCATCCATAGTACATGACCTAATTATCCAAGTCTGTGCAAATGTTAGGATTGAACGAGAGAACTCGTTTGACAATCATTACCAAATACGCGCTTCCTAACCTCCTCGTTGTTTACTCGCTGGTGCCACTTGATACGAGCGATTGAACGCAGACAACGGTGGTCAAATACCTGGAGACGGTTCACACTTTCTCCCCTGAGCGGCCAAATTTCGTTGCCGTAAAATTTCACAGCCCTTACGGTTGCCTCATATACGCGACCTTCATGCATCAGAGAGATATTTCTCAGTCGCCAGAGATGTCCCAAATCAGCGAACACCACCGTAGCCTTGGGGACACGCGCTTCTATCTCATTCCCTACCCCTCTACCGCCACCGCTGATACAGCTTCTTAGGTATACAAACCGGTCAGCAACCTCATGGCTTCATTAGCTGACTCTAACTCTACATAATCTCATCAGTCTTGCAGAAGCACTTTGCACTTTGAGGTTGCAAAGCGTATTCTAGGGTGTGTAGCAAAACGTGAGGTAGCGTCTGGCATTGTTAGTTCTGCTTGAAGTTTTTCAGACAACAACGACTTGTCGTCAACATAATCAAAAAGTTAGTAGTGATCATCGACATCAAGGTGACCAGAAACCAGAGAGCTTTGCTTCATGCAAACTAGTGTAGATATTTGTTACAGCACATTTTTCAAATGCACTACAAGTTTTACCTGACAAGTACCCACTTTTGAAACCAAGTTTCTTATGCAGACAAAACGAGTGTGTTTTTCCAGACACATGATTGAATACCCTTTGGCTACAATTATTCGGGCATCTTAGGATGAATTAGGGGAGATAGCCGAAGTGGTCGGAGTCCTAGTCGATCACAGGAAGATGGCATCCCTACGGAAGCAGATGACTGGCGGGGAGAAGACACTACTGGAGGTAGCACAAAGGATCCGCGCGATGGAGTCGCAGCTGGATAGTTTCAATAAAATCACCAGCAGAATGACGCTACAAGGTGGCCTAAATTGGACAAAGAACAGATCGCCGGGAACGTGTTGCTACCTTACAGGATTCGTTGGATAGACATTATCTGTGTCAGCTCAAGATCTCAGAAACAGTCAATGGAAGATTAGTCGACGATGGTCCATGTCCACTGTGATGAACTCACAAATATGAGGCGGGAGTTAGGTGTTATATTCGTGGTCTCAATGAATATGAAGAACAAGTTCGATATGAAAACACTGTAGAAAATGCAGAAGACTGCACAATGCTTGTAACTGGATGCAGTCAGTTTGAGAGCAGTATTACGGAAGAGCAGTAGGCCAAGCAGCCGCTTCGGCTGTGGGAAAGAAAAATGTAGGCGAGGGAGGTACACCAATTGGGCGTCTAGGCAGTTTGTAATCAGAGGATTTCAGCAGTTGAATATCACTGAGATGGTTACGTAAGTATAAGTAAGCCTCATTTTACTCATTCCATTCTACCAGTTGCACTTAATGAAGTGAAAACAAAAGAACGGAGGAGCGTCTAGGGGGAATCGTTTGAACTATACAGTCATCATTCCGTTTAGAAGAAAGTTGATCAGGCAGTTAAATATTATTAGAGATATACCACTAAAACAACGATAAGATCGAGCGAGAAGAGTAACGTACAGACACGCCAAGTTTATCGGGTCTGTAGGATAATACGTACGGAACAACTAGTCGGCACATTGCTCGTAGTGAGAGGGAAACCGTAGAACTCAGATCACCGAATGTAAGGCCGACAATGCCTACAATCTTCTAGTGTTGAGAGACGAGAACGGGGGTGAAATAACAATTGCTTATTCACGAAATCCATGCAAGTGATTCATGCCTCGACAACGCCTCGAAAATAAGTACTTATTTGCATACAGCTATAGTTTCAGGACTTCACTTGCCACTGACGAATTATTATATGGAAAACAGCAATCACTGCGAGAGTTCACTCTAATGTTTCTTTCAGTATTTTCCTTTCGTTGCTTTACTAATTAAATGGTGCCTTCATCCGACTATTTACGAGTAGCATAGTGTGATCGATTATGCACATCACTTATCAATGACGTACTCACAGGTGTGGGGACACGTTAGCAGAGTCGTCTCTTCAGTTTGAATAGATGATCAATGGAGCGAAAGTTTTAGGTGGGGAAGGCACTCAGATTGTCCATCAACTTAAGATCCTGCCGACCAAATACTAATTGCTGGCGCTAACATAATGCATGCAGTCAAGACCCCCGTTTGTACCACTTTCCAACATCAGTCCATTGTCTAGAAGTATACTAAGCATCTCATCAACGGTGATAAACCACGTGACTTCTATAACTGGATTGCACATAATGTACCAACAGCTGAAATATTCTGTGTGACCTGAGGGCGCAGCTGCAGTAATATGACGCGTTCTTGGATCACAAATGTGACTCTTCCAGAATTCACAGTAGTCTTCAAGAATGTTAGTTGTCAAAACTCCGCATTGATTCGATTCAACGGGATTCTTGATTGAAACTTTCTAGTCCAGCTTAGCAGGCCAAGTTCACGATAACTGTCGTTGCTCCGCTGGATAACCTTACCTTTGAACAAAGGTACGATTAGAGTATCCTTGAACTCCCGAAGGACTGTTTCTTGCTTCTAAATGGAATGAACCAGCTGGGGTAAAGCAAGTTTCAACGCCGGGCCATTATGTTTCAGAAGTTTCTCTAGCATTCTCCAACCTCAGCCCTTTTTGCTTCGTGGTTGTAATAAAGTTTTCTGCACCTCTGTAAAACCTGAGACGATGGCAAGTGAAGCTTTGACATGTTGTTACAGGCTATTCACAGTCTCTCAAACAATGGTAACAAGACGGTATATCAAGCTACCAGAGTGCTTGCACCGGGCTTTCATGATTTCCTTTGGCTGGGTGTACGAAAAGCCAGAGTCCACGTGAATCAGGGCTTTAGCAGACTGGATGTGTTGTGTCCAATCGAATGCCAGTGAGCAATGCAGTTGGCCGGTCAGATTGCTCTGACCTTCAAGCGATCGATGACACATGCGGGCAGCGGATGCCCGTGTTGTGTGGACTGACAGATTTTCCGTAACGTATCGTGAAAACGGTTGCTCTAATAAAGCTTACTTACTACTGGTATTTTCCGTCGTTCTTGAATACAACAATTGGCGTCGCGGGCAGGATGTGTCAAAAGTCACCTTCAACGAATCGTGGAACTCATTGCTTTGTCGGCGGTCAGCATGGCGCTACATTAGGTCACTCTGCATTTTCCACTAATAGTGTTTAATTTCATGAAGATATTCTGCGGATTGTCGGCGAGCACTCCTGAACGTGGTTCTTCTGACTTCATTGTCATTCACTGTGGACATAGAAAATGCCGCATGCTTTCTCTTGCATCACGTTGTAGATTACTGCATTGTTGTTATCGAACTAGTCCAACCGTTTCTGGCACTGGATACCGATCGTCTCGATGGCTGCTGTCGTGTTTCGTTCTTTGGGTTGTTGCCAAGTACTCTCGGGGATAATGGATACTAGAGCGTCTTGCAGACGAGCGGTAACTCCATACTGTAAGGTAGTCTCCTTCTTTCAGTTCTCCACTCGTTTGATATTCAGTTTCTGCCATTATTCGGATGGTCTACAATGTGCTTGTAAACATGGTTGAATATTTTCGTCGTGATCAGCCTGTCGTATGTGCTACGTTCAGCTCGGTGCATCGATCCAGTGATACGAACTTCGCGAATGTCACACCATGATATCGTTTGCATCCAGCTGGAATCGGTTGTTTGTGGTAACCAACTCGTGGACGGTTCACAAGTGAAGCAGATGATCGCCGCCTTCATTAGTTGCACCGATGCTGTGTGGTCAGAGGACACGCGACCATGTTAGTGAGTAGCCTACAATACGTTCATCGAAATCACTCAGAGAAAACAGTCGGTCACTCGCCGATGTTGAATAAGTTGTGGTGGACAGCTGATCAGGAAACTGGTCCTTTGAATCGTCAGTGTAATACATGGTTGGGTCATAAACAGACTTATGTCGACCGAGTCGTAGGGGCATGTATATGATTTGAAGGCTGATGCCATGCGGTTCTTCTGTCGTCAAAGAGTTGATGCTGCTGACTACTGTGAACGAGACACCGTGTGTCCGAGCGCCTTTTGCAGAGTAACCTGTCTAGTGGAAGGTGTATCCAGCACCTGATTCTGATAGCTTACCTTGGTGCATAAGTCTTGTCCGATTCAGTGCTGGGACCTCGACGCTACGGTGGTTCAGTTCGATGGTGATGAATGCAGTACAGTGTTTCATCCGTACGGTGCTATCCCGATCCAACGGGGTGCGCACATTCCATGTGCCGGCTGACAACGTCCACGGGCCTTTCGCAGGTTGAGAAGTGACACCTCAGCTTGAGACTCTGACTCAACAATATGACCTATGGGACAAAAGGAAATGGGGTTTTCCTGGGGCATCACTCAGAGCCCCTGATCAAAAGCTTGATTCTAGAGACAACGAGATATAATGTTTTCTCCCGACTGAAGTACTTGGCAGGTGGATTAATCCAGCCCGAAGGTGTAATGAATAAGACAGTGACGACTCATTCCTATTATTGTTTTGCACAGCGGATGTTGTGTAAATTATATCGTGTTTGTGATGGTTTGTGTGAGCTTTTCGACCGTACAGAATAATACGTTGACGGTCACCGTTGAGCTATCAGATTGGTATCTTTCTAAACATATTTATTTTTACACCTCTCTAGTTTTATGCGAAGGAAGGCAGCATCTATAAATGTAGTTCTATTATATACCCACAGGTTTGTGCTTCACTATCTAAGCACCCTTAAGCAGTCAGTTGTGCAACAGACAAACCGATGAGCTTAACTGCTTCTCGTTTGGCTGCCACCCAATAGCCGATCTGATATGGCTGAACCTGGAAGGAATGATTTCCGGATTCGGCGTAACCATGCGGATTAAAACAGCACTCAGGCGTGACCACGACGATAAGGTAGCAGAGAAGAATTTCACTAAGGCGGTATTCTTCGGTTTCGTAGAACGAACTCGTTGTCTTCAGTAGAACTGGATTCAGCTGTTCCGAAACTTGTGTTCGTCGTTTCCTGCTTCCGTAAGTGTACTCTGTTTCTCCTTAATGTTCCGTGATTTGCGCGTACCACATAAGAACGCTCACCGTCTCGTCCTTCCACAATCCCTGGGGCCCATCTGTCAGAGCCCACACCGAACGGCTGAATCTAAACGGTATTCCCTTCGTCCAATCTTGGTAGCTCATGAGATCCTTTGTTATACATTTGTCCTTTTCGTTCCATTCGTTGTTTCAAACGCTTTCTTACGGTGTCCCAAGCGGTAGTCTGTAGGGCTAGACGTTCTTCAACAAGTGGTATACGAGTTCGCGTTCTTCTTCCCATAAGCCGTTGAGCCGGACTCAAGTCTATATCTGCTGACGGTGTGTTTCCGTGTTACAGCAGTGCCAGATAGGCATCCTCTTTGGCTGCTAATCATTTCTTTATTATTTTCTTTGCCTCCTTCACAGCAGATTCCGCTTTACCATTAGACTGGCTGTGGTGTGAACTGGAGACCTCGTGTTTAAACTGCCATTTTTCGGCAAACTCCGCAAACTGTTGTGCTGAAAACTGTGGACCACCATCTGATCTCACACACTCTGGAATGCCATATCTTGCGAATTGGGCTTTCAATCTGCCGATTATCTCCTCGGCTGATGTAGTATTTAACTTCTCAATTTCAAAAGAATCGCTGAAATAGTCCACCAAAAGTAGATATGACTTGTCTGCATGTGAGAATAGATCAACTGCTACGTGTTGCCAAGGCCGCTTGGGGACTGAGCGGCACACCATGGGTTCTTTTGGCTGTCGAGTCCCGTACTGCTTGCAGACCATACAGGTTGAAATAAAGTCCTTGATATGACTAGTCATGCCTGGCCAGTATACGGTATCCTTAGCGCGTCTCGTACAACTACCCACACCGAGGTGCGAACGGTGTACTTCTCGCATAGTGAGTTTTCTGGCAGCTCGGGGGAATAACCAAACGTTCTCCACGGAACACAAGACCGTTTTCTGTGGTCAATTCATCCCGGACCTTGAAATAAGGACGAATGATTTCACTCACTTGTCGTGCGTTATCGGGCCAGCCGTTTCTGATTTGCTGTTCGAGTTTCTCCATCTCTTCGTCATCGGCAAACGTCTGCCTTATTCGTGGTAACCGCGAGTCTGATTCCGCAAGCGTCACGTTTACTTGTTCATATCCGGTGTAGTTGTCTTCTTCCGTTGTCAGTGGGGCTCGCAATAGTGTATCCGCCAGTACCATGTTCTTGCCAGGAGTGTATCCGATCTCGAAATTGTACTTCTGTAGGCGTATCAACATTGCCTGCAAACGGCGTGGCGCCTTGTCCAGAGGCATTTTTACGATAGTTATCAACGGTTTATGATCGGTTTGGACGATAGTTTTTCTCCCAAATGTGTAATCGTTGAATTTTTCCATAGCAAAGACCACCACCAGCAGTTCCTTTTCGATTTGTGCGTATCGGGTCTCGGCACTACTCATGGTTCGACTTCGGAAATCAATCGGCTGTCCGTTCTGCATCAGAACTGCTCCAGTCCCATTTTGGCTGCTGTCGCATTGTATCATTAACGGTAGACGTGAATCATAGTAACGTAGTACGGGAGCTTTGACGATTAATTGTTTGATATGTTTCCACGCTCGCTCCTGTTCCTCTCCCCACACCCATGGCGTATCCTTGTGGGTCAGTAGCCTGATGGGCTCCATGATTTGAGCTAAACAGGGCAGAAACCGACTCAAGTAGTTAATCATTCCATTGAAACGAGCAATGCCTTTCACATCAGTTGGGTGTGCCATATTCACAATTGCACATATTTTTGCTGGATCATGCTTGATTCCTTCTCTGGATGAAACGTGCCCATGGAACGTAACCTCGTTGGAGCAATATTCAATTTTCTCTTGTTTGAGCTTGATGCCGACCAGTTTGCATCTGGCAAGAAAGAGTTCTAGATTCTTGTCGTGTTCGGCTTTGGTACGACCGTGGATCAAAACATCTTCAGCTATGCACATGACACCAGGTAGGTTCTCGATTGCTTGGATTAGTCGTTTTCGGAATATTTCGCTGGAGACTTTCAATCCGAACGGTAGACGAAGCCAACGGAAACGACCAAAAGGTGTCCCGAATGTCGTTAACAAACTGGACTGTTCGTCCAGTTTTACATGCCAGAAAGCAGACGATAAATCCACCCTGGTGAAAAAACGCGCTGGTTAGCTGAAGAAGAATGTCTTCCAATAAGTGAAGTCGAAAATACTCCCTTCTTAATGCTACGTTCAATGGTTTCGGGTCGATGCAAATTCTCAATTCGCCGGATTTCTTGCTGGCTATAGCGACCTGACTAACCCAATCGGTTGGCTCGTCTACTCGCTGTATTACTCCTAGATTTCTCAACCGTGTGAGTTCCTTTTCAAATGTCTTTTACAGCAAGTGGCAAACGACGAATGGGTAGCACGACTGGCTTCGCATCCGAATCGATGCTCAATTTACAGACTCCTGGAAGGGTTCCCAAAGTACCATCAAAAACACTGGAATATTTTAGACACATGTTGGTCAATGGCGAGACTACGTTATGTACACAATTAAGTGTTACCAATTCCAGCGCTTTGATTGCCTCAACTCCAAGGAGGGGGGAAATTTTCTTTGACGACAAACAAGACTTGTTCGATAAGTTCGTCATTATTAGGGTTGCGTAAGATTGCTGTCAACTTCCCCGTAGGCGTCACCGTTGTTCCATTCCACACTTGAAGCACGAGGTTCGTATTCGTCAGTGGTTCGTTTGGGACGCAGGACCGAGGGACGAGACTGACACCTGCACCTGAATCCACCTGGAAGTTTTTTGTTATTCCATTCAATTCACTTTCGGCAGATCGTATACCTTGGTGGGGTTCGTTCACTTCAACCGCACATACTGAGTACCTTCTAGGTTGGGTTGTTTTTGCCACACTTGGACCACTCTTGCAGCAAACAGAGAAATGATTCGCTTTACCGCACTTTGTGCAAATGTTTCGCCATGTTGGACATTGTTCTTTCTTGAAACCATGGGTTCTTCCGCTGAAAGTGCAGCCCGCTAGAGGGTTTCTTGTTTCTTTGGCCATCACGCAATTGACATTCTCTGTCGAGTGAATTTTGAGGGCTTCGGCATTTCTGTCGGCTGCCTCTTCACTTCGACACAAATCAGTGCATTGCTTGAGCGTCAACTGCGGATCCCTCAGCATTCTCTTTGCCAAATTGCCGTTTTTCATTCCGATAATTAACCGGTCTTTGATCAGTTTGTCATGCATGCAGTTACAAAAACCGCAGGTTGTGGCCATGGATCTCAGAGCTTGAACAAGTCGATCTACGGATTCTCCTGGTTCTTGGACGCGGCAGTTACATTTATATCTCTCAAAAGAGTCGTTCGTAAATCCCAAACAATAACATACTAATTTCTTCATCACGTTTTCCCAGTCTTCTGGGTCTTCGTCTGCCTCATACGGAAATGTATTAATGCAGCGGACGGCCTGCTCTCCGATGGCTTGTCGAAACATCGCCATTTGAAACTCCTTCTCGGCTGACGATAGTCGAGCTAACGTGCGGAAATCTTGAAATTGCAACTTCCACATCTTCCATCTTTCTGGGAGTCCTTCATCCTCATTCATGTTCAACTGGGGCGGTGGTCGGAGATTCAATCCCGCCATTGGGCTCACACTCATCCAGTCTGGGTTCTTCATCTCTGTCACCATGTAGAACAAGTCGGATTCAGAGCAAGAGGTGTATTCGCTACACCAAACACATCTCATCTAGTCTGTTATGGATACTATAGATATAGGTCAATGTCGAACAATCTGATTGGCCAATGCAGATATGGCGTACACGATTGGCTGCACTCCACCACATTTACACACAGTGAAGAACTCTAGCGACTGGCCACGGCTCTCGCGATCGCGGTATCCAAATTTTATTTGGATATCGACACGTAAAAAATGTTTCTTTCATCCGTCTCCAGATGAAAGTGATGTATCAATACCTGGGTTTCGCATCAATGCAGACAGTGTGGATACTTGCACAGACTTCTGCTTTTTGCCTGCTAATCCGTCAGCAAATCTCCGTAGTTCGTGAGTTGTGGGCTCGTATGACCAAAAGCAACGTTACCTTTGAGCGTCGCGAAAAGCTTGTCCGATAAACCATAGCACGAAGTAGAAAACTAAGGTGCTAGTTTACCGCTCAAAGGTCCTCTTCGCGTTGTTGTGTGACGTTACGATGAACGCGGCCATGAAGGCGCTGGTCACCTCGGATTAATGGGTCATGACGGTATTCAGTGCATCGTCGGTGAAGAGTGCTTAATGCTCAGTTAGGCTGCACAACTTCGCTAAAAGACACTATGGTACCAATTGAAGAATGTGATTTACGCGTTGAAATTGATGACGATCCAGGCGGCCAAAAACTGGAAGTGACATTAACACACATGCTGAAGTTTCGCATATACTATATCAAAACGGAAACCAGCTGTGTACGATTAGTGGGATATGCATACTTAAATCAGGCGTTTACGTTTGGTGTAAAACATTAAAAAAAAATATCATGCACACTTCTAAACCAAACATCTGCAAACACTGTGATTACTCATTCATTCGCAAAAGCATCTCACCCATGTGGAAACAAGAAAAGATAAGTAACTTTTTCCCCTTAACAAATGTGTACAGAGCAGTCAGAAACAGTTTTTGCACAACGTATTGCCCGAGCACACTTCGCTGCATCTCATCAAGTACATCCTGCAGTCTGTGGGTTTATATAGCAAAGTTCAATAGGCACTGTGAGGCTGAACAACAAAACCAACAACCACACAAACACACGCGCACTCACACACGTCCGTACACATCTGTTAGGAGGGCAATCTGGTACTGATGCACGTCTTTCTGTACGCAGAGGGTTGGTTTCCATTTGCTAGTTGCTACCGCCTCCGCGAACCGGAAATCCACTTGAACTGGACAGTTTTGATTACTGATGAACCGTTTTGTGCCGATCCAGTACAAGGTGATTCTGATGGAGACGTTGTTCTATCGCGCAAGATGAATCTGTTCGACAGAAACACTGACCAAATGGATGTCATTACTGAGAAACACGCTCAAAGAAAATGGCTATCCATCGGTATTCGTGAAGAACTTCAGCAAACAAGGCCGGCTGCTGCGATGTATTCAGCAGTTCCCAAATTAAATGTCTACTTCCGTTTGCTGTGCGAGCGTGATGATATCGTCACTCTGTTGAAAACCCATCTCACTGCGGCTATGGGGTGCACGTTCCATTCAGCCTAACTGGTCACGCTGTTCACCATCACCTGAGTCTCAACACCAACTCTGAAAACCCCGCTACCGTTTAACGACAAATCTTACATCTACGAAATTTGGTGTGAGTGCCGGGCCACTTACATAAGCAGAACGGGGCAGCAATTACGTAATCGGGTCAACAAACACATTCCAATTTGGGTTCGCAAAACGGCCATGGATACAATGCCAGACTCAAACCAGAATGTGACAAGTCACAAGGAATAGGCGTCACCGATCGCTCGACATCTGTTGACATGTTGACGTCAAGTGAATCTGGTGAAGGCCTTTCAGATATGTTACGCAACAAAAAATCGGATGCCTCTCCGGTTCGCGGAGGCGGTAGCAACTAGCAAATGGAAACCAACCCTCTGCGTACAGAAAGACGTGCATCAGTACCAGATTGCCTTCGTAACAGATGTGTACGGACGTGTGTGAGAGTGTGAGTGTGCATGTGTTAGTGTGGTTGTTGGTTTTGTTGTTTAGCCTCACAGTGCCCACTGAACTTTGCTATAGAAACCCACAGACTGCGGTATGTACTTGATGAGATGCAGCGAAGTGTGCTCGGGCGATACGTTGTGCAAAAACTGCTCTTGACTTCTCTGTTTAAACATGAAAAGAAACAGGTAAACGAGTACTTTCCTACTACGTTGAACTGACACATCACTGCCTGAAGTAGGACGTTAATACAAGAGAGGGATATGTAATATCTGGACAGATACGCTTGGAAATGGTCAGCAAGGTTTCATCGAATGACCAATAATGAATTTATAACTGTGGTTGTTTAAAATGTGCACTTCCATATGAATAATTTATTTCACGAGCTAGCTGAACTGATTTAGTTCCAAACAATTACGCACACCTTGACAAACATTAACAAGGACGAATTTTAGTATCCATTTATATTTAAGTTGGACTAGCTCTAAGTAGTATTTGTGATCACACATGAATAAGTTCCAATTTATTGCAACCTGACAAGCTAACACGGATCAGCATGTTGTCGCTTCTTGACTGCAACTATTGATAACACATTTCTTCTGTGTCCTGTATCCATCACAGAAAGAGTTCATTCAGTTAGTTCAAAAACTTCGGAACCTAGTCACAACTACAGAAAGTAGCAAACATGTATGGTTGAGGTAAAGGGACTACATGACCCGGTAACAGTTCGAGTATAGTTGGTCGTGAGAAAATGATCACTCAGGAGGCGGCAATGATATGACGGACAAAACCATCAATATTTCGGTCGGGAACAGTGAATTTCTTATCACTCAACAGAAGCAGTAACAAAAGCATGGTTGACTCTAGAATCTTGAAAAATGAACATGGCCCTAACAACTTCCTCTTTTTCAGATATGACCTACGCCTCCTTAACAGATGTCCAGTTAATGATGAACCGCTATATTATGTTCCTATACATTAACATGCATGTCACTTATTTGGGTCGATTTTGAAGAAGGTAGGTAGTATAACGCAAGATATATTCTGCCAGGGTATTCCACTGGCTTCGCATCCTTTACGGTATAGATACGAGCAATTTATGTAAGAGGACAACAACAACAGGTAGAAAGCAAATGCGACAGTGACAAATGGATGACATTCAAACCATGTGGTAAGATGACTTCATACTACTCTTATGGTCAAGCAGCCGCATACTTCCGTGTCTTGGCAACTATGAGTTTCTGAGTCAACGGTTAAACAACGAATTTTCCCAGTCAGTCCGACAGCGCTAAAAGAACTTGGAATGATATGGCCAAAATTTGAAGCATCAGATTAATGTGATAGTACGTCTTTGTTGAATAAGAATTTGAAATGTAAATCACTTGTAAGTACAAAATAAAGGAGGTGATCACTACTTCAAATGAGCTTAGCGTCTGGTGCACCATTTTGCGATAGCAACACGTTTGAGGACTTTTTCCTCAAGTGCTGAACTACTTTGAGTGTACCAGTTGTGATTCTATCCTAGTGACATTACAGATTATTACAGATACATCACAAATTGTTGTAAACAGTTTTTTACTTTACCAAAAAAGCGATTGCCTACATTCATTTGTGAGTCGACTGCAACTAGTAGGCTTATTTGTCGTCCATGGCAATCCGTAAAAAAGCTATATACTAAGGTGTTCTGCAGGTTCTCCATCTAGTTCCCTTACGATGGTAAGCTTCTCGAAGTTTGCAAAGTTTAAAAATTCACTCATTTTGAAGAGGGCGTCCGTAACTCTCCTACTAACTGCGGACCAGCTAGATTGTTCTTAATTATCTCCGAAGTTGTAGGAAGTCTTCTTGAAGAATATGTGTGTGATTACCAGGCACGTCTCGTTTCTCAACCTAAAAACACGTACGGATTTTGAAGCAAGTTTTCCAACGTCAGTAATTTACTCACAGATAGGGTACAGTGGATAGAAATGGTCAATGGGATAAAGGTAGTAAAGCCGGCTTTCTGGATGTATCCAATCACTTCGACCACTTGAGCCATACGATCCTGTATGAGAATCCGTAGAAGTATGGTAGTAGGGAGTAGTTATTTTATGGCACATAAACCAGTCCGAAGATCGGCGCTTTTACGTAATGGCCAACCGCATAGTGCGTGACTGGTCTTAGGTTAGCGGCTACCTTTTATAAATCCAATCCTATGACTATCCTGGTTTGTCCCGATTTAGTCAACCTCTCGCCATCATTTTTTCCGACCTCGTAAACTAACGAAGCCGTAGTATTTTTACGTTGTTTACTTTCATTTCTCGGTGTTCGCTTCAGTCAACACAGACGTTAACGATTTCATTGTTTGAATAGTAATTTTTGTTAGAAGCTGCCGTTTTACTGCGTTCGACTACAATGATTCAACTGAGCCATTGACTAAATCCGCGCACCGCAGACTGTCTGAATTTGAGGTCAATAACCCGCGTCCCTGGTTTGGACAAACTGAAACTTTCGCTCGAACGAGACACAATAAATCCCAACCTACTCCTGCATTATTCAGTCTATTCCAGCCAAGATCGCAGAAGAGGTCTCGGATTTTGTCGACAGTATGCCCTAACCAACCTTACGATAAGCTGAAAAACGCTTTAGTTAGCTGGGCAGGTGCTTCTGAACAGATGAAGTTAGATCAACTATCTTTTGAAATAGAGCAAGGTGACCGCAAACCATCTCAGCTCTGGCGGCATGGCTGAAGAGCAACAGACGGATGAGACAATTTTTCGATAGCTGTGGATAAAAAATTCACCAACATCGACCTAAGAGATTTTGGCTAATTTCAGCAGCGCCGTGCTTGCAGAGGAGCTTGTGGAACCAGTTGGCAAAGTGTTAAGCGTTCAAAATAACCCCCAATTAGTAGATACCGTTGCTAGCCAACTCCCTGACAATCTGTAAAAGTAAGTGGAGTTTTTTTTATCAAACAGCTGTAGTCACTTGTTCGCAGAATGCACTGTCGACCGAAAAGACCACGAAGCCGATCTGGAAGATCCTCTCGGAATCTGACGGCACTAGCACACAACGGCCGTGGTCAATGTTGCTGCCGTCGCACGTTCGGTCACCGGACGAAGAAGTGCCTTCAGACGTGCACCGACAGCGTAGAGAAACTTTCTACCTATCCTTTTTTTGAGCTTTGTTGGTGTACTGAATGATGAATCGTCTGTCTGATCTTTTCGTAGTTCAAATTTGAGTTTTGTTTTTCAACTGTATCCTCTCTAGAATGCACTAACATGCACTCGTATACTGAAATGCTTCTTGTATTGCATTTTACATATCTCTTACCAGTTTAGATCTTGTCATCGCAGTCTCTCCCTGTTTATTTTCCTAGAGGTAAGGGTTTCCTTTTCTTGCGAGCCAATTAATTGGCTAACCAGCATTGACCGGCTGGATACGAAGATCTCACTCACACACCTACTGGTCTTATTCCTTCGGGTTTACACCGGATATGTGGTTTGTGAGTGGAACCGCAAGTAGTGCAGCGTAAGCCACTTGTGGGGATGGTTTGAAACGCAGGCGTCCTTTGGCTTTGGCCACTGTGACAGGCTAATCTGTTTCGGATGCTGCCAAACATGTTCACTCTGGAACACTTTACCCAAGTCTGTCGTAACAGTCTTATCTCTGGACAAGTCAGAACGCATGCCTGATGCACACACAAAATACCAAGCCGATATTTCAGAAGGGTTGGCTATCACGAGTTTCCCCGTAAATGAAGACTGACTTTAGCCTTTCAGTGTAAAAGACAATCGATTTTTTGCCCACTGTTTGTTAAGGTGCGTGTGCAATTTGCTTGCTAGAATGCAATCGGTTTATTCATTGTTGTGAAGAGTGGTGGTATTGTTTGTAGCTCGCGTTGACGATTTCGGTATTGATATGTTCACCGAGGTTGACATCTAGATTACAAACGTTACATTACCTAACGAGGTGACAGTCGATGCGTAATTGTTCCCGCTTATAGATTTTAAGCTCTGCATTCTTATTGACATTTTTGTGTCAGTTGGATTCAACGCTGTGATAACATTCGTCCGATAAAGGCGTTTATTTTTAACCGATTTGTATCTACTTCATAAGACTGTGTTGGCTGGTATGGCTATATATCAGAGAAAGGTCGTTCATTCTAGTGTGAGAAACACGGGCGGTGACATTTAAGACCACCTACCCGACGGAAACTGGACATGAAAAATATAATGCTCTTCATGCCATATTACAAACCTTTGAAATAAGTTCTTCAATAAGTGAACTTGGTATTACTTCCGATCGTCCCGGTGTATGTCGTGAATTACTGCGTCCAGCTGTTTCGCATGATTCGCGCCAAGGTGGTGCCGGAATGTGGAACCGTGTCCGGCTTTGACGTCTTGTCTCATTTTCTGTTCTTGCAGACTGAATACAATTCGATTCTGGTTTCTGAATGAACCCCTTTTCGTCCAACAGACTTAGCATCCCTACCAGTTGACAGTAGAACCATCGTTTCATATCCTCAGTTCGCCGTGTTTTCTCTTTGGTCTAAAAGAGGAAAAATCAGTGTGATGTGAATGGTTCCACAAAGAAGTAGTCGCAGGCTATGCAAACTGGGATGTTTACGCTGAAACGAAGTTGACTGACTGATAACTTCATGACTGTCCACCTAGCCTGACGGAATAACTATCTCAAGTAGCAGTGTATCACAACCGAAGACGTGTCTACTCCAATTCAACTATCAAATTTTTCTGTACGACTATTTCCTTAAAAATCCACTTTAAAAAACTAGCCAAACAGTGATGCCAACAATGGGAGTTTGAACCGCAGTATACACAACTTCGAATCTAACCTAGATATGGTGATCATATTCCCAACAATTCTCCTAGACTTGTTCATTCGTTTGTATGCTACGGTTGTCGTTTCTCCTTCGTAAACATATGTGTGCAAACTGGAATAATTAAAAAAGTGGTGTGGATTAATCTTCGTATGCAGATGCGCAAAGTAAATAATATGCGGCGAAATCTCATCTTCACCATCATCATCATCACCATCGTCATAGAAGCCGTGAGCCTGACCAAAAGATGGTGTGGCTGGAGCTTCCACTCACCTCAACGGTGACGTGGAATATCTTAGGGGAAAACGTTACTAAGAAGATTGAAAATTAATAAATGAAGTCTAAGCTGAAGAACTAAAAATGGTATGGATGCAGATACGCCATTGACTGTGACACACTGCCATATCTTGGATAGCGTCTCTAACCACCGGTGTGAGTCATCACAAGGCAAGCGACAACTACCCATTTTGCTCAATCGAGCAGTCAAGGTTCTCATATTTCGTTCCCACGTTGTTGCTTGACCACCACGCGGTTGCACTCAACTGTTGGTGGTCTCAGTATCCGGTGCTCGGCAAGGTAAACGCCCAGGTAACATACGAAGTACGAGACTCAACCATAGCACACAGTGCAACATGATTAGTTGACCAATTGATCACGCATCCCGAGCTTTCCGGAATACGCGCCGGCGAACGGCTATGTTGCTCACGCGATCAGTTCATTTAATATCAGGCTAATTGGCGGAGGCAACGATGGTCAAGCACAGCAAGTCTGTTGACATCTTCGTTGTGAACAGGCCACGTTTCCGAAGCATAAAGTAAAACAGAATATACAGCGTAATCCACATAACGTTGTTTCAGTCTCATTACGAATGTCAAACAACAAATCGATTTGAACGCTACCGTTTCAATTTACGTCATATCGTATAGTTACTTTTATATTAAGAAAAGTTTACTGCCTTTGATTACTAACCTAGTAAAATACTTAAGCTGAAAAGGTTTTTTCTTCTTTGTATACAGTATGTTACTTATGAAAAGAACCAAGAAATTAGCAGAATCTACCCAATCGTTATGAACAATACAGGCCAAAGACACGTTGTACAACTCATTTTTCATATATATCTTGTTGGAAATGAAATTGACAGTTGTATGGCATTTAATTGGTTATTGTAATCAACATGGTGACCGACAACTTCTCTTAGGCAGTTGTGTGCTACATCTAAATGATTACCGATTAGGAATTGGATATTGTTCCTTTACACAGTAAGCTTAACACAGTCCTTCATGTTATTTCAAGATGAGGGTAACGTTACAATTTGTTCATGGTAAGGGGCTGTTACGACGAATTTTTGTAGACACGTACTCTTATGGTATCGGTGTACTTTGTACTGTCCATTTGGAATCATCTGGTGAGTTCACATTGGTGTGCTGTAAAGAAAAGCCAACCAACATTTATGCTAACTCAAATTGAACATCACTCACGAGTGACCGCAGTTCTCGCTTTCCCAAAAATAGTTCATTCAGCCCCCTTCGGAAAGAAAGTACTACACTCGAGTTTTGCTCTGCTTAGAAATCGTCGATAGTGTACATCCTTGCAACAGCAGAGATTATAACACCGGCCACGCTTCTCTAAGGCAACCATGTTGAATATTGCTCCAGTGACCTCACTTTCGGCACAACCGATGATCATATGTGAACGCTCAACCATTTTCGCTTATAAGTAGTATTAAGCTTGCTTGATTGCCTCAAGAAGAGGCATGGTAATTTTATTGTTAACAACAATCCGAGGCGTTCTAAATGAGTATCGGTTGCAACAATATTTGATACATTACTGCATATGTAACAAAAAATCATAAGTGCTCCTTGGAGAAAGTAACCAGAACACCGGAGAACCTGCAAATTTCTTAATTTTTCTTAATAATTCTTACACAATTTTCGTTTACCGATCATTCTTCTAGAACATTCTACTTCACGGTTATAATGTGGTGCTGCTCCAGACACAATACACTCCAGTCAAGCTTGTGGTCGTTATAAATGAACGAATGAATAAAGGAATGAATGAACTATCTTAGCGGTGATTATTTAATTTTAGACATGCGATTACTATGGATTAAGTTATGTCCATGCTTCTTTTTTATTCAACGGATAGTTCTTCTAGTTTGTATAACTGTTAAGCATCAGTATACACGGTGGATGCAGAACTGCCGATGATGTTAATTGAATGGCAAACAATGAGACATTCAACAAGACTGCAATCGTGACTCTGTGGGGGAATCGAGGGACGAAATAAGAGCTTGAAAAGAGACCATAGTGTTTATAAGCATCTACTCACCTTAGAGGGCTCCGCGTAATGCCTGTCTTTCGGAAAGTCCAGATGGCATTGAAGTGTCGTCTGCGTTTGACCGGAGTCACCGCATGATCGAACTGTACAGTTCAGAAGGGGTGTAGCCAGACGACCCTATGAGAGAGTCAAATAGAGACGGTAAGATGTAGCTCGGTTCTTTAAAACAACCATGACTTAAGCATTAAGAAGCAGATGAATAAATTAAGCTATTAAGCGGGGAGGAAAACTGATATCGAGTGCCTAAATTAATTAGCCAAGTTGATTCAATTCACTGACATGACAGAAGGTGTACATTTCGAAACGTATATTACTACCTATCAGTAACCTAAACACCGCTCAATGGTTTCGATGATTTCGGCGATTTCAAGTTGGAATGAAGATTTAAACATGAAACCGTCGGCTGGCGTTAACAAGACAACTACTGTGTCTTATGTAAAGGCAATGGGCAAGATGAGCATTACTCACAGGCGAATGTAGTTAAGAGCTCGTAAATGATAATTCAGTTTTGGGTCAGCGGGGCAATGGTCCACACGGTTGCCTCATGAAAGCATGGCCAGAGTGCTAGTCCCGGCAGTGACAAGGATGTGCACCACCGACGAACTCTACCAAGAGCGAAACTCGAGTCTAGTGCCTCCTTCTTTCCAAAGGGGCCGACGATAAATTCTATGGCAATACGACAGCTGCGTACAATTTTGGGTGACGTACTCCGTATGTCATCTAATCGTTTACCGTACCGGGCATTATATGCTGAGGCCACCAACAATTGGGTCAAACTACGTGGTGGTCAAGCAACAACGTGGTTACAAAATATGAAGACCTTGACTGCTCCATTGAGCAACGTGGGTAGGTGTCGCCTGTCTGGCTGGGGTCCTCGTGATCACTCAAACCGCTGGTTAGAGACGCTATCCGAAAAGGCTATGTGTCACAGTCAATGGCGTACCTGTATCCATTCCATTTCCGCTTCTTCCTCTTAGTCTT
>JTDE01000383.1:219340-233460 GCA_014338405.1 Paragonimus skrjabini miyazakii
ATCATCATCATCATCATCATCTTCATAGACAGCAATATAACAGTGATTCGTATTGATGCTTAACTGCCACGCAACCAAGAAGAAGAAAAAACAGACTCTGTGTAGGAAGGGAGAGGATGAAATGATGGGGAGGGGAAGGGGACCTAACTACTAAAAATAGCCACGTCTGTATTCAAACATACAACATCAAGGTGCCTACACCTTGCAAATAAACAACCGAACTGTAGGTGAAAGTAAGGCGTCATCAGGAAGACTGCTTCCTTACGGCTTTCACTGCCGCGCATCATTAAGTGCATCCACTTCACAGACAACTCGGTCAAACATAGACAACATTCACGCCACTGAGCTCGGGTAACCGCCATCTCACCTAACGTTTCCAACCATCGACTATGCGAGTCGCGAGGGCCCTCACCCTGGAGACGAACGCGACATACAGTGGCCAACTCCTTCGCCAACGATTTCATTTTTCCACGCCAGGTCATCATCTGCCCACCTCGCACCTTACGCTAGTCGGCCACAGTGTCAACAAAGAGTACCGAGTGTAGCAAACGACTGGCTGACATCCTACGTACATGACCTAATCATCTAATTTGTGCAAGTGTAAGGATTGAACGAAAGAACTCGTTTGACAATCACTATCAAAATACCGCTTCCTAACCTTCTCGTTGCTTACTCGCTGGTGCCACCTGATACGAGCGATTGAACGCAGACATCGTTAGTCAAACACCTGAAGACGGTTCAAGTCTTCTACCCTGAGTGGCCAGGTTTTGCTGCCGTATAGTAATACAGTGCAGGATACAGTCTCGCATAGATCTATTGCGGAGAGCAGTAATCAGAATAAGGCAACAATGTCATCTCCCCTGCATCCTTGAGCTAGGTAAGCCCCTCAGTGCCAGATGAATCGGACTTTTGAGCAATTGGTTGCAGGTAGGGTCCCGTAAGAAAACCCTATCTACTGCTGTCTATCAGGTCAGACCTTCGAA
This sequence comes from Paragonimus skrjabini miyazakii, assembly GCA_014338405.1. Lineage (NCBI taxonomy): Eukaryota > Metazoa > Platyhelminthes > Trematoda > Plagiorchiida > Troglotrematidae > Paragonimus > Paragonimus skrjabini miyazakii. The sequence goes on from JTDE01000383.1 coordinate 220,324, forward strand.
TCAGAGGCCTAGGCCTGGATCTATCAAGTTAACCCTCCCCGAGTGGAAGTATCACAAGTTCTCGTTTTACTAACACTGACACTATTCGTCCATTACGACTTTCTCCTTCAATTTTTCCGCCTTCCGTTTGCCCTCAGATGGTGACTGCTTCCTAAAGCTAAAACGACTGGTAAACATTGGCATTTTAAATGTTAACATTTTCCAACAAGCTGGTCTGCAAGCTCCTTTGACACGTACTGCCCTAAGTCTGGTGCATGATTAATTATGTTCTTTCCAGAGGCGAATCTATTATTCCATCACTGTTATCCATTCGAGATAGATAACTGTTAATCCAGGTACTTCTCTCTGTGGTAAAGCCGAAGCTGATTCTCGTGGTCACCCTGGAATGGGAAATGGATCAAGTCCCACAGCAGAACGATGTTTGCCCGATTGGATCCCACTGAACATTCACAACTAAGGTTTGTCAACTCAAATAAGAGAAACGTTGTATATTCATTATATCTGCGTCCACTTCAGTGGACAGGTGTTCGGATGCTACCAAAGATGCGTTCCATGGCGCCGTCGTCGATCTTGTGAAGTAGTGTAATGTGCATCCGAAACCAGCAAGCGCGCACTAGTTGAATTTGAATTGGTGACGGAGCGTGCTGCTGTGTTGTCGGCGCCGTTTTAGTTATCGTTTGTGTAGGTCGTGTGCATGGCTTGCTGGGCTTTTGGCTCATGCTTGTTTCTTATTGTTTCCTTTTGCAGGACTTGTTGGAACCCCTACATTGGAAGAACGCTGTCCCCTAGTGTTTCCACGTCGCTCCAAAGTTGGCCCGTAAGTGTGACGGACAACCCGAAGAGAAACAGCCGGCTTGCGTGCTACAGTAGATCAAACGTCATGACATAATCATACTAGCCGGGGTTTTTTGTCCTTATCTTGATCGTCTTTTTACAAACGAAAAGCGGTCGGGAGATATGTTTATTGTCCAAGCACGACGCACTGGCAATGTTGAAAGAATGTTGCGGCTATGGGCATCTCATGGTTTCTACATTTCGATCATTTCATCTAAACATAGGAAGAAACATTATGTTAGGCGGAGACCACCCTGTTCTTCTCAGTCAGTTACAGGGACACCACTTTGTTGAAGACTGCCGTTCATTTTGGGGCAACTATCTGGCCTCCGATCATGCTGCTGTGTGACCGTTTTGTTTTTTTCACTTGCTCAGATGTCACATGAGCGTGGAAGCAAGATACCTAACTGGCATTGGAGCAAGAAGAGTGTAGAGAACGCCTACCAGGAGCCACTGGTGAAAGAACTTGTTAGGGAATCTCAATTTTTCCGTCCCAAACCGCCTCGTTCCTCGAAAAAATGATTTCACTTAATCGGGAAGTTCAGAAGTTCCCGGAACAATTCACGTTTTTATCAGGACGACCTTAATTCTACTCCGCTTATTGGTGGCTCTGTGACCCTAGCTACTATTTTCAGCAGCTGTCTTTCGACCTATTAATTCGAAAGTGACTGTAGATCAATATGCATCGTGTAATACCCTGTATTTTTCTGCCTGCTACACACGTTTTGGAGCAGAATGAGGTAGATTTTTTACACTCGTCTTTTGAGTTTACTTAGGACAAATTAACAGGGACGATCGTGTTATTCTCAGGATTAGGATTGTCCGTTTTCTTCATTAAAAGGAGAAGAAACCGATTTTTATCAAACGCATAACTATTCCGTGGACGATTCAGCGTGCCTTTTCTAAAGTTTGCAACAGAACTGCCCGGTTGCTTTCAGCTGAGGGAACCTAATAACTACTGGGAACAAATAACAACAGCTATGAAAGCTAACTTTGAAAAAGTATGTTCTGAAGGAACTGTACAGCTACGACATTTGGGATAAATCTCATGAACGTGCACAGCTGGATTCCGCTTGGTTCTGAGTGCGATTACCGTCGAGATCCTACACGCAAGCTGACTGACAGTATGCGCAAAGACCGTGAGCACCACTTAGTCGAAAAGTTGAGAGAGACGGAACGAGCATTTTTATCTGGAAATGGCAGAATGCCATTTTCCCCTATTCTTGGTCGTGCTGATCGCCGAGTAGACGTAAGTTGAACCATATTTGAAAAAGATGGTTCAGTTATCACCAACCCGTCGCGTAGTTAAGACATTTTAAGGAACAGTCTTCTGACCTAAACCAGATCATGTAGACAGGGGGACTTGGAAGATCAGTTGTTGTGTTCCAGACGGTCCCTTGTCGGAAACAGAAGTAGTCCTGAGGCTCAAGTTATTAAAGCATAACAAGGGTTCGGGACCAGATCTCCCCTCTCCTTCTCTTTCCAAAGATGGTAGAGAGAGGTTGATGCCAGAATTGATGAAATACCTCTAAAGAGCTATGAAAACCGAAAAGGTATCATGCGATAGGTGCCGGTAAAAGCATCAGCCTATTGTCTGTTACTTCTAAATTACTTATTGAGTTTATATTATGTTTGCCGATTAAGCCCTAAACCATTCAAGTATATGAGTATTAGGCAGGATTCCGGTTTGATGGAGGGTGCACAGATAACGTTTCTACCTCACCACCGGCGTTGGAGAACCCGCACGCTTACGGATATCGTTTTTAATCTTCCCTGGAGCTGCTTTCTTCGCAGTGGAGTTCCAGGAAATATTGGATCTGTTGGGACTCACTGTGAATGGTGTTGTATTTCTTCATGGTGTTAGGTTGACCGACATGGGGTATGCAGATGATGGTGTCTGACTTAGACCTAGTGCCAAAGACATGCAGAACACAATGAACAAGGTGAGTGACTGGGCTAGTCTGTATGGATTCCTCTCAGCCTCTTCAAACAGCAAGGTACCACTTCAAAACTAGGGCATTTCCACACTTACATTTCTTATTGCGAGCAACCCACTTGCGATTATGGACACTTCCATTTAATTGAATAGCACTAGTTCCACTGCTTGCAGTATTTCTGATAAGATATCAACGAGGATAGCAGAGGTACGGGGTTGTCTTTGTCAACATCAGTCATCTGTGGCGTCGAAAAGACGTCTGGTTGTCGTTGGAAGAAAGGGTATATCATGTTTGCGTGCGTTCTGTTTTGCCTTATGATTCAGGAACATAGCTTCTTTGCAACGAAGAGATCAACAGACTTGTCGTGTTTGACCACCGTCATCTCCGCCGATTAGCCAACATTAAATGGACTGATCGCGTGAGCAGTGTGGCAATTTGCCGGCGCGTATTCCGGAACGCTCAAAATGTGCGATCAATTGGTTCATTAGTCACATTACACAGCCTACAATGACTGGGACATGTACTTCTTTTGTCCGCGGAGAACCTACAGTGTTGAGCATTCCATACTGGGACCACTGAAAGCTGGGTACAGCGGCGTGGTGGTCCATCAACTATGTGTTGACAGAATATAAAAACTCTGTTCGATCAAGTAAAGTGGGTAGGTATCGCTTGTCTGACTGTGGTCCTCGTGATCACTCAAATCGCCGGTCAGAAATTCTACGTGAGATGGCAATGTGTCACACACACAATGACGTCCCTAGTTCCTTCATTTGAGCATATTTTATCAGTGTTTAGCCTTTTTAGTAAAACATTTTCCTGCAGCATTCTGCTTAACCGTTTGGATATGCTGCGTCCCAAGATAACTGAATTTCTGGTCAGGCTTGAGACCCATGTGAACGAATGAATGAAACATGCAAAATGATGAATTTACTGATAATTTTTCAGTAAGTAGTACATATGTAGCAGTACCCACCAAAATTCAGGCTAGTGCAATATGGGTTGGCTGAAAAATTTCTTCAGTTGCTTTAAGGGTGAATATTTTCTGACCCTTCCAGTTTTATTGTCTATGTGTCTTGTGATATTTCGGAGTCGCCTTTTACCCAGCAGCACTCAAGTTTATTTCCGTTATGTGGACAAAAACAGGGATGAATTTTTAACTTTCGCTCAAACGGCAGTTATAACAGAGACAGGATTGTGTTCATTCTATAAATTTAACTGTCTAGTTCCTGATTCATCATGTAGGACGAGTAGACCAAATAAGAGATGCATGAATTAAATAGTTACGCTCCAGTTATTGAAACTGACGGGTAAACAATACGGATAATAGTAATCAAGGGGAAAAAGTTTCGACGTTAACTTGTGTTTGCATCCAGAAACTAACTGCTCCAGGTTATTTACCTGTGAACGCTTTTGTAGGGTTTGATGCTGTTCCAATAAATTGGTATATTCAGCTTTTATCGCGACTTCGTCGTTCAACTTCGCATCCAAAATGTCTGAAAGAAATACGCGAAAGTGTAACTAATCATGGAGATGTAGGGAGGAACTAGGGACGTGTGTGAGTGTTGTTGGGAGTCTTACAATATTTCTTCCACTGCAAGAAAGTCGGAGACATGAAGTCAAGTGGTTCATGCAGGAACGTTTTGGGAAGGAAGAAAATGAAAACATTTGCACTAATTGTTTGGCTACTTGTAAGTAGCTAGACGATAACGTAGTAAAAGAAGCCGAGAGGTTGCATCACGTTGATTTGCTAGGCGTAATCAGTTTTCAGTGATGATAACAACTATTATGTGATAGATCGGAGTTTTGCATATGCAGACTTTTCACTAGTGGAATTACTTCCGACTGCATCCGAAATTGATCGCTTCATACAATCATAACCGTGTCATTTCGAAACGGCTTCACTGCTTATTAGTTAACTGCGTTGTAAAAGTGGTTTGGAAAACCTTAGGTCATAATGCTCGTAATATATACCACTCATCATCATCGGTGTTGTACTCGATAGTTGTTCAATCTAGCTAAGGTATCTGTGGCAAAATTGTGACTAGCCGAAGCATTTCAGGCATACTGAAATAAATGCCTGTGATAAGGATCTCGTTTGTCTAGCGTCATCCGTGTGAAGTGTTATGGTATATTCGAGTACTATTATCTGTTATAGAACACAGATGTAACACAGTTTACCCATAGGTTGAAATACCAATTATATTATAACGTTGCTATATTTATGATACGGTTGTGGTGGTGGTATCCTATGCGTTCTCTCGAATGAGTTTGAATAAGTTCTAAGTTTCATTTGACAAATAAGCTGAAACAAAAAGCTCTCTTTACGCGACATGCAATGTATTCCAAGTCAGAAGTATTCTAGTGAAGCCAGTGAACAAACACAGTCAGACTGAATTATTGTCATTATGTGCATATCGGTACATGGGCAACAAAATGTTGTCATCAATCCAGTAGGGGTTGTAAAGTAATTAATTAATTCATAAAAATTCCCATGTGATCGTTCAGATGCTTAAAACTGAACATTTAGAACTAAATCTATCAAGCCTGTAAACAACTCTAGGCCGTTTGAAGCTTTTTTAAAGTGGAGCATTCCCAAGTTAGTGAGGTCTGAGTAGAGCAAAGAAAATTTAGGAATTGGCTCAGCCAAATAAGCTGGTAGGATCAACGAAGAACTGTGTTAAACACAAAGTTATAATAATGAACACATATAGTCTTTTACTTACAGGCGACTCATAAGACGGCGGGAGGGAGGAAAAATACTACCACGGGAATGTGAACTACAATTGAATTTGTTCGCAGTGACCGTCTTGTAATATCATTGCACGTAACACTCAGTGTTTTCGATCTCTTTGGAAGAAGCCAGAAAGACCTTCCTTTTAATTCCAGTATATGTCGTGTAATAACAGGTTGTCTTAGCCAATAGCTCATTTAACACAAGTATAATCAAAATCATTCAACACGGAAAGAAAGAATACCTGACTTCTGAATAGTCTAGCGATAGGCAGGAACACACTATACAGATTACATTTCAGTGAAACGTTCAGTGTGTTGTTGTCTGGTAGACTTGAATTATAGGTCTTATCTAGTGTTGCAGTTCAAAAGTACAGGCATCGCTCCAGTAATGACCTCAAGTGAATTACGTATTATTCTGTATCTCCACCGGTCTTCAGCTGTAACCGATTGCTTATCTAACTGTCCTTATGACTCCTGTGATCGCAGTTAGAACGACTGCTTCGAGGACCTATCTTCCTCTCAATTTGGCTAGTAACAAAATTCCAACTGATTCCCGATGGCAACAGCACTTGGAAGTTAACTCGATTTGCAGAGAGAGAGAGAATCTGCTCCGCAAATAAATTAACGCGTAGACTGCGGAACATTCTGTAAATGGTGCAGTGATATCGGGAATCGGTTGGACACACGGATGACGTCCAAAGTCGTCACAGTATTGGAACAGCTCGAAAGACTTGCCCAAAGTCATCCTCTAGGCCTGGTGTTCCACCCTCAATCAGTTGTCGTGTAATTTTTTCGGAGAACTTTTTCTTCGGAATGGAAAGCCTTCTGTCCTGTATATATCTAACGGCTCCACATGTCTCATGATGTGAGAGTCGGAAACCAGTACCGACTTAGCTGACGAGAAGATGATTTATGATAACTGAACTTGAGCTTACTGACCAGATACAGGATGGTCATGAACTCCATCCTTTTGAAGAGTACTTACACATGGGAAGCATGCTTTGGAACATAATTCCGATTATCTAAACGGAGTCCGACAAAAGCAACAACTTTACGTGATGTTTCAGGATCACTTACCGTTCATTTCCTGTTTCTCTTCAATCAACGAATTCAACTGCGCAGTCAGTCGATCTGCGGTTTGGAGAAGCTGGTTTCTTTCCTTAGTCACCAACGTTAGTTGGGACTGTGAAAAGGTTAGCGCATTTTTCTGTTAACAAAAGTACAAGGAAGTTCGATGTAACAAAACTCAACAATTGAAAATCTTAGGCAACGAAAGAACATGAACAACCGCGTTTCAGTCACGTGTTATGGAAGCAATTAGCCATACTGCAATGTACTGAGTCAGTTCACAGAACACGTTAGCTCAAGTTTGGGCTGTAGAAAAAAACTACGGAATGCAGTAGGAAAAACAGGGATACACATAGATGCGTTCACATATATAATCAATCTTGAGCATTATCAGATAATGTTAACTGCAAAACCAAGTATGGAACACAGCTCTCTGGGACTGTAAAGTGGGTAACTAAGCCAAACGGCGAAAGCTTCAGCAAATAGTGAGCAAACGATGAGTACAACAACTATTCTCAAAATAATACGAAAAATCTTTGGTACCGAAGTAAAAACCAATTTTGGTAAATTGATGCTGAAATCGGTAAGGAAAGACCCCGAAAAACATGATTTAAAATGCACTCACTAGAGACTCCAGGTCATTGGACATAGTTTTCACTTTACCCTCAAAACGGGACTCCTTCTGCAACCAGTCATCATTTGCCGTGTGGTGCACATAATTTGTTTTGTTCATTTCTGTTTCATACGCTCTTTTCAATCTAACCAATTCAGCTGTAAACAGACAATCAGTTGAAAATGCTAAAGTTTGGAAATTGTAAACTAAAACTAAAAAACAACAGAGAAGAGTCAAAATACATGCTGTAAGATTCTTTTGGTATTTTTGTATTTTCGTCAAACCCTAAAAATACGGTGTAACAATCTTTTAGGTAGATTAGACTGGGATCAAAAGAAGTGTCAAAAGATCTTAAATGTCATTTACTTATAAAAACTGTATTAGGACAAAGAAAATCTCATTGATAATCATTTGTGCAAGAAGAGGTTGACGGTCATGGTAAATAAGGACCGCTTTGCAGAACTTTAGTAACTGTGATTTCGATTACTATATCAAACTTTTTATCACTACTTCAGAGGAAAACCTTGATATGTAAATTTAAATGTACAACGTTTTGAAGTAGATATGTTAAATGAAATAACTAAGCAATAGTAGTTTTTGTTTCTTCAGTTAAGCCTGTGAGAGGTGTGGTTCTAAAACCCTACCTGTAGAGATTTGCTTATTTTTGTTTGCAAACGATGCTTCATTTTTGTACAACAACTTTTTGTATCACCTTTGCATTTTGTTGAAATTGATAAAAGTGACCTTGCAATTCAATACAGAGTTTGTGCACGTCGGTCTGCTCTTCTCTCCGTTGCGCAGTCGTTTGACGATACGACACGGATCTATAATCCAATTTTTTAGCTCCGTCGTACTACGAGCATCGTCGCATCCCTGATCGCGCTTCAGCAGTCCACGGCAGCTCTGTGATATCACTCACTTCCGGATACTGGTAATTTGGAATATTGTGGTGGTCATCTCGAACACTTGTGAACAATTTCCTGTGAGTCAAACCCTTTCGATTACCATAACTTGCTGGAACTTTGTAACTATTTTGTCTCATTCGTTCATTTTGTTATCATCGATAGCCTAGTGAGGTACGCTCGAATTTACCTAGTCTATTCAGTAACTAGTCTCGACCACTACATACCTATCTTAAAGCTAGCTGAAGAAAAACATCTTAAATGTTTAGAACATTGAGTCCTCTTGACAAACAAAGTCAACAAAATCAGAGGACGTGGTTTGAAGATGATCAGTTCACTTTGTATTCATTTCCGTAACAAAAATGTGTAAACTAACATAATCTTCATTTTATTGAATACACCTGCCTCATAGGCAAATCGATCAAACAGTGACAATATTCACGTCACTGAGCCCGATTAACTGGCACATTTGTTACATTTTCCATCCACCACACACATTACTCAAAAGACAGACACTATTATACAAAACAGTCAGTGCATTTTGACGCATGCACCAACTAGTAGATGGAGGTCATTATTGTAAACATAGTTTATTGTTACGCACAAATTTATGTCCTATGGTCCCTTCGAATAAAATAGATTTCTGTCAGACAGTTTAGTTGATCTTGTAGATGAAATGAAGAGTTTCGTCGTAGTTCAGATACAATAATCACAAAACCAAAATAATTTCCATCCCTGAAATGTCAACTGTAGCAAGCAAATTTTCTATGCAACATTTCTCGTCCTAGTTACTATATACAACTGCATGTATGGTTGATGTGGGAGGCGGTTATCTGCACCAATTGGTATATCGATACACTAAATATTCAATCATGTCGATTTATTTAAATTCCTCATAACTGTGTCTAACTTTTTATTCCAAATCTGAAAATCATACGCGTTTGTGAGTGCATCCGTGATTCCTTTTTGACCGTTAGTGGTTAAAACATTAGTTCCACTTAATAAATTCAAACACGGGCAGAAAAAGCCTAAGTTGTGAGATGACCGTTCTTGTGGAAGTGCCGATCTGAGAAATGCTACATTTGTTTTGTAACGTATTTGTTCAAACAAAATTTTATCCGTTCATTCCAATTGCCTTCACGAAAGGATGACCAACACGTTGACATTGTGGAACTGAGTTGCCCTCTTAAGCCGTCGCTGGTTTACAATGTTATAGTCTCTCGAAAAATCAACATCATAATCGACATCAATATATTGATGGTTCACACTGATGTTAAGCTGCCACACAACCACGAGGGATAAAAAACAAACCCTGTACAGAAAAAGAGAAGAAAAGCGAAGGAGAGGCGGAAGAGACCTAACCACTGTGAATGGATGTGTTTATGTTCAAACATTCAACATCAAGGTGCCTACATCTTGCAAACAAGCAACTGAGTTGAGAGTGAAGCTGAGGCGTACTCAGGAAGACAGCTTCCTTACGGCTTTAACTGCCCTGCGTCATTAAGTGCATCCACTTCACAGACAACTCGGCCAAATATAGACAACATTTACGCCACTGAGCTCGATTAGCCGCCTTCTCATCTAATGTCTCCAGCCATCGACTATGCGAGTTGCAATGGCCCTCACCCGGAAGACGAACGCGACATACAGTGGCCGACTCCTTCGCGAACGATTTCATTTTTCCACGCCAGGTCGTCATCTGCCCATTTCACACCTAACGCCAGTTGGCCACAGTGTCAACAAAAGAGCACTCAATGTGGCAAACAACTGACTGACATCCTACGTACATGACCTAGCCATCTAAGTTTGTGCAGGTGTGAGGATTGAACGAAAGAACTCGTTTGAAAATCACTATCAGATACCCGCCTCCTAACCTTCTCGTTGCTTACTCGCTGGTGCTACCCGATACGAGCGATTGAACGCAGACATCGCTGGTCAAATACCTGATAACGGTTCATGTCTTCCCTCCTGAGCTGTCAAGTTTCGCTGCCGTAAGGTAATACAGCCCTCACTGTAGACGATTTCTAAGCATCAGAGAGATACCTCTCAGTCGCCAGAGATGTCCCAAATCAGCCAACACCGCCCTAGCATCTACTTCATTCCCTACACCTCCGCCGCCACCGTTGGTGCAGCTTCTCCGGTATACAAACCGGTCAAAAACCTCCACGGCTTCATTATCTGACTATAGATCTACGTAATCAAATCAATCTTGCAGAGGCACTTTGCACTTTGAGATTGCAGAGCGCATTCCAGGGTATGAAGCAGAGCATGAGATAGGGTATAGCATTGTTCATGCTGTTCGGAAAGTTGTCAGACAGCAACATCCTGTCGTCGGCATGTTCAACGTCAATCAATCCTTTACTTCGCAAGAGATCCACGCTAGCATGTTGTGACTGTCAGAGACAATCCTCCATTATATCGTCCATCAGAAAATGAAACAAAAATGGTGGATGTGGACAACCTTGAAGTACGCCACTCATGGTGCCGAAACTGTCAGACAGTTCACCATAAACTCTAACCTGAGACGAAGTATGGGAAGAAAGCACCAACTGCATGTTCACATACGTTGTCAGTGTATTCTCGGGTTCAAGCGACTGCAAAAGTGTAGGTCGTTGTACCCAGTCGAGAAATACGGCAAGCTACGACTAACGGTACACATGATGCTGCTCCAGAACTTGACGAATAGTACAAAGATGATCTATATATTCCTGCCCAGAGTGAAACTCAGCCCGTTCTTCCTTAATGTTTGCCTCTCGATCTGTAGTGAATTGACAGTGTCATGGATGCCACAACCCCAGTAATGATTGCGGTCAAATTAACTCTCCAGTGATTTTTGCAAGAAACCCTGGTATCTTTCTTGGATACAGGAGCCGTTATCGAGTGACCACAGCACGAACGGATGGTCTCCTTTACCGAAACGAGTTGAAACAATTGGGTCAAAGCCTCCGTATCTTCTTTAAAAAATGCTGGTCTGAAATCGTCTGGCCCAGCGGTTTCATTACGTTTGAAAGACGAAATGGAATGCCAGCCTCGATCTCAGTAGGTGATTGCAATTCTACCGATCAGGGTACTACACCACAGGTTTGTGGCGGCTTCACAAAAGACGCAGTAAGCCAACAAAACTGACCCTCAGATTGTTCCACCCACCGCTCTAACCTTTTTGACTTATTACAGATGAGTGTGCCACCTTTCTCGCTGACAAATTCACTGACAGACTGTCACTCAGCCTGTTCTTTCTCAATGTTTGCCTTCCGATCCACAGTGAATTGACAGACTGTCATGGATGCCAGAACCCTAGTGATGACTGGAGTCAAACTAATGAAGCTGTGTTATCTTCCATGTTTGCCTGTTCAGCGCTACCATTCAGATTTACGATGAAAAGGGTACTCATCTGTAGGTGCAACCATAAAACATAGATCTTCGGATCGCTCGCCATAACTATTGTTCTATTTCCGGAGTATGCTGTTGAGTTCCTAATTTGCTTTACCTCTTATGTGACGTATAATCATAATTACTCCACTGTGGCAGTAAACTAGTTGCAGACGACAACATTGCATCAGTGATTTTGATCTGACATATTCGCTTCACTAAACAACCCATTCGCAACATCCAAACTCTTCTCAGAATAACAACATTTTGTGTTTATTACCACGTATCAAGAGAGAAAACTATACTCGCTAGCCTCACCTACCTTTTCCAAATCTGCGTAACCAAGCCTTACAGCAGCGTGTGTGCTATACACAGTGCTCGAGAAACTCAAGGATGACAGTTTCCGTGTGACAGTCAGCTCTCCTTAAGCAGCGCTACTGTTTTGGACAGATATAATCTCCCGGAAGTTCGTGAGTTGTTTACTAGATTCGTTAGGAAGACTGTCTTTCAAGAATGACTTGAATTCGTCATATAATTCACACTGCTACGAAAGGCCTCGTTAAGACAATCATAACTGTTTCGTGCTGGAAATGATTCCATGTTATAACTTTATCATTACCAACCAGTTTATGCAGTACAAGTCTTATCATTCATATGCCTGTTGTTTTGATGTTCCGCAGCTTTTAAACCATCTTCATTTATAACCACGATATCCTGGTGGTTAATGAGAATGTGAAGCAACATGTCAACTCCTTAAAACCTTCCACAGCTAAATGTGAAAAGGAACATTGCGGGACAGAGGCTTGATCTGCATTCTACGGAGTTGGTAGGATCATAGATTGATCACAGTAATATCAAACCTTTTCCGGAGAGAACATACACCGAAGACACAAGTCCACCCAACCACTGTAGAATATTTTGAACACTGACTCCCCTTTTACTCATTTATTCAAACCAGAAAAAAGATACCTTTTAAGGCGTTGGCAGTTCGGTTTGTTCTGGCCGGCTGTTAACGCAGAACTATCAAATTTTTTAAATATAAAATGTTTTTGGCAAGAGACCACCCAAATAGCTCCACTCTTTTATTGTTTATAGTGCAACCAGGTTTATTGTGTAATGGTTGGTTTCATCATTGCCTTTCGTGTCCATAACGCTTGTCTAAGTTCCCTCGCAAATACCCTGGAACGCAAGCGCGTTTGAACTATGGACTACTATTCGGTGGTTGCACATCTTCGTTGTCAGCTAGAACCTTATCTTGGTGCGCACGTTAATTTTTTGTAGAAAACGGCATTTCCTTTGGATCTTTTAGACCCGTGAAACACAAATAGGTAGGGTTTAAAAGCTAACACAACCGAACTTTTATTTGGTTGTGGTGTAAGATTACCAGACGAACTTACTTCGTCTGCTTCTTCGGCACCGTATGACTACAGCAGCACATTAAATATGACAACTGTGCCCAATGAAACTTAAAGAACGATTACCAGCCGTGCATCTGCACACTAAATTGCTACCTTGCGTTCATGTCTTTGTAAGTACGGATGATCTGCGTCGAATGTTACAACTACCATACACTGGCCGTTATCCTATTCTCTACGAAAACTAGAAAACTTTCACCGTTTCCTGCAATGACAAATGTGATATAGTTCTGGCATACAGGTTGAAACCAACGCTTGCGGAACAA
>JTDE01000383.1:234139-245894 GCA_014338405.1 Paragonimus skrjabini miyazakii
CCTCACTGTTAGATGTGTGAGAAATATGTTCGTTCATGTTTAATTCCTCCTGTTTTTCTTCCGCCATTATCAGTTTATCTACGATTATCTATAAGTCGTTTCTAGTTCTTTGAAATGGTTTTCATTTTTCGTCTGTTTTCTGTTTTTACGGTGGCTTCATTTTCTATTCCTATCTCTTGCCCGGAGTATTCTTGTTAACTCTATTATCAACTTCAGAATTAAGTACGGTAGGTACTTGACGTTACTTAGCCCCTCTGCCGAAAACATGCAGACCATGCTGGACAGGTTGAGCGACCGAGCTGGTTTGTATGGAATGCGCTTTGCACCTTCAAAGTGCAAAGTGTTGCTTCAAGACTGGGGCACTTTAATTCCTACCTTCTTCATTGCAGGTAATCCGCTTGAGAATGAGAAGGGCCACTGCCCACTTGGCAGCACTCAAAAGCGCGCAAGGCGAAAAGTGCGTGGAACATTCGAGTACGTTAAACAGCGCTCGAAAAAGTACGGGTTAAATGACTTTGAAGAGCAGAGTAGTAGATGAGTCGTTAGAAAAAGAGCAAGCATTCGGCTGCGTGCAATTAGTTAAACGATTGGAGAAAGTGGCACTGAGTTCGTATCAGGCCTCCTATAGCAAGCGTACATAAAATCATGCGTACAGAACATGCAAGCGGGAAAACACGGTTGCAGCCGGGATCCTTAAAGAAGCTACACCATCGCTGGTCACTACATGTGGCTTCTCTGAGGATCCCGGCTGCAACCGTGTTCTCCCGCATGTACGTTGTGCACGCAGGATTCTGTGTAAGCCTGCAACAGAAGGCCTGAAGCGAGCTCGGTGCCACTTTATTCAGTCGCGCAACTAATTTTACACAGCAAATGCTTGTCCTTTTCCTAAGGACTCATCTATTATTTCATTATTCAAGTTCGTTTAACCGAACCTTTTCGAGCATTTTACAATGCACTGGAAGGTTCTACACACGTTTTGCTTGACGCGCTTTTTAAGTCTTGCCGAGTGGGCTATGGCCAATCTCGCGCCTTTTTAATTTCTTCTTGGTTGCTGCTGTTGGTCCCAGACTAGGCTAGAACTAACTACTTATCATATTTCCAAACACTGCTGGAAATATAAGGTTTGTTTCCAAACCCCGATGCGTTCTCCAGTTCGATGCGTGCTGGTACTACGTTTCTATTGCCTTTTACGAAAGGTGTTTCAAATTGTTAGTCCACGATGGTCTATTGCATACCCACTTGTCCGCCGACGTCTATAATACCACACTAGGTCAAACTACCATAACGTACGCCGTCCAAAAGAAATGTACACATGCGTGGACGTCGACCGATTGTTAACAATGTACAGAACGGCTGACCTCCAAAAAAATGGCGAAACTGTAGTGTCATTCTTTTGGTGATATGCGTAGAATTTGTACGTGCTGTCGGCATGCCACAATTGAGTGGTTTCGATGAAATGTAGTATGGGAGTGTACGTGTGGACGTACTGGATGTGGGGTAGTTGGCAGTTGCGTCTCACTAAATGTATGACGGTTAGTTTTAAAAACAAACAGACTGACGAAGCTGATTTACACGGCTTACAAGTTCATGCACACAAACTAACATGAAGTGTACGAGTTAAAAAATGTCTGGTCGGCAGAAGATGATTCCAGGTCCAACTGAATATGGAGACTGAGTTATCAGATGAAATACCACAGTGAGCGCTAATGTAACGACAGAAGAAAATGTAGTATTTCTAAAGATACTAGCTGATTTCTCTGTTATTGATGACTGACATTAATCGATTGATGGCTTGAAACGAACGTGACTGCTTTCCAAAGAACAAATCGGTCACTCAACCTCTGCACTCCAATGGATTTTATGCGTTCTTGTTTCTCCGATTTGATGGTGTTAGTCCATATAGTATGTAACCAACAGTCCCTAATGGACGTGTTCATATCGAACCCACTCCGTATATGGCTACACAGCGTGAATGAGCTGACACCCCGCATTAACCATGGCAGTATTACCTCGACCTCCTCTTCGCTCAGACGTCGGCGACAGGGCTCCATAGGGGCAGCGGTGACGTCCACCGGGTGATTATGTGTAGCGTCCGCTAATGTAGTCAGTTTTCATCTACTACTTCGCTGACTTGATTTGTGTGGTACAATAACCTTAAGCCACTTGTCCACTATTTTTCCACTACAGTACTCATGGCCATGGGTGCGTTCATGTTTTGATAACCTTGGCATGGGTAAGCAAAGATATGCACCCGCAGTCGGTAACAAAATAAATGATGGGTTGCTAACCTTGGGCGTCATTAAGAAGTTTCTGCTGCTGACAACAAGTTAAGTGCAATTTTCTGTTAATGAGGTTAACACGAGTTAATTCCAATTCGACAGCTTGGCGATTTGCCTCAGCACGCTCAGTGTTGCTAACGGCACCGAACAGCTCTTTCCTGACATATAACAGCTGGAAATAAGGTAAGGTAGTAGCCCATTTCAGTTACTTGTTTGGACATTTCAGCAAAATTCGTGAGTCGATAGTCGTCCCGTGCTTCAAGTATCTTAGCAAGGTCTGCAGTGCAATTCGAACAATACACATTATAAATAAATCACAAACCCTGAAAGTCTCTAACTGAGTCCGAACTCTCGATGTTATTCGAACTTGTCTCAGAGTTGGATGAGATGATGCACATGTCTTTCGGGCACTCAGATGATCCTTCTGCACCATGTTGTAACTGTAATCCATTTTCCACTGACATTCTGCAGCAGTCTCAAACGAAACGGTATAATGGCATTGCAATGCGAATATTTATAGGAAAAATTGAAAGTGCGTCATTTTTGAAATATCGCGTGATCACCTTGACAATCTCGAAAAATCAATGAATCATTACATTGTTGACTGAAATACTTTAGAGACATTTTTGGCTTGCCATGGATTTAAGCTATATTCCACTGAATTTGGCTGTTCGCAGCGTTTGCTCGTTTGATTTTTTCAGCGATTTCAGCGATTTGTACACGGGTTCGAGGTTGGAGGCCCAAGTCACCCGGATCCAGTCAGTTTGTCCGTTTCGATGTCGGCGGTGTCCTGTTGACCTAAAAGGCAGTGATTGAAAACAGGGTGTAGCACCGCTCTTTCTGACTGTTAACGTCCCTAGAATGTTTTCATCGTTTATCCTTTATTTAGCTAACCTTGCGTAACTGCCGTATCAGACTGCACTGTATATATTTGTTTAACCTGATAAAAAATGGTAACGTGACGCTTGAATAAACTCTGCTACACTTACGTGTTGGTTCTTCCTGAACTTCCGATGATTGCATGCTGTCTATACCTAAACGGTTCTCTGCCCTGTATCAGTGCATTCCCATTGCTGAAGACCTTGAGATTCTACGAATCGAGATACGGAATTCTCCAAAAGCTCCGCCTTCCTAATTCCGTTTATAACCCATTGAACCATTGAATCTAAGATATTCCGCTGTTCAGTCGAATTGCAGCTCGACTACTTCACAACATCAACTATCCACAGAACACTTCGAATATCGTCCCATTTTCATTATACTTCTAGCGAAAATGGGTAGGTTCTCGGTGAGTCCAGTCTTTCACTTCACTCGTTACTTTGTATCGTTATTTATTACAGTTCGTCCATTCTCCCCACTATAAATTACTCGCCTGCTCGATTACATGAGTTTATGTTAAGCTTCATTCGCCTGTCTGATAGTAAGCATTACATTTTTTTTACTGGATTTACTGGTTTCATGCGGAGTTGGAAGTGTAAAACTTGTGTAGTATCCCTTTCTCGAGATATTTTGGTAAGGTTCAGCAATACGGAGTTTGTGATTCCACAACAGATTCTCTCGGTTTGTTTGTTGTCTGTCCGCATTGATCACGTGAACTGCTGAAATTTTGAGAGCATGTGAGGTGTGTTGAGTGTTGAAGCAGCAAGCAGCTGTTGGGCACCTAGGGAGGTTGCATCGTTTTGTTGTATAATAATAGAAAGGGAAACTATATGAAGGAGGAAGGGGGAAATGAAAAAGACGTGAAAAGCAAGAATGACAACAAGAAAGGTACACGGGGCTATTCGTGTCCGAGTGTCAACGGCCATCCTGGGGTGATCCAGTCATCTAGTGGCTTTCTGAATGCATCGACTGAAGTTGCCACGACAATCGTCGCCGGAAGTGCGTTCCATGTCGAACAGACTCGGACGGGAAAACTATATCGCCTGCATAAAAGGCTACTGCGTGGTGTATAAGTCTTGTACTTATGGCCCCAGAGACTCACCGTATCGGCGGATGTAAAAAGATTTTTGTTGACGTGACTCGGAGAACATAGGATTTTGTATGCTAATATAAGATCACCCCTCAGACGCCTGTATGCTAGGGGGAATAGTTCCAGCTTCCAGAGACGGCCTTCATACGACAAGGAAAATGGACCCTCAACCCGCTTAGAGGTCCGTCTTTGGATTGTCTCTAGAGCAGTACGGCGCACATGGCTGAGGGTTGAATTACAGCAGTGGCATACCAGTGTGCTGTAGATACGTAAGAATCTGTCGATTGGGAAATTTTCATGGATGCTATTAAGCATAGTTAACCTGCTTCTAGCTTTCTTTGCCAACAGCATAATGTTAGTACTAGAGGAGAGTTCTAATGTAATGACGGCACCTAGGTCGCGCTCCTGGTGGACAGTGGATAGGGTAGCACCACCGCTGTGTAATACACGCCATAGTTTCGTATCGTCAGTATACATCACAACGGGGGAGTTACCCACGCATTGAAGATCATTAACATAGGCTAAGAATAAGGGACCCAGTATGGACCTATGTGGTACACCAGTTGTAGCGTTGAACGGCCTGGATAGCTCGCCATTAACTCTAACTGTGTATGTCCGACAGGATAAGTATTGTTTGAGCCAAAAACAAACCTCACTGCATAAGCCCATATTACCCAATTTGTCCAGTAGTATACTGTGATCAACTTTGTCGAACGCCTTTGTAAAGTCTAAAAACAGCATCAACTGGGAGGCGTTCTTCGGCAGCTTCCCTCCACGAGTCGGTGGCAACCAGTATGTTGGCCGTGCATGAGTGACCGTTTCTGAAGCCGTGCTGCTCCGGGACCAACAACGTGTGGGTATTTAGGTAGTTTCTCGCGAAATCGTCTACCATGCTCTCCATCACTGTTGACATGGCTGGTAATAGAGCAATCGGTTTGAAGTTACTGGCGTTCGTTCGATCCCCACCCTTGTAGATGGGAGAGATGACGCCATGCTTCCAAGTGACTGGATTACAGCCAGTGTAATAGGAGTGTTGGAACAAACGTGCAAGCGGTTCCGCCAGCTCATCTGCGCATTCTTTCAGAATTTGTGGAGATATTTTGTCAAGCCCCGGGGATTTATCAATGCGCAGCAGGAATAACCTGGAGTATACGTTGGGCGGGGTAAAGTTAGGGGATGAACCCGAGGAATAATCAGGACAGAAAACCGTGGTGCATGGTTCAGTCACAGCGGATTTACTGAAGACGGATGCATACTGAGCACGTAATCTCTCAGCCGCCTCATGGTTAGAGGTAGAGGGTCCCGAAGGTCCCCTGACAGAGGATATGGCAGCTTTCGATCTGGTCAAGGAGGCCATATGCCCAAAGAACTTTTTAAGACAATCGGCGATAGACCTCGCAAGTGATACCTGGTGAGCCCTGCGGTCGGAGCGTACGACTGCTGTGCACTGATTGCGATAGCATCTGTATGCCAGATGTGAGGCGCCATCTCCTTTAAGAAAAAATACATCCCACTTTCATTAGACGTTTGGTCGATGGTTTGAGCCACAACGACTTACAGTTTGGGCGTGGAGTATGAAGTGGGACTGAACTTGTTATGGCGGTGTTTAGGTGTGAAATAACACGCTTTAGATGTTCGTCTGCCGTGCTACATTCTTTAGGTGGTGGCCAGTTAGCTTGAGATAAATGATCTCGCATCTCTCGAAAGTTGACTCATCTGAAATCACGTCGAGCCGACAGTAAAGGGCGGATGATCGTGACGTCGCATATTAGGCGAAAACTGTTTGTGGCTTGGTCGCTTGCAACTAACTTCGCAACCAACTTCGGCTATATCCACCATATGGGGCTCAGTAGTTAACATCATGTCTAGTCGGGATGGCCTGTGACCTTCTCTCCACCTTGTGGGCCGATTAACATGCTCGGTGAGTCCTACTTCCTGCACGAGATTGTAGAATTCCGTGGTCGTGATACCAGACGTTAGCCCGCTGGAGAGACCTGCACGTGAGAGATTGAAGACCCCTAGAACCATAGTGCAATGGCCGGGGATTGCGGTGGCTCGTCTAATGACACTGTGCATTCTTTCATCCCATTCTGGGGCCGCGAACCGGGCAAGATAAATGACGCCGACAATGGCTTGTGATAAGTAGGGTGTCCTAACATTCATCCACAGAGACTCTTCAAGTGAAAGCAGGGTTAGTTCTCTGTTTAGGGCTGCGCGTAATTCAGCACCGACGTAGATTGCTAAGCCCCCACCTCTGCTGGCTAGCCGATCCTCGCGAAGGGTAGAATAATCAAGGAGTTCTATCTCGTGAATGGATATACCCGGCGTTAGACATATCTCCGCTACACCTGCGATCCTAGGCTTCTTTGAGTCGACAAGCTGTCGCAGTTCCTCCAGTTTTTTTTAAAGAAAGAACATTAGTAAACATACACTACCGGCTAGATACGTGTACCTGCATACCCTCATCTGGGATAGTGTCCACCTTCAGATGTGTAACTGGTAATATCTGAGCTAGACCGACCATTATGAGGCCGGCTGTATCAAGTTTTTTAGCTGTGCGGGAGGTGGTAGGCAACTGATGGCCTCTGGTATCTTGGTCATCTTAGCCACACTTGTACCTACGGGAGGTATACCAGTTAAAGGTGTTCCACGTTCAGACCTTGGTTTATCTGCGTGAAGTCGGATCTCAGATAGGAAGCTGTTTTCAAACGTATACTAACTCTGAAGCACAGTAGACAACATATCTTTTATGAAGAGAGCGATTCGTAATAGTCTGGGGGCTGAGATGGAGCTTAGGTATACTGGACGCGGAAGGCGTTGGATAGACCATGCCTCACATTCGCCTACGTCTAGGTTTATTTTAGCCCGGATAAACTTCCACTGGTCGATGTCACGCTTATGCGCGTGCAATGCATCCGCATCTTTCAGCCCCCTACTTCGTGTACAGGTAAGCTACACGTTCGATCATACTGGGAACTCTGGGGGTTGCGATATGCCGTTCGTCGAGCCTCCCCCATCATCCGGGAGAAATCAGGTTTCGCTCTCAGGCAAGAATCATTAAGTCTAGGCAAGGAAAATGCTGGTGAGAGAACCCCATCCACGTGTTTTATCTGGCCGAGCGTTACACGGATTGGCCGAGGGCGTCCGTCTTCGTGGGACTTACGGAGCACGCATAGCGTGAGATTATCTTCCAACCACAACTCAAGTAAATCGCAAAGGGATCTCCACTGCAACTGATCATCAGCTTCTTTCTGGTTGAGCACTGTGCTTTCGCTTTCTGCAGTGTTACAGATAATGAGATTACGTCTAGCAAACTCGGATCAGCGACTACGCCTGGGCGTATTTGTTCCCTGTGTTCTGAGCTGGAGGACGGCTGTGTGATTACGCTTTCGACTAAAGGCTTAGAGATTTCCCGGTTCGCTCCGATGGATGACTTGGAAATGCCAGCTTGCTGAGACACTGACAACGCGTTTACCGCGCTTCCGCTTAGTGCGGCCTGTCGAAGCCGGTTTACTAGCTAGTGCAGGAGACGGCGGGCTTTGGTTGTGTGCAGCCGGGCTGAGGTTGCTTGGCGTTGGCGTATCCGGGCTGCGTATCGTAGAGGTTGTGGAACTGATTAACTCGCTCGGTCTGTCTGTATCCTGAGTGAAGCTGTCCTTACGAATGCTTAGTCGGTATTTCACAAAATAGTATCTCATGGCCGGGGTGGGTGAGTCTCAGAGCCTTAAATACAAGTCTATGGGGAATTCGAGGTCGCATTTGCAGTGAACCCAGCAGTTACAGAAGTCACAGGCCATGGCTTTGCTGCGAGGCCCTACTATCATCGAACACGGTCCACAAACGTCAGCAGTCAGACTGATGGCACGTCCCATGCTGGCTAACTAACTAATCTGCAGAGCTTATAAAGTTTAAGAAAATAAGGATACTAAACAAGACTAATAGACCTTGCCAAAAATGCAGTCAGGTGAGTTTCTATGGTGCAACAAGGTATTGCTGTGTTGCTGCCGTGGATGGTATATCAGTGGCAGCAGTGTCACGTGATGAAATTCGTGCAGCAAAAGTAATTGGAAAGTTTTTGAAGTATTCTATTGGAGAAATAACGCTTCTACTTAGATAATTTGTGGCAATAAAGTCGTTTTCCTTTTCTTTCAAAAATCCGTCCAGTTAAATTTGGCTTTCGTGCCCGCTATTGATCGGAAAGCGCATTCCGCTATTAATTAATTCGACAGTGGATTTGTCCATCAACCAATCAGGAAATTCGATCGTTGAAATTATTTTTTCCCGGGTATGAAAGAAAGCCGCCCTCCCAAAATAGCGACCAGACCTACCGCCAAGCTCGAATCGCGCGATTTTTCAGGCTTGTTGGCCTTTTGCTTTGGATCAGTGTAGGTAAGGTCACAGGGCTTGTGACGATCGTCAAAAAGTTGCAGTTATCTCTTAAGCTCCTTGCGATATAAGAATTATCCTACTGGTATCACCGAATCTGTTCACATTACCTCGTGAGAGTAAATTCACCACAAACCACTAACATCAGTGTTAGTGTGTTGGCCTGGGTACCGCAACTTTACTCGTAGGAGTAAGGTGAATATGCATCGTTTTCGGTACTGTATGCTTCACCCCATATAAGATCAATGTTGTAACCATTACCGTTTGAAACACCGCCTAACCATTCCGACGCTCATTTGAGTTGTGAGGGTCCACTGGAGTTTCCGTTGACATTAGTCTCGTTTAATAGCTGGGGTGTGATTGTGTTCAGGGTTCTTTCACGTCCACTACTCTATCGCCCTGACCTGTTTAGACTGAGGTATATGCGTTGTGCGGTGAGCAAGTCATTAAATGAAGTTTGTTTGCAGATTTAACGTCTTTTCGTTAAGAATTCCGAATCATGTTAACCTAAGGCAAGGGAAACTCCGAGTGTATAAACCAAAGAGTAATAAGCTGACTTTGCAGTAAAGTGTGCAGTTTCTTGCTTTGATGACTAATACATCGGGACCGCTGTGTTGGAGGTGTGGACATTGTTGGTTGACTGATTGTCGGACTCACGAACACAAACATAGTTAATTCAATTTTGCCAGGCTGTACCTCACTTCTGCTTTGATTCTAGCGACGCTGCTCATTTTAACAACAACAACAACAACAGTAACAACAACAACAACAACGTGTGGTATCTCCATAATTTTTGTTTCAACTAAATCCGAGGTTTGAGGATCTCACTGTGCTGTAGCAATTGCAGAAGACAAAAATTCCCTTCATTTAACTGAGGGAAGATCTAAGGAGACTAAGTGAGCGTGGTCATAAGAAACGCCGATCACTGTGAAAATTTATTACGTTGGTATGCAAAATAACTGTCACTGTTGGTCTATCGCACGCTTGCCGGATCCGTTAGAAACTTCTTTCCAGACGTTTCTGATGCCCAAATTTTCTATTGGGCCTCCTTTGTCTGTAACTCCCCCTCAGTTCTGTAGCTCAACTATACGCATTGTTTCACTCGTTTGGAAGCCACTGTTTAACCTATTTGTTTTTATTTGGCGGGCTTTATCGGAGGTGAGCTTTTGTTGTTCTGCTCTTATTAACAGAAGGACTTGTGGGGTTACTTTTCACAATCAATTTGTGATGCTCATTTCACTTTAAGCAGTCGATTTGTCACTTTCGGCACATTTTCACTGTTGATACTGATCGTTACATTTGAGTTACTGACCGTTTCACACATTTTACTGCCTGAAAAATGGATCCTCAGGACCTTTGATTAAGGTATTGTATCCAGTTCAGTCGACATTGTTTTTCTACACATGGCTTGGAAACGGTTCGTTAGTAACAGTCCATACTATCTTGTCCCTTTCAGACTTCAGTTGTCTGGTCAATTGCCGGAGCCCGTGAACAAAAAGATGGATAAGACGTTCGTAATAGACTACCCGGTATATGGTAGAAGAAAAAAGAGAAAAATGAAGGAAAAGAAACGAGAAAACAAAGAGGAAAAGTATACCATGTCTCTCATTTTCACTACACCTCAATATCCAGTACTGCTTGGTAATCCAGGAGGTTTAACGGTTGTTAGGACAACGCTTAGTTTATTCGTAAAGTTCAGATACACACTCCGTCTACGCTGATGGGGCTGTCATCGTCCCTACTGCTATCCCTGGGCATGGTACCTGCTTAGCTGTACGGACTACAGACAAACTACAATCAGTTGAAACAGCAGACAATTCATCCTCCCGAGATAGGACCCTACAAAGGTTGAAGAAATCAGTAGAGAAAAAGACGTTGACAAAAGGTGGTCTCCGGCAGAAATAATGAAATCATTGAAAGGCGTTTGGAAATAATCACTGCGAATCACTTGCGAATCAGCGGTCAGTTGCTGAAGATAGGGAACGGGACTATTCTCTGCAGACAAGGACATAGCAGGTACGTCCAACGATACAGTTGTCCTCGGGGAGGCTTCAGGTCTCTGGTAGCCAACAGGACACCTCTGCGCATCGCGTGTGTCAAGTTCGCTCTGCTCGGCCACTGTAAGTACTAACCGATAACCCTCGACCAATTAATAGGTGGACATCATTTTCACGAAAACGGGTATCTCGAGCACTGTAAACTTCGGACGTCTATTGATTGTACAAGCAAAACTTGTACATATCGCACCGTCTGTCAGTAACCTTGATCTGGAATAGTCGCGTCCGTAAGCAGCGCGCGTCTGTAAATTCTGAGCCTGCTGAGCAGTCCCGTTGGATCTGAAAAGAAAGATGGTCGTATTGGCGAGTTTTTTATTAACAAGATACTAAGACACAAGAAAGTTCCTTCATGCCAAATAGAAGGGAATAACAACAAATCTCGATATTGAATCCACCAAATGCACAAGTTTCGAGATTACCGGTACACGTGAATATGATCGATCGCAACAATCGTGTAATGGCGGAGTGATCAAGCGCAAATGAAACCAGGATACATTTAAGCAAAGGATTGGCAGTGAAAAGTAAGAAAGAAGAATCATGCGTGCACAAGTCTCCACAGGTAAACGATATCCAGATTTAGTAATACATCAAGATTAACGTTCGTGGGAGAAATAATTCATTGCGCACGTAACTTGAATGATCGTGTCAATCTTTGTTAGAAAAGTTCGCAATCAATATCAAGGAGCTTTCGAATGCAAGAAGAAGGATCAACGAGAAGGGGATAAATGAAGACACGGAACATGGTAACCAGCTGTCTACAAATCACATAACAGTCGCCAGTCACCTAGTGCAAGCAGCCTCTTTAACATTACATATGATATACGCAGGCCTCTCAGACTTTGGTTTCGGTTCAGGTCGACTCAAACCGTTGACCACAGCTCAGTATTCATTCAGGGATTAGAGGAGATAACGATTGTGTAAGATTCTCTGGGAATATGTTGACACTTGGATAAACCGGGCGTTACGTATCCCCTGTTTTTCAAAACTGTATCGTTTGTAAATTTAGGAGCCATTCGGAAGCCACTTTATTGTATGTCAGCTTCCTTTATACTAGTAACGTATTC
>JTDE01000383.1:246069-264125 GCA_014338405.1 Paragonimus skrjabini miyazakii
GGGGGGTAAGAAATCCCCACCCCAGCAGTCACACTCGTGACTCTTCGCTGTAGTCCATTAAGTTGAGGCACTCCTGTTTGTTTACAAAGAACTGCCGCGTAATCATGCTCTAGTCTTGTATAAACGTGGAACGATCAAAACGGTCTGAGCATTTGTTGGTGCACGCACTTATTCTTAAGAATTTGCCCTAAATTCCGATAGAAATGTGAACGTTTTAATCTGGTAAATTTTTTTGCCTGCTACATTCTTTAAGTCTCGAGTTTGCCGCTCATCTTTATTTGACCCGTTGAATGATCTAGCTTTAATGCCACTCAAAATCCTTAATTACAGCTGCCGTGCATCATTATTCTCTCTTCAGGCCGTACATCAAATAGAGCCCGTTTGGCGGTCGTTTATTCTCTAGTTGATTGTGAGTGCCAAGTTGCAAGGGTTCAACTCCGATACCTACGCTATGATGTTCCGCCACGCTGTAGTATCATTGCATTCTGTTAGTCATTAAGATACTGCTCATGGTCATTGCCTTCGGTTTGCATCCAGCATCCTCCCGGCCTTAAAACAGGCCTACTTAATGTGAACTTGTGTTTTGAGGGTGTCATATATAACCATTCGGGGTTCCCGCTTGCTGCTACACTGCGTCAGTAAGTGCCCATCAACATGATATACGTAGAACTCCCGACATATCTCAGGCTTATGAAGGAACATTTCCTTGGTTTCGTGGACAGGCTCTAATGAACCGTTCATCAAGACAACGTAAAATTATGTTGAAATATTTTACCGTTCTTGTAGGAAGGGGTGGTTTTTCACACCTTCACTTCAATGGCAAAGACAACAACAGGTGGCTTCAACTGGTCAAACAGTTCCTTGAGGGAAACCAACAACAATAAAGCATGGGTACAGATTGTTGTAGGACAACACTGAGTCTGTCCGGTAAGTGTTGAACGACCCTGACAACAAGCGACGTGCCATGGAGAAAGTCTGTTGTCCGGTCCACCATAGGCAGGCTGACTGGCAACATTTTCATATTGGTGGGCAAAAGACTAAACGTAACCCTGTCGTAGGATTTACCGAGATAAAAACACAACGCTCATGGTTTTACCCATATCTCCCGTCCCCACCCATTGCTACATGGTAAGCGGGAGGCTTGCCAAACAAGAGCGCTGTCTTCAAAGCCCTGGCTACCTCACACAAAATAGACTAAGATGGTCCGGATATTTACAAAAACGACGAGTCACCAGTGTTCCATTACCTTCCAAATCACACAAATTAGGTTCACTTTTTGGTGGCTGACGATCCCCGACCGTTTGACCGTCTTGAAAATTGGATCAATCACTGCTCGCTTCCACTCCTCTGGCAGTACACCTTCTTCCAAGAAATGTTAAAACAAGTTCATCAGGGGCGCAGATGATTCCGTCGCTGATTCATGCAGCAGTGAATGGTGGATTTCCTTCTGGGCGGGAAAGTTTGTTGACATAGATCAACTACAGTATGCTTTACAATTCTTCGACAGTGAACGGTATTTCGATGAGGCATGACCCTGCACGAGTGAGCAAGTCAGCTTGCGTGCTATTTCAGGAGTAGTTCAAAGCCTAGTGCTGAGTAGTTGGTTTAGCATTGTCTAGACCATCAGCAAGTTCATCGTTATACTGATGCGTCAGAGCCGGCATTTCTGCCTTAGTTCTAGTATGCTGTCGAACATACGCCAGGAGCCTCTTTGGCGTTGTAAGTGATTCCACGGCCAGCTTTTCCATTTACTGGCAGCGTTCTTTTAGCTCCATGATATTGTATCCATCTGGTGTCCAGCACGCGTCGTAGAAGCCGTGACATGTCCGGCAGCTTAATTACTGCAGAAGTCTGCATTGGAGAAATGCAAACAATTTGATAACACGAATTTTACAGGGGAATCATCAAAGGGGGTAAATGGAGAACGGGTGGTTAATCAGGTCAACCAGTTCAATGTCACGCTGCAAACAAGTACCCACTTGAACCGTGGGTCTTGACAGGCTAACAGGGCGTGTGGTTGACCGTGGCAGATCCAACGCCTGAACAAAACGTTTCTGTGCTCACAGGGGTGGGTTGTACAGACGAATTCCAAAAGTTCCAGCTGTGGATAAAGCATTACTCGAAGTGCTATCGTTAGACCTTAAGTTTTGTTGTCCTCAGCGTAAAACTAGACAGTTGGACGCAGAAATGCACTTTGAGAATCTGTACGCACAGGTGTCTGATCTTGATCCTACCTCGATGCTAGATGCGGAGCAACTGAAATCTACGCTAGTGAATTCTTGCTATCAGTACTTACGCTGTAGTCCGGCCTCAAAACAGTTTCTCACGAGTGCTGGTATCATCCTGCTTAACAAAGCGGATTACATTAACAAAATGTGCACCATATTAGAAGATCGGGCCAAGTTTCAGAAAACAGCTGGCGAAAAAGATAAGACCCCTCAGATCGAGAAAGCAATATCGAAGTCTTTACGTTGTTTAAAACAGAGGGGAATTATTGATTCCGCTACATTTGAAAGAATTCGACCCACCGGAACCCTGATTCCCAGGCTGCATGGATTACCCAAAATTCGCAAAATTGGGATACCGCTCAGACCAATTTTGGATATGTCTAACTCTCCATATCACTCATTAGCCAAACGGTTATCACAATTACTAGATCCCGTCAGGCGGAAACTCTCGACCCATAGCTTACGCGACTCATTTGATCTGGTAAATACAATCAAAGATATCAACTTGAGCGGACAGTCGTTGTTTTCTCTTGACATCGCATCCTTATTTACGAACGTCCCGCTGAAGGAGACTATAGATTATCTATGTGATTATATCGAGGATTCTGACATAGATATCCGGATACCACCGACCGATCTCAAAGGGTTATTCTACCTGTGCACTTGCAACGTGCAGTTTAAGTTTCACGAAGAAATTTATCGACAGAAGGACGGTGCTGCTGTGGGATCGCCGTTTGGACCACTAGTTGCAGATATACTCATGGCGAAGTTAGAAAACGAACATTTGAGTTCAGCGGTAGGCCAATGTAGTTTTTGTAGGAGGTACGTGGATGACATCTTGTGCGTACTCGATAGCGACGTAGATCCGACTGATCTATTGGCTGAATTTGACGCCGCGCATCAAAATTCACAATTCTCGTTGGAGATTGAAACAAATGATCGACTAGGCTCTCTGGATGTACGTTTGCGCCGCCGCGCGGATGGCTCAATTCAACGCGCGATATACAGAAAGGGCACGTGGAATGGTCAGTACATTTATTTCATTCGCCCTGAAAAGAAATCTAATCGACTGTTTGACGGACAGGGCTTTGCACGGATGCTACTATAGCCGAAAAATTGGCTTTAATATGTACAGTATTCATACAAAATGGCTACCCGGAAAGGTTTTTAAACAGAGCTATGCAACAACAAAGTGAAAGGGGCCAGCTGTATCAAGCAGAAAAGAAAACTGTACACATCGCGTTACTCTTCAAGGGTGACATGTTAGCTGAAACTGTCACACGTAGACTCACAAGGACAGTTAGTGCAACAGTCTAGGCGGCTAAATTACGTGTCCACTTCACATCCAATCCGGTTTTGTGCCCACGACTAAAAGATAAAGTGCCTGTTTCTGCAGCCTAATTTTGTGTATACTCATTCACTTGTTCCTATGGAACCAGTTATGTAGGCTGCACGACGTTTATCTGAACGGGTCCGGGAACACCACTCAGCTTGGTTGAACAGTGGAATAACGAAATCTGTCAACAGTGCCATACTATCGCACCTGGTGGATTGGAATCACTCCGTCAAGGTGACGGACGCATTTCGCCCAATCTACAGAATTAAAGCCACCCATTCGAGGGCAGTGAAGCGTAGGATTCTGTCCACAGCTGAAGCTATTGGAATTCGTCTGTACAACCCACCCCTGTGAGCACAGAAACGTTTTGTTCAGGCGTTGGATCTGCCATGGCCAACCCCACGCCCTGTTAGCCTGTCAAGACCCACGGTTCAAGTGGGTACTTGTTTGCAGCGTGACATTGAACTGATTGACCTGATTAACCACCCGTTCCCCATTTACCCCTTTTAATGATTCCCCTGTAAAATTCGTGATATAAATGTGATGTATTTAGCCTGATGATGAATCACTGAAAATGAATTTGATAACAATCTAGAGCGACCCCTTAGAATAATGACGATTCCGAGACATCGGCGCAAGCCATTTTGCGACAGCTCGCAGATGGTTTCTTATTTTACGCCAGTACGCACTGGCTATGGCCAATCTATCGCTCCATTCTGGAGCGTGCACAGCCCTCTTCATTGTTTCGGATTGTTGATTTTGTTAAGGTCTGTTGCATTATTTTGAGATTGCTGTGCTTTGCTTGATCAATGTTGAAGGGTGGCCCTATCTTTCCTTAATTTTCCTCAAGAACAAACAGTATTGAATATTTTCCTTCTTACACCGGCTACTGTAACCGTTTCCCTTACTCTCATTCAGTCAGAGCCTTGTGTATTTCAAATGTCAAAATAGGACATTCTTCTTCCATATTACTTCTTGGACAGCTTATCATTCTTATTATTTCTCGATGCGTGAACAGTCATTTTGCTCCAACCCAACCAATTACCATTTGTTTGAGTGAACTCGATTCCGTTTCATCGTCCTCCATTACTGAGCGGTGCTTAGTTGTCAGATTTGTTGTACAGGCACATTAGTTATTCAATTTCTGAGGATATTTCACATTCGAGGTGAGATATTTAGTTTTCATGTATACTCATTCAATTAGTACCGTATTAAATCCAGTTTCTACGAGCGCCTTCTCATTAACCGTTTCGGAGATAGATTATCTTCCTTGCCGTTGGATATTGAGATAGGCATATTTGGATCAACAGATTACGCGTCACTCGTTGTGAACTTGAATCGTTTGCGAACGATTCAATAGGATGGAATCCTAGATAATTCGTCGAATCAGAGTTCGCGTTTTCTGGGACTTAGCTCTCGCCCACAACATGCCATGTGGCGTATGGCCACCCTTCCGTGTTGGAGGTAAGGTATGCGATTATTACCAGATTATGGTGAGCAGAACACCAGATACAACTTAGAGTAGCATTCATCCCGCAAGTGATATCACCAGATACTTTGAATCACGAGAACTCTTCTGTTTTAGACTTTCTGAAAGGTCTGAAAGTGATGTCGAATGAAAAAATGCACTAGGTTCATTGCTTTAAATGCACGCTTACTATCCAATAAGGTACACATTTTTCATCTTATATAATCCTTACGTTATTCTGCTCATTGAAGCCTGACGTACCCACAAAACTTTACACAGAACTACACGTTATAGTTTACCATATGTTCCGTAAGAGCCGCGGTGCAGGACGTCGTGGAGGGTGTTCAGCTCACCTAAGAAAGCAATATTCTGCAACCATACTAAATGAGCCTTGTCTTGATATGACTGACGACTCCTTGTGGATGTCAGTGCCAACTGGACCTTGTGAGTTACTCTTAGGATGCGTCTACAGACCACTTAACGCCACCCATAACCACAGGACTTAACTTGTTAATGGACTGAATTATATATCAACCTTGCCTTCACAATACAAAATAATTGGCGGAGATTTCAACATGCCAAATACCTCCTGGACCTCAGTTACAGCTCCTAAAAATCAAGTTGAGTTTCTCGCATGTGTCCAACTAAATGAATGGCGCCAGCATGTTTTATCACCTACTAGACTAGACCACCATTTAGATGTTAATTTCACGGCAGGTATCTCCTCTGCTACTCAGTAGTAACCCAACAAGATAATCCTGTTGCGATCTGCGAGGTCTTCAATTCTTATTTTGCTGCTTCCTACAACACTGAAGCAAATATATTGCCTCCCCCTCCCCCTGTAAACACAAGTAGGTTTCTAAGCCACGTTGCTGTTGAAGCAGTGGGCATACGCTCTCAGTTAGCTGTTATCAAACAATTTCATCTTCCCGGTCCTGACGGTATTCACCCTGTTGCTCTCAAACACGGAGAGGATGAAGTTCATCTACTTCTGCTTAATATTTATATACTTTCTTTAACATCAAGTTTCTTCCCTCCCCGAAGGAAAAATTCTATAATTAATTCCCGCTATAATAGCGGCTCGCGACAAGACATCAGTAATTATCACCCCATTAACTATACTTCAATTTGTTCAAGGGCGTTGGAAAGGATAATAGCGTATCGCATGTTTGAAGTCTTATTGCCACAAAATCTTATAAACCACACCATGCATTGGTTCCTCAGCAAACATTCTTGCACGACGTGCCAGCTGGCGTTTACTAACCATGTTACAAAATTTGCTGATTCAGGAGATGTGTTTATTAATAATAATAATAATAATAATAATATACTGTTGGACATGCAGAGGCTTTCGAAAGTGTATCTAGTAGGTGACTTTTGATCAAAATAGCGTATATTGGTATTCGTGATCTATTGCTTAGCTGGTTTGCTCCATAACTTGATGGCCACATACAAACAGTGGAAATAGGAAATTATAGTTCAACGCTGAGGCCAGTTACCAGTGGAGTGATCTAAGGAAGCGTCCTGTGACCGATACTCTTTCTTATGCATATAAACGATATGTATGGTTATCAAGTTTGACAAACTATTCCTATTCGCCAACGACATCAAACTTTCCTACACTACTCCTCCTAACAGTCTCAGTTTTTTAAGAGGATATACAGAAACACTTGATGTCTTTAGAGTCTTGGCAGATGAAATTTTCAGCCAATAAATTTAGCATCGTTGCACATGGTCGTCATATATGCGAGGACTCTATAAAGGTGGACGGTCATAGTGTCACAACTGCCAACTCAATGCGCGACCTGGGTATACGTTACTCAAATACATTCAATTTCGCAGAACATATGTCTTTCCTACGAGACAAACGATAGGTTACAATAGTAAGGACTCACTTTACCTTCCTGTTGCTCGACTACACCTTTATAAACTACGTATACGACCTCAATTCGAGTACTGCACGTTCATATATAGTCACCCGTGCAAGTCTAATAGGGTAACTCTGGAAAGTCTCTAATGTGCATCCACGAAAAGTTTATTGGGCTACCCATCATTTCCGAGCTACAGAGAACGCTGCCCGACGACTGCACTTGATCCGTTTTGGCTACGGTGACTCAACCTGAACATTCCACTAATGTATAGTCTAGTTTATGGCAATAAATTTATTGTCAATTTTGCCATCCACCTGCAACATAGCTCAAAATGCAACCTCAGGAACAAGAAATTTACTTTGGCGGCTTTTAAATCCCGAAGAAACTTACGTTCAAATTTTTCTCTAATGAAATATTCCAACATTTGCAACAAACTCCCATATTCAATTAGAGCCAGTAAGAATATGCATCGATTTGACCGAAGCTTAGTAACTCTCCTGACAATAACGAACGTCATGTCCGTTTCCATGCTCTGCCTGCCTGAGGACGATATCTTTGAAAATGGAAGTGATAACATCTGAAGGAGAACCCTCTGTACTGCGTGATGTTACGTCACGTTCCCTTCGAGTTGATCAAAGTTACCAGTTTCACCATTAAAACAAGACAGATCATGTACATAGGTATGTTTATAACTTGCACGCGAATAAGAAAACATCTATGGTCAACACATGGGTGTCAATATACACACGCCCGTTTGTAATAACCCAATGATCTTGGTACGCTATTACCTGATACTTAATGTTAACTAGCTCTGTGTGGTTATTGCTCACTATGCAGAGCTGTGTACAATAAAACTGTTTGCGGAAAAATACCCAACCTGTTTGTCTTATATGATTGCATAAAATTCTCGCGTTACCATCCGTGTTTATTCCCATCCTAATAGATTACTTGGCAATTTCTCTGTGTTGTTAAACATCTTTTGCAATCTATATATTGGTCGTATAAAACAAATCGGCATAAAAATTCGATAGTACTCACATACTGGAAAAAGTTAGTCGATCTATCTTTCGTTTCATATGATAACAACTGTTCGCTAATGCTATACATTCCATTAACTAACATAGTCATTAATCTTAGACGCAAGGTTTTGTCAAGAAATTACATATAATGGTTCACATGATCATTTTACATTCTCCCATTGATCATGTAATCCTATGTTTCATTCTTGATTCCACAAATATACCTAGCGCGAGAAAACGTTCTACAACTTCCGGATCTTCAAAATCCCGTGTTGGTTGGACAATTCGCAGGATTTGCAAAATTCCGTCGATTTTTGTCAATTAACGAGCTTCTGTTCAGAGGTCCTCCCATTTTTCCACACACATTTTTCGGGGCATTTCACATCAAATAATGGTGAAACCCTTCGACTTTCCATTCATTCATTATCAGATCACTTCTTTCTGGCATGGCCTTGACTACGTCGACAATGGAGCAACTAAAACAAACGGTGCAAGCTGACATATTCGAAGAAGCGTGTATACTAGTGCATTGTAAAGTTATGTATTAACGTTTTCTTTTGTGATATATTGACACATACACCCATATTAATGGGCGCTATTATCTATTTTCGCTTGTGAAAGATTGAAAGACATTTAACTGTTTTTCCAGCGTTCCCGGACCTTTACTTCTGTGATTAACACGTAAAAAGCGGAAACACGTAATAAGTGGTTAATTCAATTAAGTTTTGTGTGGACAAGTGAGGAATGCGCTTGATTCTCTTCCCTTAACAATTTAGAATGTCTTCCTAGAAAATCAGTCGGACTGTGACCCCTATACTAATTGAATTAAAAGAATACGGCAAGGTTAGGAAACAATCCGTGCATTTTCGGTAATGTTTGAAAATATGATACGTACTTAGCTCCTACATTGTCTGAGAGTAACCAAGGAATGGAAGAGAGACGTGGGACATGAGGTCACACCCAGTCGACAATACTTGAGAGCATGTCAGACGAAAAATACCTAGAACCTTCAAGTACGTTAAATAACAATCGAAGAAAACGCAAGTTAAACAACCTTGTGAATAGATTGATCGTTTTGGAACAGCGTGCATCCATTGCATATAGTTAATTGCAGAGCCTAAGAAAGCGATACTGAGTTCATCTCAGGCCACCTGGAAGAAACACAATGAAAAGCGTGCATCCAAAATAGCAGGCGTAAACTCACGATTCCAGCCGAGACCCTTAGGGATGCCACAAGATAGCTAGTAATTACAGAACAATTTATGCTCTGGTGTTTCCCGGATAAATGAAATACAGCAGGAAAGGAAAATAAACGCAAATAATGATCAAGAGTACGTTTTAAATGTCAACAATAAATTCGGGTTTTTGAAACTGAAATAAATTCGGAGACAATATGTAAGCAAATATTCTCAGGGAAGACAGCTGTGCTAGCCCTGGAGGCGAGAAAGTATGTGTTTGCCCTGCTCTGTGACCTTACTGACCAAAACGCTCATAATAAAAAATAACGATACACTGGTGTGCCCAAGGTATCTGAACGTAAGCAGTTGGGACTCCGCACTGAGTTGTCAATTGTGTGAGAGCGAAAGCATAACAATGACAGATCTGAACAGGAGGAAACATTCATTAAGTGATACGTTGAATTTGAAAGCAACCACTAACCCAATTAGTATAACAGTCGAATGTAAGTAGCTAATGCTTCCATCGTCTGTATTTCAGGTTGACATCGTATTAAATACACACCTACCGAATAGTCGACCATGTTACCTTATCATGACCAGAACTTGTAAAGGTAACGGCAATTGTGTAGGTCGCCGGTATGATGTTTCAAGGCCAAAACGAGTTGGAAACGGCCATTTAGGCTCGAAAAGATATTTTTCAAATTTTTCATGAAATATTAAAATACATGTTACGGGATAAATATATAGAGTTCTTCGAGTATACTAGTAGTGTTGCACTGGAAAAAGCAGGTGTACCTAATAATCGCCCATATTTGCACTTTTGTTGAAAAAAATGTGTCGCCATTTTTTCCGATAAAAGCATAATGTTGGCTTTCCTAATCGATTTTACGTTCCGAAACTGCTTCCATTAAAGTTTTCTTGGTGGAATACATCTTCCCACCTTGCAGAAACGCTCAATTTCGCGCGGTTTCGGAGAATCATAGAATTTGTCATTTTCGACCACGTTGTGTTCACATCGCATTGTACACGAAATATCACAGTAATTCCGAATGAAAACTATGTCGCCACGGTTGTTACTTAGTTACACATCAGAATTATATATTCAGCCTGTTTCCCCGATAGTATTTCCGGTGGAAAACGGTCTACGTTATCACCTGGTTGTTTCTACCTACGGTATGGTGTAAACATGCATAACACGTCCCACCCTATCATTGAAAACGTGCGTTTTGTTTTGTTATTACTCATTGATCATGCTTTAAGGTAGCTGGCCATGTGTACGCGAGTCAATGCTCACTTATCTGACGGATGATGACCAACTTTGATGCTCGTTATTTATCTGACGAAAAAATTGATTTCCACTTCTACCTTTTCTGCTACAACCCCTATATCTTCGAGCCATGGATGTTTATGATTCGGATGACTGTTGGTCTATGTTCAATGCCTGAGTATGCCGCATATGTTCACGCTAGTAGTTGCTCCGTCCAGTTTGCCCAAGCTATGATCAACGTTGTAAGAATAAACACTGCAGGTATCAAAATAAACTCGCATTGGGACAATTCAGGATGAGTTATAAAGATATCAGTCAGTTCCGGCAAAAACTGAAATAACATACTGGCAGCCGTCAGTGAAGTCTGCAGCCGGCAAAAACATAGACCAACAGTCATCCGAATCATAAACATCCATGGCTCGAAGATATAGGGGTTGTAGCAGAAAAGGTAGAAGTGGAAATCAATTTTTTCGTCAGATAAATAACGAGCATCAAAGTTGGTCATCATCCGTCAGATAAGTGAGCATTGACTCGCGTACACATGGCCAGCTACCTTAAAGCATGATCAATGAGTAATAACAAAACAAAACGCACGTTTTCAATGATAGGGTGGGACGTGTTATGCATGTTTACACCATACCGTAGGTAGAAACAACCAGGTGATAACGTAGACCGTTTTCCACCGGAAATACTATCGGGGAAACAGGCTGAATATATAATTCTGATGTGTAACTAAGTAACAACCGTGGCGACATAGTTTTCATTCGGAATTACTGTGATATTTCGTGTACAATGCGATGTGAACACAACGTGGTCGAAAATGACAAATTCTATGATTCTCCGAAACCGCGCGAAATTGAGCGTTTCTGCAAGGTGGGAAGATGTATTCCACCAAGAAAACTTTAATGGAAGCAGTTTCGGAACGTAAAATCGATTAGGAAAGCCAACATTATGCTTTTATCGGAAAAAATGGCGACACATTTTTTTCAACAAAAGTGCAAATATGGGCGATTATTAGGTACACCTGCTTTTTCCAGTGCAACACTACTAGTATACTCGAAGAACTCTATATATTTATCCCGTAACATGTATTTTAATATTTCATGAAAAATTTGAAAAATATCTTTTCGAGCCTAAATGGCCGTTTCCAACTCGTTTTGGCCTTGAAACATCATACCGGCGAACTACACAATTGCCAGGGTAACATCGAAATTTTCTGATCCGTTTGTAACAAACCTGGGCAACCTGCTAACTGTTTCGGTTTCTCAACTCTGGACTATAAGACAAACATTCACACCAAAAAGCTGAAGTCTCTTGCTAATGGCGATGGGGTAGAAGGGACGAACGGATTGGAGATAAAGACTGCAATTGCTGCAATTTCTCGCAAAACATGCCGGTTCGGAATAGTAATACGCTTATTAGAAGTCGAATTATTTTTGCAAAAATAGTTAATGAAATTCTTGGATTCAAGAACAACGCAAGTGTTTTCGTTAATTGCTCCCAAGTCAGTTCCAAAAACGTATGCGACAGTGGGAAAATTACAGGATATCTATGTAGTGCATAAAGACCTACAAACGTTCTCGAATCAGAAGATCAAAGGCGAGTTATCAGAAATAGTTGTCATGGTCAGTAATTCCCCAATGAGCATTGTGGAATGAAAGTCGGACACGTATTTTATAAAAAGCGAAGGTTGTCCCGCAAGTGTTTTGTTCATTTCTGCTCAGCTGCATTGGGTAAAATTAATTTGTGGTTTCGAGCAAACCGAAGACAACCGGTTGGGAACAATACAGCGAGTAGACAGAGTATGTTGTTGACCGGCGAGGTCAACGCGAGAGTAAACGGATACAAATACGAGACGGTAACAGAGAGGAGCGACGAGCGTGCACGCAGCGGGGCCGTAAGTTTGAGTGCGCGGGGTACTTCTCGATATCCTTACTCGTTCAAACAAATGTTTAAGTACATATAAAAGTTGGGAACAAAAGTAGTACAAATGGCGCTCGTAACTCCAACAGTTATTGAGACACAGGAACTATAGAAGAAACCCTATCATCACAGCAGTAATCCTACAGGAGAAAAAATTGTGGATGACCCTGTTACAGTCTGTGAGGTCTTCAATTCCTATTTTGCCACTCCCTTTAACACTGAAAGAAACATTGCCTCGCTCTCCTTCTTTAAACACAAGTATGTCCCTAAGCCACTTTCCTGCTGATGCAATGGACATAAGCTCTCAGTTAGCTGTTACCAAACATTTATATTTTTCTGGTTTTGATGGTATTCACCGTGTTGCTCTCAAACACGGAAGGGCAAACCTCCCACTAATTTTGCTTTTTATTTATATACTTTCGCTATCACTAGGCTCTTTCCCTCCCCAATGGAAAACTTCTACAATCAAGCCCCGCTATAAAACTGGCTCGCAACAAGATATTAGCAGTTATCACCCCACTAACCATACCTCAATTTGTTCTAGGGTGTTGGATAGGATAATAAGATGTTGCATGGTTGAATTTTTATCTTCACAAAATCATATAATTCACCACCAGTATGGATTCTTTAGCAAACGTTCTTGCGTGAAGTGCCAGCTGGAATTTCTTAACCATGTTACACAATCTGCTGATTCAGGTAGTGCAGTTATTATCATACCTCTGGCTATGCGGAAAGCTTTTGATTGTGTGCCTCATACCCCTCTTCTAATCAAAACGGCATTTTGTGACATACGTGCTCCATTGCTTAGCTGTTTGCTTCATACCTTGTACACCGCACAGAAGCAGTGAAAATAGGAAATAACATCTCAAAGCTCAGACCAGTCACCATTGAAATGATTCAAGGAAGCGTTCTGGGACCGTTACTTCTCCTTGTGTGTATAAGCCGTATATGTGAAGTTATCATGCATGGCAAACTATTCCTATTCGTTGTTGACATTACAGTCGTGTACACTTTACCTCATGGCGAGCTCAATTATTGTTTAGGAAATATATAGAGGGACATCATATCATTAGAGTCTCGGTGTCAAACGTGGCCGATGAAATTTTCAGCCAATAAATTCACCGTCGTTACGCATAGTTGTCATATACCAGATGACTTTATGAAGCTGGATTGTTGTAGCATTTCTACTGCCATCTCAGTACAAGACCTGGGTATACGTTATTCAAACTCATTTAGTTTCGGAGAACATAGATCTTTCCTAGTGGCTAAAATTTGACGAACGATTGATTGCATTAAACATTCATTCTTCTTCCTTGAAGCTCGATCACACCTTTATAAACTGTGCGTACGAACCCAACTTGAGTGCTGCACGTTCACATATGGACACCTGCGCGAGTGTGATAGGCTAACTCTGAAAAGTCTCCACTGTGGCTTCACGAAAGGTTTAGTGGGTTGTTCGTCTTCTATGAGCTACAGCGAACCCTGCCAGAAAATCGCACTCGGTTCTCTTTGGTTAAGACGACTCAAGCTAAACCTTGCACTCGTGTATAATCCAGTTTGTGGCGATAAATTTGCCGTGGTTTCCTTGATCCGCCTGTAACAAAGTTCAAAGTATAACCTCAGGAATCGAAATTTTACTTCGACAGCTTTTGATTTCAGTAAAAGTCACTCGCAAGTTTTTTCTCAGTGAAATATTCCTACATTTGAGAACAAACTCCCAAATGCGGTTAGAGCCATTAAGAATATACATTAATTCAACTAAAACCTAGAAACCCTCCTGATATTAACGAGCGTCACGTCCATTTTCAAACTCTGCCTGCCCGAAGACGATAGCTGTAAAATCGGACCCAATAACCTCTGAGGGGAAACCCTGTGTAGCATCACACAATGTCGCGTATACTTCGTACTGATCAAGCTATTAATTTCATCAATAGAGGTACATATCTAGATTCCGGAATTTAATAATGACTCCGGCGAAATAACTAACTAACATTAAATCTTGCACATAGCTATGTCTACAACTCGCAGCTGACCAACAAAACATGTCTATAGTCAAAACATGTAGGCGTCAATATATACACACCCGTTAGTAGTAATCAAATCATCCTTGTAGGTTCTTACTTCGCACTTAATACTAACCAGCTATGTGTGGTTAATGATTGCTACGCAAAAGCTGTGCACGCTGAAACTGTTTGAAAAAATATATACTCAACATGTTAGTCCCATACGATTGTATGCAAATCCAGTGTTACCATCCGTGCCTCTTCCTAACCTAATAGACCACCTAGAAATCTTTCCGTGCTGTTAAACATTTCTTCCATTCTATATATCGGTCGCGTATACCAAACTGACATCGGAGTTAGACTGTAACCATATACTAGGAAAAGCTGTTGATCGATCCCTTTCAGAGTTGTACGACAACAACTGTTTACTCATGCTATATATTTTATTAACTGACACAAAATCATGAATTTTGTGAGAAAGGTTTGGCCAGGAAATCACATATTCCATTATTCGTCATACCTCACATGATAATTTTACGTTCTTCCGTTTATCACGTAATTTTGATTTTTATTTCTGATTCCCCAAATACATCTAACGCGAGAAAACATTCCGTCACGCCTGGACACTCAAAATTCCGTATTGGTTGGACAATTCACGAAGTCTGCAAAATTCGGTTGATTCTGAAGAAATAGCGAAGTCCAGTCCCGAGAATCGACCATTTCTCCCAAAAGTATAGATTTTCCTATCTTTCTTCATCCCCACGAAATTTTCGAAAACGTTTTCTAGAACCATCTACATCAACCAACCGTTTTCTCCATCTTCAAAGAACCTATTTCTGGCATGACCTAGACTACCAGGTCAGTGTTTATGTTGTGTAACGTGCAGTCAAAACCAGCAAGCGCGCACAGGTTGAATTTGAGTTTTGTAGCGGAGCGTGCTGCTGTGTTGTCGTCGCGGTTCTCGTTTTCGTTCGTGTAAGTCGTGTGCATGACTTACTAGGCCTTTGGCTCATGCTTGTTTCTTGTTGTTTCCTTTTACAGGATTGTTGCTGGAGCCCCCTACTTCGAAAGAAAGCCGTCCTCCGGTTTCACTACGTTGCCCCTAACGTTAGTCTGCAGGATTAACGAACAACCAGAGTAAGGACAGCCGGCTTGCATGTTACACTTGTAAAGCCAAAATGGATGTAACTACTATTGAGGTATCGGAGAACTATCTTTCTAGAAGCGTGTCCTGAATGCTTCTTTTTAAACTGGAATTTTCTCTCCTATTATTTCTGTTTTGTTATTTTATTCGCATCACTGGTGTATTGCATATTCAATAATTATGTGCGTGATGTGCCTTTATGCCTATGTCGTTCAAATGTGTACGGTGGTCGCGCTAACCTGAGAGTTTCTTACAGAAGCGTTGAAAAATATACCACCATTAAATATGCGGTTTTTTGGAACGCGCCGAGGACACTGAATGAAACTGTAGCATACCTTGGGTGAACCTTGTGGATAGCTCGCCACTGCGAATGTGAACGACGAACCCCAATGAGTTGAACAGCGGACATGCAGAGCAACATTTTCAACATACGTTCTAAAATTACTTTGTAACTAGCCGTCGTTTCATTGGGCATCAATGAGCAAAAACACCTCATACATACACCAGTTACATCACCCAACATGGCGTGCCACAGTATGAAGCCACTGTAAATTAGCTGGTTTGTGGCGTCAGCTGAAAAGACGTCGGTAGATATAGGATGCAGGTGGAAGGGACTTTTGGGAAGGTAGAGCGCAAAACCGCAAAAAGTTTCTCCTTTATCAGCATACAATAATGTCCTTATACTTTCAATAGATCGCGCAAATTAAGATGCTCGTTGAGATGGTCTGTCTCACTTTGCTTCCTACGTACGTTGCGTAAGTCGTCAGAATGCATCTCATTGTTAACTTGTTTTTAACGTATAGCTACATTTCACCGTACTTTTGAATATTTTCACCACCCCTAGGACATGCTGCTCATCGGCTACAGTCGGACGTCTATTCCTGGGATGCGTGCTTGTCCGTCCAAAGTGACAGTCGTGTGAGTGCTCCATGGCAGCCTTCTCAATGTGATATGCACAACAGTGATAGTACGCCACCCAAGGTGCCATGCAACAGTAGTCAGCGAATCTGAAGCGTAATCTCATATACATTATGAAAATATATTACCGTTTGGCAGCTACCGTCCGACGTGAACAGAGTACGCATATGTATACGACACTTCCATGAGGGCAGCCTCTGTTTTTCTGTACGCTTGCTGCCGTTTGCGAAATGTTTATGAAAAAACTACTGCATGTTTCCCGTTGAAGTTTGCTTGGGTCCTCCAAGCCCCGCGGAAGTTGAAGTACATCTCCTTGAATGTTCTACGGAACACATCTTCGTTGTTCACCACCATGCTGATTCGCCGTAGGAGAGTATTTCATATGTAACGGACCACTTAAACACC
Source organism: Paragonimus skrjabini miyazakii (assembly GCA_014338405.1). NCBI lineage: Eukaryota > Metazoa > Platyhelminthes > Trematoda > Plagiorchiida > Troglotrematidae > Paragonimus > Paragonimus skrjabini miyazakii. Next base: position 262,830 of record JTDE01000383.1, read on the forward strand.
GCATAGATGCTATGACGTTAGGTTCCATGAAATACACAGTTTTCCATATATCAGTTGGGAATTTCGTTTGTATCATTTCACTAAAAGTGTATATGTGAATTACAAACCCACCCTGCCAGCACCAATTAGGGAATCAGTTAGGGGTGTATTAGAGTTGTTTCGGAAAGTTTTGGGGGTGGATTCTTTCGACCAATAGTGTGTTGGTTGGTGAAAATATATATAATCGTCTGTACGATAGTATGTTCCCTATTCATTTTCTACGCAAAGTGCGTAACACGAGGGAACTGCATTGAAATGGAGGAAGTAGTTGTATGTATAAACCTGTTCTTTGTTTAGCAGAACTCCAGCCGCTTCGATCATTCACACACGCTGTGTTGAAATTCACGCCCTGTTGACCGTGCCCAATAATTGTGAAGTTTGTCAAGGTCGTGACTGTGTTTGATCAGCATCACGGTGCAGCTGAAGAAAGAGCAATTACGCTGTTTATTAAGGCCTTAGTGTTCTTCTGAAATGTTAGCCAGCCGTTGCACCATTCATCGAAATTTGCGACGTTCACTTACCATATTTAATCGTAATTTAAAATAATCTTTGAAAAATATGAACGTTTTCCAGCGTTTCGCAATAGGGGTGACGTGAGTTGGATATCAATTAATCTCACTCTCTTAAAGTGTGTATTACCTGTGGGGCTGTCAGGCCTGACGGTTAAGATGGATAGGTACGTTATATGCAGCTGATGGCTAGATTTTTCACGGGCCATGTTAAAAAATATCATCAGAAGATGCAAAGAGTTTTCGGATAGACATTGTGTTTAAGGCGTCAGATAACACTCCAAGATTGTTTGAAAACATTGAATTCTATTAATGGATCTGACGGCAATTATCCGTTTCATGGGATTCGCCTTGCAGGTCGTTCAAAAGGGGAAACGGTCCTTTTGGCACGACTCCTCCAATTTAAAATATTTTGAAAAGTTTAAAATCAGAACTTCAGGCGCAGAACCACAGCACATCCATTGTAAGTAAGCAGCGTTAATGAAAAAATTGGAACACACTGAATAAGTCCCAAAAGTACTGGCTTAATGGTAAAACACTTTCCCACCATTTTCGCGAAAATAACCCGCTATTGGCGTTAGTTCACGTTTCCAAGTCATATAAATGCGGCTTGTGCCCAAACGTACTGTTCAATGTAGGAATTTTGAGGGGCCCAAATAGTGGGAGTCATGGAGAACGGCTTTCACTGCGTCGTAGTGCCTTGGGATTGATGTCGCGTTGCAAGCCTGATGTATCTTGCGTTTGATGT
>JTDE01000383.1:275603-287146 GCA_014338405.1 Paragonimus skrjabini miyazakii
CAACGAAAAGGCTGGAAGACTCGAAGGGACCTCTTCTCGTATCTTGACGGCTGCTCCAAGACAAATGCATTGGTCTCGAGTCCTTCCGTTCACTTTCATTAACCACCTTACCATACTTACTGCGAGCAATCCTCGCACAACGCGAAATAAACTCGGTCAGTTCGTAAAAGGACGGTTCTCGCGCCATATCAAAAATGTGGTCCGCAGTTTCTGCCTATTTATGCTGTAGATGCAAGGGTAGGGCTCACACGATGGGCTCTAGTGTTGTCACCGAGTTGAGATCGGCATACAGTTCATTCGACCCAATGCAATAGAGCAATTCTGCCTTCGTATGGACGATTGTGACAAAGCTTCAACGATGTTGCCCGCGCACTTGCCGCTGGGCAGCAACTCATCTATCATTGATCTAGCAACAAAATATGGCTGTCCGTAAAGTTCTCTTAGCAGCTGCCGTGTTCTGCGACAGCCAGCGCTGGGTTCTAGCATGACGCATTCATCAATCTACTCCCTAGCGCGACCTTTACAGTAATACATCAGGTAAAGGAGCCTCTGACAATCATCCGACACTTTAGATTCAACATGGCTCTCGAACTGTCGCACAAACTTCCAATACGTTATGGGGTTGCTATCAAAGGAACCAAGTCCCACTTTTGGCAGTGCCAAGCTTGCGACAGTGGGGCTAGTGCGGAGCCTACTTCTGTACCAGTCGTAGTTGGTACTTGCTCTACAGTACGGACAGTCATCGGGTTCAAACGTGTCCCACATTCATCAAGAAAATTATGTAGATGGAGGTCTCGCTCACTTCTATCATCTTTGTTTTTTGCTTTCACATGCTCATTATAGATAGCTTCATCCTCATCGGTTAGCATAGCGTTTAACCCAGCATCCTCTACATCTGACTTAGCTTGCAATAAAACCATCTGTAGTTTAACTTCTTCCTTAGGCTGTCTGTCTTTCAATTCAGTTCGTAACAACGCAGATCTAACCTGAACACTCTTACGACTGTTACAGCCAACATGGTAACCAGAGCATGAGACAGAATCAACACCAGCTTTGACTTGCTCGAGTGACTTCAATTGGCCTCTCAGTGTAGGTTGTTTCTTGCGTTTGTCAGATATCATCAAGGGAAAGCAGGCTGAAGATCAAGTGTGAGCATTGTACGATCTTCCAGGAAGACGTTGAGCAACGCGTAGCAACAAACCAAAGATCCCAAATTGTCAAAACAAGATTGGTTCACAATGCCACGGTACTATTAAACAAATGATCAAAGTTAATAATTGGACAACCTCAACAGGTTCGACCGACGGATCGTTTCCAGGAGATAATTACAATTTGGCGCCAAATAGGCTAAGGATAAACTATAAACACATAATATGACATTCATACCCAACAGAGTTCTTTCGAGCAGTCAACAGATTCAAAGACCACAGGGACGAGCCGAGCTCCAAAAAGTGACACACGCACCACTCAAGCAAATTACAAAAAGCGACAAGTGGCTATTCGCCCAACTGTCAATTGACGCGATAAAACAAAATCATCTAGGTCAAGGCCAATTAACGGCCAGAAACAGGGGTGGTAGAATATACAGGGATAAACGTTTTGGTGGAATTGGGTTGGGTCGGATTTTCACACGATTGTGCCTTCGAATTCCGATGCACCAATAGCTGCTCCACCCGGCTGACTTAAACTATGATCAGCGTCCGGGTATGCATTGTATGTTCACACTAGTAGCTGCTCCTTCCGAACCACTTTCACCATGAACAGTTTGGAGAGCATACACATGCGGGAAGTGATGCAAAACGTGTTTCTGTGGCGTTTGGGTGCATGGTAATTATCATCTTTGATTCCATTGATTGAAATAATTTTCTGCACCGCGATAGATACTTGGTGTTCTAAACATTATAGTGTGACTGGTTGAAAAGTATACCTCCTGGTATTTGGCAGGTAGCTTGATTTCATCTGTTTCCGCGACCTCAATCTAGTTGGAACCAATGCAGTAGGATGGGTTGAATTTACTTCTGAAGATTCTTGACGATAGCACTGGACTTAATGCCCTGTTCTTACGCCGTTCCATACACGTCGAGTTTGGAACCATTTCTAAGAGCAACGTTTCATCGACCTCTATCTAACTAAAATCTTGCAAACAGAAAGAAATAGTATAAATATAGTATAGACAAGGAAGCTGGAAATGTTGTCATATATGTTCCACTATCAAATGTGTCAATGTTCTTGTAGAAATACAACGCCAACGCTGTATGGTCGTATATTTCCACTTCGACCATATTTTCAAAACGCCGCAAAATGAAGCACACCCAGGCTATTGAACGACGTACTTCATCAAAAAATTGCTATGATCGCATTTATAAGACTTGAAAACGTGAGCTAACGCCAATAGCGGGTTATTTTCGCGAAAATGGTGGGAAAATGTTTCATCATTAAGCCAGTACTTTTGGGACTTATTCATTGTGTTCCAATTTTTTTTATTAACGTTGCCTATTTACAGTTGATGTACTTTGGGTACTGCGCCTGAAATTCTGACTTTCAACTTTTAAAAATATTTTACAATGGAGGATTCGTGCCAAAAGGACCGTTTCGCCTTTAGAACGACTTGCAGGGCGAATCCCATGAAAGGCATAATTACCCATCTTACTTCATTCGGAAGTGTCTTCCCGATATAGGACTATTTTACAATGCAGATGTTAGCGCGTATTGTTTTTCGGAGCTAGCGGGATGGTAAATAGGAACCTCCATCCTTTAGACTATATAAAGAGTTGTGTTAAATATGGGCGACAAACGCTGTGGTGATGGAGTCTGAATGCACCATTTTATACAGAATTGTAGGGTTTGCCTTTATTCTTCTGACTAAAGTGGATCCTTACCAAGTTTCTGACGGTTTTCTGTAGTTTACTGAGGATCTGTCACAACGAGACTGAACCTTGACACGGTGTGACGGCTTGCGCAACTTAGTGAACTGTTGGGCTAAACTAAGAGGTGTAGCCGCCACACCGACAGAATCACTCATACCAGACAGCCAATAATTGGACGTATGACAAACCGCGATCTCTTGGTCCTCCAGGTTAGGGGTTAAAAAAGGTTGGCGTCTTGTCTCGTAAAAAGAGCCAGTCTCGGCACAATGCCACCGACACACTACCCTGCGGTACAAGGCTTTCGAGCCAAAGGCTTTGGTTGAGAACCCTAATCGTTTTCCTGTCTAGGTCTGAGCGTCCTGGTAGTATCTCAGCCCACACACAACCATGAATAACCACAACAACAATAATCCCATACTGTATCGGCTGTCTCGCAGTACAAACTGAGTCACCCTATCTGTTGCATGCAACAGGGTTTATACGCAAAAGCATGCTACTGTTGAGCCCTCCCCACTGTCTTATCAAATTTAACTATCGAACTCTCTTGACCTCCATATCTACTGAGTACCCTGCGGGTCGCGCTCCAAGACAGATGGGTCAATTTACCGCTGTAGCACGAACATGAGACTGATTAAATGTCGATGTCTGTTGTGTTTCACAGACTAGAGTCCGGGAGAGTAGCCAACGTATGGAACCAACCACACCCGCACTGTCCACTCAATAACGGTGATATACTTCGGATGACTCCACGGCTGCCACTACTGGGCAAGCTGGAGTAGGCATAGTCCTTAGAATGATGGCCGCAGCCGCATTAGTAGACTGGATTCCTGTTAAAAGTAGACTGCGCCGTCCGCGTGGCAGATTCCGTAAATACCAGCTCTAGACTCCAGACCTTCAGGATTCTTCTCACTGTGTTTGTTTACGCTCCAGCCGACTGTGGTGACACTGGTGTGAAGTGCGCTTTTTATTCAGTTCTGGCCGCTCTAATAAATGTAGACTCATGGTTCTGTTGTAGTAGTTCTGCCCAGAGATATGAATACCCAGGGGGCCGCCTTAGTAAGGCTGAGTCTCGTCTAGGTGACAGATTCGGAGTAGGATCACACCGTTCGGATAATGGTGGGTTACTGCTGCAGTTGTATGCTTAGCATGATCTATTTTTAGCCAGCATTAGCTGTGGACGTAGTGCACGTCGTTGTTATACTTGTGCCCACGTTCTCCGAATCAAGCTTGGTCTCAACCAGACCACATAGCTATAGGTCATGGGTGGCATGGTTCAGTTAGTGACTATCCTTCTTATTAGAGCATATACTTGGATTCGGATCATGTGCTGGTACGTTGTCGTTTTGTTCTTACTTTTGCTTAGCAACGGCCCCATCGACAACAGCGGCTGACTGATGAGAAACTGACTGCACTGTCGGTGAAGGAAAAGTAACAAACTGGTCTAGAAGGCTCTCTTACTGGTACTCACTCCGAAGATCCTAATAGCTGCTGGACGCAAATCACACAGGTCATTCGTAAAGCAGGTAATGTAGCATGAAGTACGGGGTTCGAGGGCTGAACAAACATTAGATGTTGGAGAAATCACTGGAGTTGTTAGAAGCCAGATGGAACAGTCCCCTGGGCAGTTAAAATAACAAGCATAGAATAGTTATCCCTAAGAAGATGAAAGATAGCCTAAAGGCTGATCGTGAGGCTTGGTTAGTGGAAAAATTAAGGTAACATATATCGCTATTTCTTCCGAGAACACCAACAAACTCCTCAGGCTTATCCATGATGCTGGTCCCTGGTGACAGTCTGCTAGTGAATTTGTCAGTGAGAAAGGTGGCACACTCATCTGTAATAAGTCAAAAAGGTTAGAGCGGTGAGCGGAACAACCTGAAGGTCTGTTTTGTTGACCTACTGCGTCTTTTGTGTAGCCGCCACAAACCTGTGGTGTAGTACCCTGATCGGTAGAATTGCAATCGCCTACTGAGATCGAGGCTGGCATTCCATTTCGTCTTTCAAACGTAATGAAACCGCTGGGCCAGACGATTTCAGACCAGCATTTTTTAAAGAAGATACGGAGGCTTTGACCCAATTGTTTCAACTCGTTTCGGTAAAGGAGACCATCCGATCGTGCTGTGGTCACTCGATAACGGCTCCTGTATCCAAGAGAGATACCAGGGTTTCTTGCAAAAATCACTGGAGAGTTAATTTGACCGCAATCATTACTGGGGTTGTGGCATCCATGACACTGTCAATTCACTACAGATCGAGAGGCAAACATTAAGGAAGAACGGGCTGAGTTTCACTCTGGGCAGGAATATATAGATCATCTTTGTACTATTCGTCAAGTTCTGGAGCAGCATCATGTGTACCGTTAGTCGTAGCTTGCCGTATTTCTCGACTGGGTACAACGACCTACACTTTTGCAGTCGCTTGAACCCGAGAATACACTGACAACGTACGTGAACATGCAGTTGGTGCTTTCTTCCCATACTTCGTCTCAGGTTAGAGTTTATGGTGAACTGTCTGACAGTTTCGGCACCATGAGTGGCGTACTTCAAGGTTGTCCACATCCACCATTTTTGTTTCATTTTCTGATGGACGATATAATGGAGGATTGTCTCTGACAGTCACAACATGCTAGCGTGGATCTCTTGCGAAGTAAAGGATTGATTGACGTTGAACATGCCGACGACAGGATGTTGCTGTCTGACAACTTTCCGAACAGCATGAACAATGCTATACCCTATCTCATGCTCTGCTTCATACCCTGGAATGCGCTCTGCAATCTCAAAGTGCAAAGTGCCTCTGCAAGATTGATTTGATTACGTAGATCTATAGTCAGATAATGAAGCCGTGGAGGTTGTTGACCGGTTTGTATACCGGAGAAGCTGCACCAACGGTGGCGGCGGAGGTGTAGGGAATGAAGTAGATGCTAGGGCGGTGTTGGCTGGTTTGAGACATCTCTGGCGACTGAGAGGTATCTCTCTGATGCTTAGAAATCGTCTACAGTGAGGGCTGTATTACCTTACGGCAGCGAAACTTGACAGCTCAGGAGGGAAGACATGAACCGTTATCAGGTATTTGACCAGCGATGTCTGCGTTCAATCGCTCGTATCGGGTAGCACCAGCGAGTAAGCAACGAGAAGGTTAGGAGGCGGGTATCTGATAGTGATTTTCAAACGAGTTCTTTCGTTCAATCCTCACACCTGCACAAACTTAGATGGCTAGGTCATGTACGTAGGATGTCAGTCAGTTGTTTGCCACATTAAGTGCTCTTTTGTTGACACTGTGGCCAACTAGCGTTAGGTGTGAAATGGGCAGATGACGACCTGGCGTGGAAAAATGAAATCGTTCGCGAAGGAGTCGGCCACTGTATGTCGCGTTCGTCTTCCGGGTGAGGGCCATTGCAACTCGCATAGTCGATGGCTGGAGACATTAGATGAGAAGGCGGCTAATCGAGCTCAGTGGCGTAAATGTTGTCTATATTTGGCCGAGTTGTCTGTGAAGTGGATGCACTTAATGACGCAGGGCAGTTAAAGCCGTAAGGAAGCTGTCTTCCTGAGTACGCCTCAGCTTCACTCCCAACTCGGTTGCTTGTTTCCGAGATGTAGGCACCTTGATGTTGAATGTTCGAATATAAACACATCCATTTTGAGTGGTTAGGTCTCTTCCGCCTCTCCTTTGATTTTCTTTTCTTTTTCTGTACAGGGTTTGTTTTTTCTCCCTCGTGGTTGTGTGGCAGTTTAGCATCAGTGTGAACCATCAATGTATTTATGCCCGTTATACCCGTAATGAGTTAGGATAAATATCCTGATTGGTTGTGAATAAATGCTCGGTAAATATTTTTGAACATAAATCTATCAGTTTTGCCTAAGTGGCACTAAATGTAAATGCAACGCTATACGTTATCTTGCGCAGATTCTTACGGAGTCAGCCTCGCAGCCGGTAGACAGAATGTCGCTTTGAAACAGGCTATTGTATATTTAGGTTTTGCACCTGAACGCTTGGCCTTTATGAAAAATTGGAGTTGTTTAAATGCCTTATTCTTGGATCTCCAACGGATGTGTGGGCATTAATATTATGGCCATCTATTGAGAGAGAACAATGAGGTATTTGACAGCCATAAGTAATAACGTTCGATATGTTTGGTAGGATCGTCACGAAATATAATTTGCACCACGACTTTAATGATACTAGGTCCTGTCGTATATCTTATTAGACAGAAAGCTATGATCTTGGGCTGGCGGTATGTGCGGGCGATTTTGATATACTTAGCAAACGGAAGGGGCTCGTCGTGTTTAATTACACCGCACGTCATTTATATACATGAAAGAAAGCAACGGTCTTAGAACGCTTCCTTGAATCACCCCACCGGTGACTGAGTTCGATGTTTAACAGTGTTCTCCTGTTTTGGCTATCACGGTTCGACCACCAAGACATGTATACAAGGGGTCTTTCAAGTCAAAAGATGCTATTCTGATCAAGAGACATTTATGGGGCACACGACTGAAAGCTTTTTATATGTTTAACAGTATGATAATTACCACAATTCTTGCGTCGGCGATTAAAAATTCCAGTTGACACGTTATGCAAGAGCGTTCATTAACGAAACCGTGCTGCAAAATGCCTATAAGAGTTTGTGACCTTAAGAACTCGACAATGGGCACTTGTGTTATCTTTTCGAACATTCTTGGGCGGAACGATGTGCGGTTGATGGTATGATAATTACTAACGTCCTGCCTTGGGCCACTTTTGTAGCAAAGCATACCGGCTGGCCTTTTCCATTGGGGGAGAGGGCGCTAAATGGAAGTGGTAGCGTGAACGAGTTAATTGAAAGGATGGGTACATCCTCATCCCTTCACTGGATAGCCAATAGTGGAATACCATCAGGCCCAGGAAGAATTGTGAGTTTAACGGTAGCTAACTGTGAGCAGGCATCTCGGATATCGATCAGAACATTACTCAGAATTTTGCTCGTTTTGGACGAAGTACTAACAGACTTTACGGTATCTTCCGTGCTAAACGACGCAGTAGAACGTGAGTTGGATATCTTTTAGAGTAATAACTTTTATAGAATGGTCCCTCATGGGATTTCTCCGTCACATCAGTTGAATTAATTTCATGCCTCCCTGCCTGCTACCGAGTGCAAGCTTTTCTTCGTTTGCATGACGAAATGACGTTCCATGTTTTTTGTTCAAACATGTTGCTCATTTGTATTGTTAAGGAGAAATCTGGTATCCTTTTGTGCATCGACTTGAGTGTTTCAAGTCTGTAAGTTTTTCTACAGCAACGATTCTACCTTGTACATACGAATTGACACGTTCAGATTGCATGGGAGCCAGAACGTCAATGCAAAAAGCAAAATGGTTGATAAATTACCCGGCTGCTACGTTAGGGTCCGATGTGAAAAAGAACGTGTTTCAGTTTGAGGATCCCAATGGGGAGGAGAAGGTGGTCCAATCAATGAATTTGATCGGACGGCAGAATACAACTGTCGGTTTGGTAAATGCAATGACATCAGGCAGGCACTTGGCCATATTACGGTCATTTCCCGGGAATGGTTCGAGAACGGATATCCTCACAGGTGAGATATCTATGGTGAATATGATACCCAAAACACGCCTTTGTCTGGTGGGCGCTAGGATATGTTGGTTCCATCCGTTCAGTTAAATGTATGGTAGAAATTCAGCTTGCCCCGAAAGTTATGTGAAACATTTCATCATGATGCGGTCCCACGGAACCAAAGACAGACGGATGGAGATCCAAACGCCGATACTCAGAAGTTAATCGCGAACGGATAAGGACCTGTAGATATACGAAGGCCATTTAATTAAAAGAGCAATCTGGAACTGGAATGCGCAGAGAAAACTCTGGAGGAAGAAACCATAGGAAAACATGAGCAGGTATGGTATATCGTGGATGCATGGTTGAGGTTGATTTCAGTTAACCCACCATACAAAGGCACCGCAAATTTTGTGTGATATATCTTTTTTTATCCAGGTTGGCGTAGCAGATTTGGATAACCACAAATAATTACAACAAAACGAAGCGTGAAGTTCCCTGGAACTACCGCAATCACCGGGGGTACATCTACCAGGTAAACGTGCACCTGAAATTTTAACCTAGAGAAGCCCTGTCTGTTACAAGTTTTGTTGATTCGTGTTATGACTTCATATGTTGATAAACATTAACGGGAAACATCGACGTGAAGTGGACATTTGTGTGACTCATAGTCTGACTTTAGGTGCGATGTTGGGGTCTATAATTCGTTTTTCACAGGAGTTTCATTCATGACGTGGTGGAACCCTGACTATTACAAGTCTTGTTGACATGTATTATGAGTTCGCATATCAACCACTCTCCCCTGAGAACATATTCTGTGATGATATTTTAATGTTAGATTTTTTGTGTTTTTCCATTGTTCTTTCTTTTCATGCCTTGTTGTTTTCTCATTTTTTCGTGGCTTTTCTTTTTCAGGCTCCTTTGTTCAATTCGCCTTCCGCGTACAAAATGCTGGATTTGAAAATGCCTTCAACTTATGTGGGAGTGGTTGCTAATTGCTGGTAATCCTTGGACATTATTTTATAGATGTTACATTTGAAATATACCGATACTTTGTATTTTGATCGTCGGCTCACCAGTTTGTAGTATTAAACGAACCGAAAACGATCGGTTGAGAATAACACAACTAGTAGACAAACAATATATTGTCGACCTGCGAAGTCAACGCGAGAGTAAACGAATACCGCGAAAAAAACGATAACAGAGCGGAGTGACAAACAAGCGTACAGCGAAGTCGTACGTTCTAGTGCGCGGGGTACATGTCGGGACCTTTACTGGTTCAAACAAATGTTTAAGTATATACAAAAGTTGAAAACAAATATTGTACAAATGGCACTCGTAGCTCTAACATAATTGACAATAACGAATAGGGTCGCTTCACTTATCGCTTTGCTGTCAATTTACGGGTGTTCAACGGTCACGTAGAAAATTTACGTTAATATACCCGTCTAAGGGTCAGGTTGGAGAATTATTCGACGCGCCCCTTGTCCATCTCTATATCGGTGGGATGGACATGCGTGATAGGCTTTGTCTCCTTCTGTTATGCAATTTGTTTTACCATTCAAATATCCTATACAATTGAGTGATACGTACGATTCGATAATATACTTTGTAACACAGTTCGTTGTCGTGTGATTGACGCCACTTAAGTTTTCGACTGTGTAAGTTGTGTACATGACTTACTGGGCCTCTGGCTCATGCTTGTCCGTTTTCGTTACCATTCCAGATTCGCGTTTGGCCATCGTCCTTCAGAGAAACGCTGTTCCTCAGTGCCTCTACTCCGTTGCACATTACAACTTTCCGTGTTGTTGCACCTAGTCGTGTTTTACGATTCTTATACGTTCGTTCGTTATCCTACATAGTATGATCCTAGTTACAATATTTGGCTCCGCGCTTTCGCACTGCTCACAAGAATTACTGAAATGGATCGATTATTCACTAATTCAAATGCTCGGGAAATCTGATTTGGACGAGAAGAAGATGGTTGCTTTCCTTTTACATTTCACTGGCATGGAAGCTTGTGCTGCTGCCAAAAATGTCAATTTCCCGGATTCACTAATCAATTGTTTCTATCTCGTGCTAAAGAAAATACTCCTCCAACACTTCAAACTGGTGAATTTTGTGGCAGTTGAATGAGCCAGGTTCAACGTGCTAATTCGATCCGAATTTCAATCGATTTGTGATTTCGTTCTACAGTTGCAAACGCAAGCAGCCAGGTGTGAATACGTCATCCAGTTAGAGGACCACCTACGTGACTGGTTGATTGCTGGTAATGACTTGCCAGAGCTCCAACACAAGCTTCTCTCGTATCATGATAAATGAATCCAGATTATTCGCAAACTGTGTGAACAGTATGAGGATGTAAAACAAGTTACGAAGACTACTGCAGTAGTCTCTGCAGTTATTCTTAAGGCAACAATTCAAGGCCGAAACGAGATAACACATTCAAACAGCGTACTGATTTCCGTGTGCCAAGACCAACCGTTCAATTTTCTACAGGAAATAATGCGAACCTAGTTCTAAAAAACTTGGGAAATGCGCATCTTTTGGACGCAATCATTTCCAGTATGCATGTCCACCAGGACAGCCAAAGTGTTTCGGCTGTGGCAAAGTTGGCGTAGGATTATTGTACATGGTCCTTATGGGAATTCCCATATGCTTTAAAGCATATGACGCTGTGTGCGTACCCAAAGGGACCATGCTCAAAACAGTTATAAATAGATTACTGTTTCACTCGTTGTTCTCTTTCTAACGACCCCTAAGACACTCCCCAGCAAACACACGACCAACTCCGAGGTGTTGGCCAACATCTGGCCAACGGTTGGCCACACAGTAGGCGAATCATATAAGAATAATAACTGGTATTAACTACGCTCATTGTGGTATTCAAACGGGCTGTTAAAACTTTCTAAAACACATTACCATACTCATAAATGTTAAACCTAGTGCATTCACGATTACCACAATTTTGTGCACCTTTGTTTTAATCCGTGCCTCCATTGAACGCGCATTAACAGTTTCGTTTGTTTCGTGAGAGGTGAGCTTGGTTGTATTGCATCGCTTGCGGTCTGTGAACATTCACAGTTTTGTTGAAAACTTCGCAAGTGCGTTAGATTAATTTCATTA
>JTDE01000383.1:287279-299022 GCA_014338405.1 Paragonimus skrjabini miyazakii
CTATCAGATTGCCCGGATACATTATTGCTGCATCTTGCTTATTAGCTGAGATATTCCACTTTTAATTCGTGCTAAAAACTTGTTTCTTTTGCAGGTATCTAGGCATGTAATGCATATCAACCACTTGAAGATGTTGACGAAAAACAGGACGTTCATTTTGATACGTGAGACCTTCTGTTAACTGCCTACAATCTTTATTTTAACTAAAAAGCTTGTTCTATTACATTGTTTTTTTCAATATTTCCAAGATTTGCCAAGTCGTTGCTCGGTTTATGAAAGCAGACGGTAGCTATCATCGTGGTTGGGTATATTAGACGCTTAGGGAACACTAAGGGAACGGCCGTGCTAAAAGGCGTCGTTAAATTCAGTAAACTGAGCGCCGGAAAATTTTCATTTGGCCGACTGCCTGTCTGGCCAAACCGGAGTCGGACCGCCTCCGGCATTTGGTGCAGGCCGGAGGCGATCCGACCGGTGGCCAGACACGGTCCGACTCCGGTCCAACTCCGTTTTGTTTGCTGGGTCCATAACGACACGTCCGTACGGAGTGTAAGCAAGAAACGTGAAAAAGGAGTGCGTAGTTTGTGAAAAAATACATTAAAAAATGGCCCATATTAGAATGTAATGAAATGCGATGCACATTTTGAGTAATAAAAATGAACCGGCTCATTATTATACTTCATACGTTCTTATTTTGTGCCCGCAGTGGCATAAATAACCTCATACACCAGCATGTACTTCAATACGCACACGTACCTTGACCATGTAGCTGTAGCCTACGCCAGCAAAGTGGGTCATATTCAATCGGCATGTAAGTCTAGATGTTTACGTCACTTAACGACAAATTCTAATTCGAATGTTCAACCATTAACTGATAACATTTCTACTGTTTCTTTATCTATTTTGCCCCAAGACACTTCGCATGTTTTGAAAACATCAGTGTCTGCTTATGGCAAAAGTCACAATTTTATTGTTGACACCGGTAGCGTTGAGTCCATGAGTTCTTATTCAAACCTGACTGTATTTTATCCTGGTGCGGTTCTGCAACCCACACAAGTTAATATTCGTAGTATTACTGGTCATTCATTGTCTCTTGTAGGCTGCTGTACTGTATCGGTGAAGTTGCCTGATTCCAGCCCTATTAGTCGTGGTTTCAAGCTCAGGTCCTTCTATTCTTGGACTCAAGGTTTAACAACTGCTACATTCTGAAATTCCGCTACTAACATCAGTGAAGGACGTTGGAATTAGACAACTCATACTGGACTGTTCTAAGGCCACAGGGGAATGCGAATACCAAAGGTAAAACTTGAAGGTTCGGGGGACCCAGTTTTTCTTAAGAGACGAATCATCCCATTTAGTTCACGAGAACCTGTGCACAAAGAATCGCAGTCCATGTGTGAAAAAAAAGAAACAACGCTTGTTGACTCGTCAAAGTGGGCGAATCTAATAGTAACGGCATTAAAAACTGATTGAGTTACTCTGAGAATCTGTGGTGACTACAGGTTAACGTTGAATACAGGTCTACTACAACGCACCCGCACAAGAGAAAAACCCGAGGACATACTGCATCGTTTGTCAGGTTCTAAGATATTTTCAAAAATATATTTAAAGTATGCTTACCTACAAATACCACTCGATGAAGTATCAAGCAATTTGACTTTGATTACTACACAATTCGGACTGTATCGATACAATTTTCTACCATTTGGTTTGAAGGTTTCGTCAGCTGTATTTCAGGATATAAAGAGTACAATTATTAAAGAATTAAATAGCATCGAAACCTATCAAGGTGACGTTATTGTTCATGCGCCCGATAAACTCACCCACGATTATCGCCTCCTTTTTCTGTTGAAACGATTTTCTGACTTCAACATAGCCAATAACCCAAAGAACTGTAATTTTTCAGCTATTTCTTTTTCATGTCTGGGTTACATTGCTGGTTGTAATAGTTTCAGATCAAATTTCCGACGCTTAGCTCCATTAGTGAATGCGCCGCCACCCATTAACCTTCATGAACTCCGCTATGTTCTGGATGCATTCCAATACTGCTCACGTTTTATTCCAAATTTCGCTCAATGTACCACTTCTTTGTTCGACATGTTAACCAACAACAGTATTTTGTTGGTCCACTAATCACGAAAAACACCCGTACTTTGCTTCACCACCTTCAAACTACTGCCGTTTTAAAACCGTTTTCTGCCGAAGGTCATTCAACTGTAATTACCGATGCTTCTCCCGCCGGAATAGGTACGGTTCTTGAACAGCGTGGTAGACCTATTATATGCAGTTTACGTCGTCTGTCCAAAGCCAAACGTGGGTATTCTCAGACCCAACGTGAAGCCTTTGGAGTATATTGGGCTGTTAAAACTTCGCAAGCATCTTTTTGGACTCTCATTCGCTATTGCAGCAGATCCTGAAGGCTCGAAATTTCTGTTTCATCTCAGCAAATCGCTGGCAAAGTCATCTGCTGCCATGGTGCAACGCCTAAGCATTTCCCTCAGTTCCTACAATTACACATTTATTCATTGTAGTGCAAAAGGTATTCCCCAGGTTGATTACCTGTCCAGAGTTCCGTCGCCTGACGCAAACTCTGATAAGGCTGACTGTTTACTAGTTCAACCACCGTCAGTAAAAAGAGATGCACTTGTGTGCAATACTGGTAAATTCTTTGGTCCTATTATCTCTGCCTTAAGACCTGGCTGAACACAACAGGAGCGGCGTAGATTTCCCGCATTTTACTGTCGCCGTGAAAGTTTGTCCCTTACTCCAGGTGGATTGCTGTGTTTTTATGATCGTTTTGTCATTCCACCGATTTTCACATCTGATATCCTTGCGGACTTGCATTCCGGACATTTGCGAGTTGATGGGATGAAGTCGCTTACACGCTTATCTTGCTGGTGACCGTAATTGAAATCAGATATTAAACTCATTGCCAAGAATTGTACCAAATGTATACACAAGACTCATGCGAAACAATCACGATGGCTTCCGTGGCCTGTTGTGTTTGAAACGTTTCAGAGAGTTCATGCTGACTACTGTAGTTCCTTTCTAGATAAATGCTATGCTTTAGTGGTTATTAATGCTTACTCTGGATGGCCTGAAGTTTTTCTCACTTCATCACCGAGAGCAGACTTTACACAACATGCCTTGTGAAAACCATTCTGTCGCAAGGGTGAACTTCCTGCTTTGGTTACTGACAATGGCACTCACTTCACTGCCAAGTCTTTAGAGGAATGGATTAAAAGACTTGGGTGTCGGCATTTGGTTACTGCTCCGCAACATCCACAATCCAACGTACTTGAAGAAAATTTTGCACGCACGCTGAAGTCTGCCATTGCTTCTCTAACACCAAACTAATTTGTGGAACTTCATTGATGAATCGATAATTCTCTCATGCGGTACAGGAATGCATCACATTCGGTAACTGGAAAGAGTCCCGCGAACCTTTTCAAATCTTGTTCTCTGCGTACAAGTCTTGACTGTGCAAAAATAGCCAGTGTTAAATTTTTCAATGGCGACGATTTACGTCTTGCTAACGGAATAGTTCTTTCTTCCCACGGAGGTCGGATGGCTAATATTCTTGAATTAGAAGGTCTTTCCTGCCCTCAAAGACATGTTGATCAAGTAGAGTTCAATTCTAGTGGTCAGTCTGTTAACAGACCTCCTTCTGCTTCGAATTCTAACGAGTCTTTTCTAGATGCTCCTGTTGCATCAGAATCAAACGACAGTACTGAAGTACAGGCTATTTCTAAAGTAGACGAAACATTTGAAGAATCGACATTCAGAGGATCTTAACCACCACGAAATTATAAACATCCGCACACTCATTCAAAGTGTGGCGGATGTGATGAACACGACTGGCATGCTTTGTCTCCTTCTGTTATGCAATTTTTTTTACTATTCAAATACCCTGTACAATTGATTGATACGTATGATCCGATAATATACTTTCCGCGTTGTTGCGCCTAATTGTGTTTTACGATTCTTATACGTTCGTTTGTTATTCTACATAGTATGATTCTAATGGCAACAACCGGTCTGCGTATGGTCATCTGAAGGCGTTCGAACTAAACACTTCATGACAAAAATGATCCTGTTAAATTGGCTCGTCAGATTTACCAAATAAGATCGATCGCTGAGAACAGAAATCGGCGAGACCTACGGACTAAGGTCAGCAGACCGCAATTGTTGGATTACATAAGATTTGAAATAATTCAGTAGTTGAAGCGAGTAACCAGGAACGTAAGAAAAGTGCCGTTAGCGTGATTGGCCCACTTGTATCCTACTCTGGCTATCTGGGAACCAACTCTGGCCTACTCCGGAACGACCCTGAATTTTGTTGCACGCCTACTGGGATCCGACTTCTTGCCAACTCTTGCCAGAGTCGGACCGGCTCCGGATCACAGTAGACGTGCTTTATAGGCAGTGGACTAAGATTCCTTGTTAACGTGCTTGTCTCTCTGGTGTTCCGCCAAATGTATATTGGGTTGTTGCCGGAGGCAAATGTTGCTCAGCAAGTTGTGTGACACTAGGAGCAAATCTTTGGCTACACTAATTTCCTTACGTTCGAACTAAGCAATCCGGAATTGATTAGGACGCTGAAGATTCATTTTACTGGCAGAATTCAGGTTGCGCACCTCCATGTCCAGTTTGGCCCTTGGATCTCCCCAGAACTAGCGATGGACCATGTAGCAAAGCTTCAGGGAACCGGTTATGTATTCAAGATAATCCAGAATAGGTGCAGATTCCTCTTGAACCGCCAAGAAAATTATCTCGAAACCGCTATATCGGCACCCATGAAGTATTTTTCTGACGTCACGCCCTTTTCATTGGGACTGCTACAATCAATGAAGCATCAGATTTTAACGAATGTTGGTGGATTATCTATGGTTACAGAACAGAATAGTTTCGGAGCGAACCTGGCAACCGTCTTTTCCTTGTCTCCGGAAGCAGTGGAAAAAACGTGATATTGTCTAGTTTTCATTTACAGTACAAACCCCACTGATTGAATAAGATGAAGCTGGATTTTACATCCATTGCTAGACGGGCGGTGCCAGCCACAGACTTCGCACTGTACTCAGCAATTCCGTAGCGGAGTCTGACAAAGTGAATATCATCTTTTCTCTTCTAGTTAATGATGTATGCGCTTCATCAACTGTGTCTGGACAAGAGGTATGGAACCATGTGTATTAGTGAAGGTGCTGCACAACGTGGGCGAAATTCACAAACCAACCACGCTTAGATCGAATCACCACCACTAAGGAATATATTCCGCTTCATAAGTAGGCCTTGAACGACTAAGCGAATAAGAATTTCAATTATTAATTCATGAAGCCTACAAGGTGATTGAATAGACGCATTTAGATTAACCACTGGAGAAAACGTTAGCTAACAATGTTCAAATTTTGAACCTGATGCTAATAAAATCGGCTGCGATAGGAGGAAGTAAAAGAAAGGGAAAAACACATTTTTCGAAATAGCAGAGCAGAAAAATACCCACTTTTTGTTTTCAGCGGTCACTCGGATAACTCAACATTTGAGTCAATTTACCTCGCTGACAGTCTACTCATATGTTCCCTGTACTTGTGTTGTTAACAGTTCAGGGTTAGATTTTGTAATTCATTCTTTTATGTTTTTATCCACCTTTTTTCCTAACCTCACGTGCACGTTTGTTTGAAAGCATCATCATCATTTTTGAATTTCACTGGTTACAACAATCAACGGGAGTTTCCACGCACCGCCTCTATCTTTTCATTTTGGGCGGAGTTCTGGCTGATGTGTTAATTATGCGATGAAGTATTTTGGCTCCGCTTACCTATCAAGCAAATGACACTGAAAATTTTGCCGTCCTTTGCCGTGCGTGGAACTTCCTATCCAACATGGTCTGGAAATACATTTTGTTATTGCCATTCTGTTGTGCGTGGCGATCTTTTTAACTCAGTGGACCTCGGCTTGTCTGTGAGTCGTTCTATTTTTGTCAGTCCGTCTTACTGTAGTTACGGTTTATTTGTACGCAAAAGTTTGCACCCATTCCTTCCCGTTACAAGTTTTCTATGGCGTTATTATATTATTGGTCGTTTTCATCGTTATTCTGAATAGGCTACTACAAACGTCCGACTTTTGTACTTCAACGAAACACGGCTCAAATGCCTGCGCATTGGCCGGTCGAAGTTCAATTTTTCTTATTACGTCTCTCCTCCATTGATATACTTCTTCCGTTTTTTCGACGTTATTTTTGTTAAATTTCAACAAAAACCTTCATTTTTAAATTTCTGAAGAGTTTTCTGGTTTGGTGTTTATTAACATTTCATGCGCCTTTCCCATATAGGCTTGTCAGGAGTGACTTGAATCGACAAAAGATTTGTGAATAAGATCTTGTGGCTCATTCAAACCATCCTCACGTTTCTATTGTAAGCTAAAATTTAACTATACGGATTGAACGGAAGGGAACAACAGAAACTGTAGACATGATAAGGTGCGACAACGGCGAACTTATATTATTGAATTGTTTGTATTACTTGTACAAGAAAATGGAATGGTAAAACACTCGTATACAGAAAAGTGACGAAAAATGCAAATCATTTTCATCGCAACCCCTACAACTTGAATGAGCGCGTGAATGTTTATGATTCTGTGGTGGTCTTCATTCCACTCTTCTCGATCTTCTGATTATCGGTACGTCAAGCGTTAAGTATTCTTCAGGAGTAGCGTGCACTTTGTAAATGTCATTTTCTTCGAGTACAACGGAGTTATCTATAAAAGATTCATTCTTGTTCAAAACAACAGAGCTTTTGTTGGCAGAGTGAACCCTAGCGTTAAACTCAACCTCAACAACATGCCTTCGATGGTAGTAAAAATCTTCAACGTCAAGATAGGTGACCTTACGGTTTCCGTTAGACGAAAGAAATTTTCCAGTGGCCGGACATCGCTCACTGACTTTAACGAACGTAACAACAACTGCTTTTACACAGTCAAGACTTGTGCTTAAAGACAGGACCCTTTTAATTCACAAACTGTGAGGCGCTTTTGTATTGCATTGGAAAATTCTCAATGCCTCTATCACGTTCCACAAAAGAGTTTGATGCTGAAAAAGTAATGAAAGTCTTCAGTACAAAATCTTCTGCATCTATCAGAGTCTGGGTGTCACCGTCCAGTGAACGAATAACAACATCGAAGTCCTTTAACCTAGTCCCCTAAAGATTCGGCAGTGAAATGAGTGTTGTGTTTGGTAAAATAATCTGCAGGTACACCTCCACAACAAGACACTTCTCAAAACACTGGAAAGTCTGCGCTGGATGATGGATATAAAAAACCTTCTAACCAAAAGATAGATAATTGTATCCATCCAATTTGGATGGTACTGCTGTGCTTTCATTATTTTGTATTTCATGTTGCTAGTCTCATGTAACTGCTGTATCAAGCAGCGCTGTACATTTTTGGTCGGTTTAATAAAAAATAATGACAAAGATTTTGAATAAACTATGTCAGGCGTACTTGTCAGCTCTTCCTAAGACGCCGGTAACCAGAACCCAGCTAAAATATTCCATCGTTGAATAAAACTTCAGCTCCAGTGTTTCACACCATCAACTACGCTTGAGACACATCAACTACCCCATCTACTACTACTGGATGTTTCATGAACACTGTTCATCTTTCATGAGTTCAGTCGTTGACCTCACTCGTTATTATGCACTGAGGTTTTTTGTGGTTCGCACAATTTTTCCACTTCGCTGAATCACTCATTGTCAATTTGCTTGACAATTAACCAAATTGCATTTGAAAATTCCCATCAACTTTCAGTGGTATAACCATTTGGATTGTCCAGTTTGATTTTCAGCGATTTCAGCGAATGTTAAACGGGTTCAAGGCAGAGTCCCAAGGGACCCGGATCCAGTTGGTTTTTCTTGTTCAATGTCGAGCGGGCGTCTGTTGATCTGAAAGGCATTCAGTGAAAACAGGGTGTAGCACCACACTTGGGAGTTACAGTAAATATAAAAAAACTAAGATTACTTGCATAAAAGGATTTTTGGAAAATGAGAGTCAAGTAAAGCTTTAAAGCGGTCGCTTGAAGCGCTACTGACGACCTCAGCAGGGAGACTGTTCCAGAAGTTAACAATCCTGTAGGAAAAACTGCTGTCTAAGAAAGGCCCGAGGACGGAGCTTGAATAGCTTCATGCTATCTCCTCGCCGACCGTCATCATTCACTACGGTGAAAAACTGATCAACGAGGCCAACTCTAAAGAGGAAGTGTGTGAAAATTAAATCACCGCGGAGCCATCGAAATTTAAATGGATATAGATCGAGAATTTCAAGTCGAGACTCGTACGCGACACTACCGAGACCTCTGACTAGTTTGGTAGCCACGCGCTGGACACGCTCAATGGCTAAGATGTCTTTCTTCAGGCCGGTATAAACGACCTGATTAGAATACTTGAGGAGCGGCCTTATATAAACCCGTAAGGCGTTTGGAATGCTTTCGTGTCTATGCGGGGGAAAGTGCGCTTAATCATCCTAAGAGTAGCAAACCCTTTTTTTCGCTGCCATCTCGTGTTGATGCGCAAAAGATAAGTTAGACGACAACCAGATGCCCAGATCTTTCTTCAGATCGATTTTCATGACATCTACTGTGCCGACTGCATTTTGAATCACGAGGCGTTGCCAGAGTCTCCACCAAGTGACATATGTGCGCACTTACTGTCATTTAGTGGGAGACTCCAATCGTCCGACCAACGCTTAATCGCGTCAAGATCAATCTGTGGCGCACTGGAATCAGTGGCATTCCAGATTTTTAGGTCATCTGCATACAGGAGGGCGTTGCTGGAAATATTATCCGGAAGATCATTTATGTAGATAAGAAATAACAGAGGACCTAGCACCGACCCTTGAGGAACTCCCACAGAAATGAAAGAGGAAGATGAGAGGTCTGATCCGGTTTTAACTCTAGACGTTCTGTTATCAAGGAAAGAAACAATCCAGCGAATAACCTCTCTTTGAATACCATAGGCTTCCAGTTTGTGTTTCAGGGGACCGTGTGGGACACGGTCGGAAGCCTTGGCAAAGTCGAAGAATATGGCATCTGAGATAAGGCCATTGTCTCTGGCCTCCGTCAGACTGTCCATGAAAGCAAGCATATTAGTTACGCATGACCGATCAGGAAGGAAGCCATGCTGGGTTGAGGAAAAAAGATGGCTTGACAAGAGGTGGTTAAGGATGGCACGCTTTAGTAAGCGCGGATGCAATAAGGCTGATCGGTCGATAGCTAACCGGAGAGTGCCGGTCGCCCGCTTTAAATATGGGCGTGACTGTCGTCTCTTTCCATGCGCTAGGGGAAATGTCAGTCTGGAATGTCTGTTTAAACAGCTCATAAAAGGGTTCTGCCAGACTAGCATCCGCTTCTCTGAGAATTCTGGGATGGATGTTGTCAGGACCCATTGCACTATAAGAATTTATCTTAAATAAAAGGTCCTCCACATCCAGCACGGAAAACTTGGCGGTAACGAGTGGTTGCCGGAAATTCTGAAGGATAGGGTGCCAGTCCGGCGGTACAACGCTATATACTGCCGTGTAGTAGTCCCTAAATAACTCGGCCACAACTGGGGAGTTAGACGACGTCTCCCTGTCAGGCAGCCGCAAAGAAAGAGCGGAAGGTTTATTCTTTCTTAGTCGTCGCATATGCTTAAATAGGAAACTTTTGTTCCCGCGAGCTCTGAAAAGGACCTTTTCTCGTACGAGTCTGGTGTGCTCACGGATTTTCCGTCAACACCTATTTCGAACGATGTGGAACACGCAAAGGTCCTCCGAGTTTTCCGTATTCTTGTGCATCGCGAAGAAATGGGAACGGTCATCAAGGAGACGACGTAATCTGCGTGGAGGAGGTGGCCGATAAGGGAAAGTGCACATTTTGCGCGGCACAAATAAGTTGTCCGCCTTTTTAATTGCGCTTTGAAGTAAGCAGTAGTTCTGGTTCACGGAGCCATATACCAGAAGTAATGAACCTAGTTAGCTCCTCATGCCTTCGAAATCAGCTTGATTAAAATTTCGGAGTGTGGACTTCTTTACTGGTTGTTGTAACCAGTTACAGATAAGATCAAAAATGAGCAACGAGTGATCACTGTGTCCAAGTGGTGGCTTGATGACCACTCTGTCTACCAGGTGGCTTTTGTTAGTAATGACCGAGTCGAGCAAAGAGGGAATCTGACCAGGGCGATACCGCGTCGGGGCGTTGACATGCTGTGTCCACGCTCTCAAGCGTACCAACGTCAGTAAGGAAATCGAGAATCCGCTCTCACATTCCTGTGAGAAACTGATGTCCAGTTTATCTTTGGAGTATTGAAGTCTCCCATAATAAGCAGATGAGAAAAGTGTTGTAGTCCTAGAAAGTTGTCTAGGCTCATAAGAAGAGTGTCATCGTCGGAGATGTCGGATGAGGGTGAACGGTAAATGACCCCCACTAGGAGTGAGTCTGGGCCACGTAGTGCCAGTCGAAGCCACGGAGCATCACATTTATCAGAGAACTAAAATCCACTGATAACCGTGGGTGTTGGGAGATGCTATTGAAAGAAAACCGCAGAACCTCCCATTCTTCCTCGGGCGGAGTCAGCTTGGTAAATTGAATATCCAGGGACATTCAGTTCACCGTCACTGATGTCACCTGTAAGCCAGGTCTCCGTGAAAGCAAATATGTGCGGTTGTGTATCATGAATTAGCTGTCTGATTTGCGATAATTTATTAATCAAACTCAGACAGTTCGTGTACGTGCACATGAGAGACAGGAGAGTGCGAGGAAAGGCTTGGGAAAGAAGACCTAAAATTGAAAATGGCGGTGGTGGGGTTGGATTCGGTCTGAGCTGTCGAGTGGCTCTGTTGGCCCTCTTGTGAGGCTTCGGACGCGACGTCACCGCTAGTGCGTATGTCGGCCCTCCTCCAGGACGTCTGATCAGCATTCTTGGTGACGCTGCTTGCGGCCTCTGCACCCCTGTTAAATTCCCCTTTTTCGGAGGGTGTTTGGAGTTTTTCACCCATGGAAAATGTGACTTTTCCGTCTTTTGAATGCGAGGCTTAAAGGGGGAGCAATGTGCGCTGTTTAATGGGGTCATCGATAGAAATACCCTGTGGGACGGACAAGCAAAATATTTTTTTTGAGTCACAGGCGGCGGCCCCAGCTGGCCCTTATCATTCCGAATTCTAGGAAGAAAGAATTTCCTACGGGGCTTATCGGTGGTTTTTGGCTTAGGTAACTCGAGGGACGGCCTGAGTACAGTGTCTTTAACGGTGGTGCCCATGCTTGATAAGCCAACTAATATTATTACGCCTCAATGACAAATAAATCAAATTTATTTGCCCACAGGTTCTCGTGACCAAAGTGGAATGGCACATCTCTTAATAGGTACTGGATCTCCCGAAGTCTCCGGCTTCACATGACTTGGCGCGCGATTCGGTTTCGGTTCAGGTTGTCTCGTGCCATTTCTATTTTTGGTTTTTTTTATCTAGTGTGGGTTCGTCTTAGTCATATTAGGTATACTTAGGACTGCACTAGTGGATCTCTCTCGTTTGCATGGTTTTTAATTGTAGTATTTTGCTGTTATTATTGCTTAACACTTTTGTTGATTATCGCATCGTAGTATTGTAGTCCAGTTTTGTATTATTGTATAACTCACTCTTGTATTATTGTATAACTCACTTTTGTATCATTGTATAATTCACTTTTGTGTAGTGTCGCACCACTGTATTGTATTGTATTGTATTG
>JTDE01000384.1:0-17405 GCA_014338405.1 Paragonimus skrjabini miyazakii
GACGGGATGGGCCATGGAAGACCCGTGATGTATGGTTATGTTCGGAGTGAAAAGTACGCTTCCCTCCGTCGCTTGTTTGAGTTATTTCGTGATGTGATGGGTGATCACATACCTGTTAGGACGTTTGTGATGGACAAAATGGCGGCTCAAATGCGAGCAGCACGTTCTTCACAGAATAACCACATTTGCCAGTCATCAATTGGAGAAGCATCTGAACACACGAATTCCACGTTTGCATTTCGAAACAATTGCTGAATCCAAGGTAAACCTTTTTACATTGATCACCTTGAACATTGTAGCCGCGGGTTCAACATGATGGCCTATGTTTCGTTGTTGGTAGTTCGCAGGGAACTTACGAGTGTATTTTTTACTGCTTAATGTGGCTTCCTTGCATCCACATTCTGTCAGTATTTCGAAAGCATTCCTTCACATACAGTGAGCAATTTTGTACTGTTAATTTTCGCTCCAAAAGGCCGTTTCTCCATATAAGAACGATGGTCGGCGGAGTATAACCTGCCAATTTGCCGGTTAGTTGGTCTGGATCTTCAGCCGCCGGTTGCATTGAACTTCAGCTGACAGTATAAAGCGTTGCACCATTTACTGGCAGAATTACATGAATGCAGCAGTTGCACGGCTGTGACATGTTTCAACAGTATCATTGCCTTTACTAGCAAGACAGTTGAACGTGCAAAGGCTGACTTACCATTGTCTGACTTTCCGATCTTCGGGCAAAAAGCAACCGAGGAGGGTGGAAAAAATTCAAACGGGGTTGCCATACGGATATTGCGGTAAACTGGTGCAGTTGGAGGGCTATCGTTTGGAAACCGATGAGGTGATTTTCCATTCCGACTGCATCCGAACCGCCAACACATGAGAATGTCCATTCTGTGGTAAACAACTTCAACCGCCGTCACCTGGTGGGTGCATGTTTTCCGTTTATATTTCTTAGTTTCGTCCACTTCCATTAACGTTCTCGCACGTCCAATGAACAGATCTTGCACACCGCCCATCACGAATGTCGACTTGGACATGTCCGCGGACAACGTGCCCTGTACACTGAACCGCGAATAGACATCATCTGGAGCGATTCGCCTGTTGATATCATTCAACAAAGTGAGTTCATTTAAAAACGTACATATGGTTATCTTGCAGACATCAGACTTGATGAATGCGATAATGAAGACCTCCTTTGATAAACCATCTCCATCTTCGTAATGAAATCACGCGAACAAACAGCCCCGTGACACAATGATGCAAGCCGATTGCAACCGAGGCCCAAATACACCGTTCGTATCAAAACTCGCAATTTCTCAGAGACTTCGCTCATACAGTGCAGCGCGGCATAACTCGTGAGGTAGGACAAACGAACGGAGTCGTTGAAAGTGTCTAAGACTGAAGTACAGTTTCGCATAACTCCTAAGGTACGACAAATGAGTGAGGCAGTCATAGGTATATATATATATATGTACGGCTTTTACGGTATTCATGTGGTCTGCGATATACATTCTGTGAGCAGTCAACTTATGCTCACGGTGACTTGGAGATTAACTTTACTGTGAATATTTCATACTGTTGATAGCAATCAAAAGCAATTAGTGCCAAATGTACCTAGGAAAACACCACCGACGTACTTAATTTTTGCACATAATACTAAGTGCAACAATAAATCCCACAATACATCACGTTCGCAGTTATATGCAAAGCTCATTCGATATGACCAAACAGTGATTTGATCATCGGAAGACAAACCGTTTTCCTGCATAACTAGACTGACATTTTAAGAAGAGGATATATTTCTACTTTCAAGACATAGAATTCTACTACGTTGCGACATTCAGTTGCTTGTTCAACGCAGTTTCTAAATTTTGTTAAATTCCGAATTAATTGTTAATTTATTGAGAAGGTGCGCAATGTTGATTACGCGATTGGAATATTGAAACAAAGAACTTGACCGCAACAGATTTGCACTATTTTATCAGATGCAACTCGTCCAAATATTAAAATAACTAGAGTAGATTAAAACCACCATTATCCCAGGGTATTCACAGGTACTTTCTATTTACGGATTCGATGCAGCACGTGTTGCCGTGCTGTGGGCGCTATTTTTGTTTCCGATTGTGTAAGGCGAATGCATAACTTACTGGGTCTTTGGCTCACAATTGTTCCTATTGTCTCCTTTCACAGGACTACCGTTAGAACTATTACTTCAGAAGAACGCTAGCCCCCGGTCACTCCGTTGCTCAAAGTTGGTTTACGAGTGTAACAGGAACACGGAGCCAGAACGTCTGGCTTGACTGTTACACCAGCTGTCATTGCGTGCGAGTGTATATCACATTTATATCACATGATCGCTAAAATTAAGATGCTAGTTGCTCCATTTTATGGTTGTAAGTTGCTAGGAAACTCTTGAACATAGTTTGATAATAAGAAAAGAATTGTACATCACAAGGCTTAATAAGTCAGCTGATATTCGAAAATTGCCAGCCACCGAAGAAGAGCATCCTCATGCAAATAAGCATGATGACAGCAAAGAAGGGTGTTACGTGTCCAGTAATCACGACTAATGTCTGCTTAATTCCTGGCTTTGGTAAGTTGTCTAATTCCGCCGCCAAAATGACAATCCCGACAGTAAATATTAGCCAATTACAAGAAAGAAACAACATCAAGCTATGCTCAATTCTTATTACCGATGTATTTGCAGATCAGGCTAGGAAGATAACGAACGTTGAGACTGAAGTGGTAAAACTACACAGTAAGCACGAAGAGCTTGCCAAAACTTTGCACCAATCAGATTCGTAAGTTAGCATTCTAAATGTCTCAACTAGCACTCATCCTGAGACCACTTCCAGTGATAAAGACCTTATAGCCGCAGGGACGTTTATTGACACAATAACCGCGGAACTGCACGAACGATTACGCTGTCCAAGTGAAGTGGTTGTGGTAAACATTTTTGACAGAATACCTGTTTTCTTTGAGAAGAGTCTCACTCGAAGCTAGTAGAATGGGAGAACAGGAGCGCCACTGCCCAAATATTCGTGATAAAGTACAACAAAAATGCTGTCCGTTGTTACTGCCGTATACAAGTGAACTTGTAGCGAACCAATCCGTCAGAAGACAAGACCAAATTGTGCGTGCCAACAATTGTATATCCATAAAAGTGTTTGGTGGCGAGACATCACTCCAAAAGGAAATATTACGCACCGAAATTTCCCAAATAACGGAGGATTGGAGGGCAATTATACGCTTAACGGGATTCGTCTTGAAGGTCATTCAAAAGGCAAAACGATCCTTTCGGCTCGAATCCTCGATTTTTAAATATTTTATGATTGACTTAGACAATCAACAACGTCTGAGAATTCAAGATGCGTTCACACTAGTGGCTCCTTCAACATGATTCACATAAGCTATGATTAACTTCTACATACGCAGTGTAGGTTCACACCAGTAGATGCTCCACCCGAATGACTTAGGCTATCAACAACGTCTCCTACTACAGGACGCGTTCACACCAGTAGCTGCTCCACCCGATTGACTTAGACTATCAACAACGTCTCAGACTACATGCTGCGTCCACGTCTGTAGATGCTTCAACTTGATTCACTTAAGCTATGAAGAACGTCTGTGTGTGCATTATAGGTTCACAATAATAGATATTTCAACCTCATCACTTAAGCTATGTATAACGCCTGCGTATGCAGCATACATTCACAACAGTAGCTGCTCCACCCGATTGACTTAATTTATGATCAGCGTCTGAGTATGCAGTATATGTTCACACTAGTAGCTGCTCCTTCCGGACCGCCTTTACCATGAACTATTTGAAGAACAAACACATGCGGGAAGTGGTGAAAAATCTGTATTTGAAGCGTTTGGGGCACATGGTTATCATCATCTTTGATTTCATTGATTGCCATATTGATTGGACGTTTTCTGCACCGCAGTAGGTACTTGGCGTTCTAAACATCGTAGTGTGACTGGCTGGTAGGTATACCTCCCGGTGATCGGCAAGCAGCTTGATTTCATCTGTTTCCGTATACTGTTCCGCATGAACACCACGCGACACCAATCTAGCAAGAAACAATGCAGTAGGGTGAAGAGAATTTACTTCTGAAGATTATAGATGATAGAGCGGAACATGGTACCCTTTTCTTACACCGATCCATATACACCGAAGATGGAAACAATTATATGATAGCGTCGTTTCCAACCATTTCTAAGAGCAACGTTTCATCGACCAGCATCTACCTGAAATCTTGCAAACAAAGAGAAATAGTATAAATGTCGTATAGGAAAGGAAGCTGGAAATGTTGTCATACATGTTTCACTATCAAATGTGTTGGTGTTTTTGTTGAAATGCAAAGCAAACACAGTATGGTCGTATATTTCCATCTTGACCATATCTGTGAAACGCCGCAAAATGAAGCACTCTCAGGTGTTAGGATGACGTATTTTTTCTCGAAAATGGCAATGTTCGCATTTATAAGACTTGAAAAAGTGAGCTAACATCAATAACGGGTTGTTTTCGCGAAAATCGTGGTAATAGTTTCATCACCAAGCTAATACTTTTGGAACTTATCCGATGCATTCCAATTTTTCCATTAACGCCGCTTATTTATAATTGATGTGCTGTGAGTACTTTGCTTGAAATTCCGATTTTAAAACTTCATAAAATATTTAAAAATCGAGGATTCGAGCCGAAAGGATCGTTTTGCCTTTTGAATGACCTTCAAGACGAATCCCGTGAAACGATTTATTGCCGATTGAAATAACACAATCAGTAACCTCATTGACTTGACCGGCGATCTCGGTTGCTCCACGAATTCTCTGGATTAACGGGTTTCAACTGACGACTCTGTTACGTTGTCCGTCCGGACGGATACCGAAAATCAAACCATGTCCAACTCTGTTGACGCCAGATCCGGTCATGCTTCTCCAGTGAAACCCACAGTTTATGTCTGAAGTATCCCCCCTAAACAATGAGGATTCATACCGTGAATCGAGGTACTGACTAGAATGAGTCGTGGGCCTACGGCGCTGAAAGTTCTCTAGAGTGGTGAGGATATTATTCTAAGTTTCTGTGATGATTATGTGCCAAAGCAGGCAAATTCATTTTCTTTTTGCTGAAGGCATTTCCCTCTATTATATGGAGTGAATTTGAATTCATACAGCAGATCCAGATCGCCTGAACTAAGTTCTGAACAAACAGTAACTCCTGCGCAGTGGTTGATACAGACTAATGCTTCGGATATGCAATAAAAGGGGAATCAACGGTATACCATAAGCGCCACAAATCTGGTTCTTAGAATCGCACTGTGAGAACTAACACTCCACAATTAAAAATGAACAAGTTGTCCAATGCTGCCTTCAAGCCAACCCTCAATTGAAATAGGTTTCACGCTTTTCATGCATTACCCAATTGCTCCGCATTGACGTACTGTGTTACCGAAAATATGAATGCTGCTAGTAACCAGTTTCCAAATACGTTTACCTGGCGAGTACGTTACAACTTGATTATATGCCCAACGCAAAATCCACCGAACTAGTGCCTTTTAACGAATCCCTAGAGAGTTGATCCACCACCATCTGGCCCTCCACCTCATGTTTCAATCCACCAAGCATAATGACCCTCTTCCAGCACTTCTGTTGTGGGGTCAATTTTTTGCGACCTTCACTCGAACATGAATGAAAAATTGATAAATAACCTAAACTGGGTCTCCCCATATGACGTTTTGCAACCGACATTGTCTGAACACGCATCGTCATCGTGTCTTGGGATGTAAGTCATCTCGGCTCATGAGGCCTCCGGGCTCACCGAAAGGTATAGCTATTTTACGTCGTTTCTAATCTATTGTCTAGAACATAGTTTTGTCTGCCAAGAAGCACGTTAGTTAACTATCTTGATCTCATCGGCAGCTACTTAACTCGCACGTACACGAGGTTTAGTGGCGCAAACGAAACCCTGTAACTGTGTGGGACGACTGTTGTTTACTTTCTTGCATACGGACTGCTACTACCGTCAAGTTTCATTATCGGTAGTTATCAGTGGGTTTTTCAATTTATCGCCTGCCTATCTTCAGCCTTTAGATCCCTAACTCAAAGTTTCCAAATTTTAATGAATTGTATAATGAGAAAATATTGAGGACATATCTGAGTAAGCCGGTTGCAATATATACATTACACTTTCAGTCTATTGCCAATATAGGAACCTCGCTGTTCTCCCAGTCCCACTCCATAGTCATACCCGGAAAGGAAAATTCCGCGAACCATCTCGTCAAATTGTTTCCTACCTTATGGCACACATACTTGGATTCATTGTCAAACATTGCTGATTCTGATCTATCCGAAAAATGAAATCGCAAGCTTAGTCCCGCTGAGCTGGCTCTTACAAAAGGTCCGGGTATGCGATATGCGTTCACATTAGCAGCAGCTCCACCAGATTGACTTAGGATATCAACAATGTCTAAGAATGCAGTATGCGCTCACATTAGTAGCTGCTCCAACCTGATTCACCTAAGCTACGAATAAGGTCTGGGTATGCAATACAGGTTTACGCTAGTAGCCGCTCCACCAGAACAACTTCTACCATGAACAATTTGGAGAACAAACGCGTGCGGGAAGTGATGAAGTGTTTGAGGTACATGGTAATCATCAACTCTGATTCCGTCGATTGTCATATTGATTGGAATATTTTTCTGCACCGCGATAGATACCTGACGTTCAAAGCATCACAGTATGACTGGCTGGTATACCTCCTAGTGATTGGCAGGCAGTTTGATTTCATCTGTTTCCGTATATTGTTTCGTATGAACGCCACGCGACTTCACTTTGATTGGAAACAATGCAGTAGGTTTAATAGAACTGGCTTCTAAAGATTCTCGGTGACAGAGTGGGAGATGATACCCTTTCCTTACGCCGTTCTATACACGTCGGAGATGGAACCAACCACATGATGGCGTCATGTCCAACCATTTATAAGAACAAAGTTTCATCGACCGGTATCTACCTGAAATCTTGAAAACAACGAAAAATAATATATATGTCATATAGACAAGGAAGCTAGGAATGTTGTCACACATATTTCACTATCAAATATGTTAGTGTTCTTGTTGCAATGCAAAAGCAACATTGTATGGTTGTGTTGTGTCCAATCGAATGCCAGTGAGTAATGAAGTTGGCCAATCAGATTGCTCTGACCTCCGAACGATCGATGACACATGCGGGCAGCGGATGCCCGTGCTGTGTGGACTGACAGATTTTCCGTAACGTATCGTGGAAACGGTTGTTCTAATAAAGCTTACTTACTTCTGATATTTTCCGTCGTTCTAGAATACAACAATTGTCGTCGCTTGATCAAACCTGCATTATGTCAAATTCACTACAAGCCCCGTATTTACTTTGGACCGATCCTTCTGTGCAACCTTCGGTCGAGAAATGGACGTCATGGAAATCTACCTTCATCGATCACGTTGAAATGTTGCCAGTTTTCAACTGTGAAATCAAACTGACTGAGGATCACAAGTTGAAGTTAATGAGATTGAGATCGGGGGACAAAGGTAGACGGTTGTTCGATGCCCTAAACATACAGTCGAAAGTTACGTTTTCGAATGCGCTAGCTGATCTCGATAAACATTGGGGATCACGGATGAAAATTTATATTTCACGGTTCAAATTCTCGTCGTTACGTCAAGCGGCAGGAGAAGATTTGAACGGATTTATTTCTAGATTGCTTTGTTTAGTCCACCAATGTGAGTACGGTACGGTGCCGCAAAAGAAAATTGAGGAAGTTCTGCTGATACAACAGTTGATTTCTGGCGTTCGTGACTCAAGGATTCGAGAAACATCATTGGTCGAGAATTCAGTGAAACTTACATGGGAGAGGGCTTGCGATCCTGGCAAGGGCCAAGGTTCAGGTCGATGATCAAATTAAATTATTTTCTACGATATCCCAATCTGCGGCAATTTCTCGTGCGGAAGAAACTACGGGTTCTTGCTTGAATAATTCGAAACATGCGGCGTGTTGCCGGTGCGGAAGTCCAAAACACAGGGCTGACTACAAAAAATGCCCCGCAATCAACGCTACATGCAGATTATGTAATAAACCTAGTCATGTTGCGCAAGCTTGTCGCTCCAAATTAGTTGCTGCTGTCACGGAAACGTTGGAAGATGTCGAACTAAAGGAATGTTCGGGAAGTGAACATATTTTGTCCGTCCACGAGAAAAAAACTGCAGCCTTCACCAAAAGCCTGTGAACCCCGTCTTCCAATCGCTGACGTACGTACTGTGTTCTTTGAAGTTGGTGGTAGAACAATTTCGTTGTGCATGGAAATGGATTCAGCCTTACCGATTACAATTGTACCCTTGGATTTTTATGCAAAGTATCTGGTGAATTTACAAATATCACCTTCTTCGTATACTTTCGGAAGTTATTTCAGCAACCCTGTACCGATTAAAGGATTTGTTACGTTGTCCGCTTTTCTCAACAATACGTCCAAAAGCGAAGTAGCGGTTCACATTTCCTCTACGAATACTAAACCACTTTTGGGAAGGAACGCTATGGTCGCCCTCAGAATTGGTCCTTCCATTCACAAGATGATTATAGCTAACATTAACGTTTCAGATTTGGAATTAATATATCCCAAACTCTTTTTTGATGGAGTCGGAAGAATTCCAGCTGGTATGCACCAGATACGTTTGAAACCCAACGATGTACCATTGGCAATTGTTCTACCTCGTCCTGTGCCGTTGGCCAGGCGTGAGTTGATTTCGGATACCTTGAATAAACTGCTTCAACATGATGTGATTGAGAAAATTCAGTGCTCGAAATGGGTCCATCCACTCGTGGCGGTTCTCAAGAAGGACGGAACAGTACGCGTTTGTACAGACTTATGTGATCTGAACAGACACGTTATTGTGGAAAAGTTTTCTTTACCCACGGCAGATGAACTTATTGTTAAAATGTCGGGTGCAAAGTTCTTTTCTAAATTTGATATCAGCCAAGCCTACTATCACATGCCACATTTTTACCGGAATCACGACCCCTTACGGCATTTTTAACATAGGATGGTTTATATCAGTACAAAGTCCTTCCTATGGGATTGAGCAGTGCCCCTGCCGCATGAAAAAGTTCATGACACTTTCATTTTCCGATCTCACTGGATGTGTGGTATACATGGACGATATTTCTATTTTCGCTAAACCCGCAGGTGAACAAGATACGAACTTACACGCCGTTCTCAGTCGTCTAAATAAATTGAATCTTCGGTTGAATCCGACAAAATGCCAATTTGCTGTACAGGACATCGAGTTCCTAGGCCATACCATATCGAACGCAGGTGTGAAGCCATGTACCAAAAATACATTTGCAATTCTGAACTGTCCTAAACCACGAACAAGTGACAAGGTGAGACGATTTTTAGGTCTTTGTAATTATTGCCTTCAACATTTTTGTAATTACCTCATTACCTCGGAACCGCAGCGTGGAACACTCAGGAAAAATACTGATTTCGTTTGGAGCAAAGAATGAGAGACTGCTTACCGGACTATTCGGAAGTTGGTTGCTTCGGCACCCATCATGGCTATATTCGATGAGTGCAGTCCTACGTTTGTCTCCACTGATGCATCTAATGCTGGTTTTGGTGCTGTTCTTTCGCAGCTCCAAAAGGCAATTGAAAGGGTGGTGGCGTATTCCTCACGAGCATTATCACCCACCGAACTGAATTACTCCGCAGGAGAGAAAGAAGCCCTAGCTTGTGTGTGGGTATGCAAAAAGTGGCATCTGTATTTATTTGGTCGTCGCTTCATATTACGAACTGATCACGCTTCCCTTACGTCGTTACTCTGTCGGAAAAATAAAATTCAAAAGCCCATTCGCATTGGCCGATCTTACGCTCGACTACTCAATTACGATTTTCAAATGCAGCATGTTTCCGGTACCCATAATCAGGTAGCAGATGCGCTATCACCTTTACCTATTGCCAATCATGAGAAAACTGAAGACATCGATGACGGCAGAATGATTTTGTTTTAGAACGACAGATGTACAGCAACAATCTCTTTAAAATGTATCCAAGAGTATATTGTGAACGAATCACAACTTACAGAAGTTCAGCAGCATGTAATAAACTCCTGGCCCGAACAAAAGCTTCTGAAGGCAGAACTGCTTCCTCATCATACGATACGAGACGAATTAACTGTCGTTAACAAGTGTCTGTTGTGTGGGGCCTGCTTCGTGATACCCGAATCTCTCATTGCGGATGTACTTAGAAGTGGACATGAAGGACATCCCGGTAATGTGAGAACCAAAGCACGAATTCGTGAATACCACTGGTGGCCGCGTATAAATTCGAGCGTGGAAACTGCTGTTAAGGATTTTACGGCTTGCCAGCGTTCTGATAAGAGTTCAAAACCTATCGGTGCCCCTATACAGCCCATCGGATGCCCAATGCAACCTTGAGCGAGGTTGGCAATAGACATAATGGGCCCGTTTGAAAACTTTCCACAAAACAAAAATAATGTTCTTGTGGTTAATTGCTTTTATACAAAGTGGTCGGAGGCTCACTTATGTGGAGAGACTACAATGACTGTCATTATTAATTGGTTAAGACACTTGTTCGCTCGATTCGGCTTACCGGAGGAGATCGTAACTGATAATGGACCGCAGTTTCGCAGCTAAGAATTCAGTCAGTTTTTGAGTCATCATGATATCCGTCATGTGCGAACTGCTCCATACACCACTTCGGCTAATGGAATGGTGGAACGCCTGAATCGTACGCTGAAAAAAACGATTCTGTTAGCTTGACTAGAAGGTGAATCTTGGGACTCAGCGTTCCTGACAACACTGGCAGCTTACAGAACCACACCACATATTGCTATAGGTGTGACACCAGCGAAATTTATGTTTGGTAGAGAGATGCGAACGAAACTTAATGCGGCGCACATACAAAGATCGGTAATGAACCGAAAAGAATTGGAGAGGAGGAAAAGGTACCAAGAGAGCTACAAAAAAGCAGGAAATCAATGCACAGTTGGCACTTCCGTGAGAGTGAAAAAAACACAATAAAAAGGCAAAACTTCGTTTTCTGCACCGGTTCCAGTGAGAGATGTGAGAGCTCCAGGAACTTACATATTGGATAACAATTCAATGGTCAATGCAAGACAGGTGTGTACCGCGTTAAAGAGCACGAAACCTAAGGAAGAACCCGCAATCGCTGAGCCGGTAGTAAGCGATCAAACACCAAGAACTCAAAGTCTTCCACGACGATCGAGACGGACAAAATATCAAACGCTGAAATACGGAATGGCAGACGCGGGGGGCGGAGGTGGTGTTGTGTCCAATCGAATGCCAGTGAGCAATCCAGCTGGCCAATCAGATTGCTTTGACCTTCAAACGACCGATGACACATGCGGGCAGCGGATGCCCATGCTGTGTGGACTGACAGATTTTCCGTAACGTATCGTGAAAACGGTTGCTCTAATAAAGCTTACTTACTTCTGGTATTTCCCGTCGTTTTTGAATACAACAGGTTGTATATTTCCATTTCGACCAGATCTTCAATACGCCGCAAAATTAGGCACTTTCAAGCCATAGGATGACGTACTTTATCTCGAAAATGGCAATGATCGCATTTATAAAATTTGAAAAAGTGAGCTAACGCCAATATCGGGTAGTTTTCGCGAAAATGGTGGAATATATGTTTTCGCCACCAAACCAGTATTTGGAACCAATTTGATGTATTCCAATTTTTCCACTAGCACTGGTTATTTCCAACTGATGTACTGCAGGTTTTTTGCATAAAATGGTGATTCCAAAATTTCCAAAAACATTTATAAACCGGGGATTCGCACCAAAATGATAGTTTTTCTTCTGAACGACCTTCATGCCAAACCTTTGGAAACGGATAATTGCTAATTTTCAAACATTTCACTTTTTGTAATGACATTCTGACGCTGATACCATTTATTAGGATACTAGTCCACATTCATCCGTAGGGATCGCTGTCTATATCTTGGTATGGATCCACTTTGGTTACAATAACTGAAGTTGAGCTTCACACCTTTTGCAAACTGATATATTCGAAAACAATCATTACGGTGTATGGCTTTCATTTTCAACCCAGCTCTCTCTATAGTTTCACTTCATCAGCTCGTAAAATGATACGCGCCTATTCCTCTGTTGTAAATTATTCTTATATTTAGAATAGAAGTCCGAATGAAATCAGAGGCGGTAACAACAATTAGAGTTTTAGTGGGGCTCGGATCTTTATCATACACCAATAAACATGCTGGCTGTCTTCAAGCTTTGTGTATCCTCTGATGACCTTTTGAATGTTACACGGAAAACATTCAGTCGTCCGCAGCATGTAACGTACATACCCGTCCCTATTGTCAAGCTCCCATTTGAAACATCCTGCCTGAAACTGTCTACTGCGTATCCACCATTTACTCACACCGCATCTAGCATCTGATTTATTGCGTACCCACGGAACGGTATCATTTTATTCTTGTGCATTTTATTCATGCACATTCTTCAGAATGGTGAAGAATATAAAATTGGGGCTTGTAGTAAATCCAGTAAAAGAAACTTATATAGAGTTTTACTCAAAACAAAAACAGGATTGTAACTCACCTATGCACTTTTCCCACGTATTATACATACGCTCATTCGTAATAACCCGTTCAACCTGGTGAGCTCTCAGGCTATATTCAATGGTAGTTCGTACTGACGGTTTACTTGGCTGGCATACAAAAACTCTGCAGAAAACTTTAAGAAAATTACCCCCTCATTTACCCTAAATAATCCCATTAAAGCCTCAATTAACATAGTTTGCTGCGTCCCATGCCACAACCCTCTTCCGTTACAGCAAATAATCTCTATATGTTATGAGGTATAATAATAATAATAATGGTATATTTCTCAACGCACCTGTAAGAAACACGCTTAGATGAACGTGATCAATGTACATATTGCAACGCAATACGCATAAGTGCATAGCATACACGCAATTACTAGTTGTTCAATACAATAATGATGTTAATATAATAACAAAACAGGCATAACAAAAAAGAAAAAATCCAGCTTATGAAGAAGTATTGGGGACGATTGTTTTTAAAAGATAGTTCTGATCATCTTCAGTGTTCGATAAAAGTGCTAAGCAGTTACATCAGTTCTCGCTTCACAAGATAAACACTAGCTTAATAATAATAATAATGGTATATTTCTCAACGCATCTGTGAAAAACACGCTCAGATGAGCGTGATCAGTGTACACATGGTAACGTGAAACGCATACCGTACACCTAATTGTTAATTGTGCGACACGCCAATTTTGAAAATAAAGTAACAAAACAGACATAATAAGAGAGGAAAATTCCAGTTTATGAAGAAGCACTTGGCTCACTTGCTTCTAAAACGATAGTTCTCAAAATTTTTAATGTTCGATAAGAAATGCTGAGTAGTTACATCAATTCTCGCTTCACAAGGTTAATGTCGGCCTTATGGTCACGGTCGTGCCAGAAGGAGTTTTCAGGATGGATAAAATGAACAGTCAAAGAATTTCGCCATTATTTGATGTAGACGGTTCCGGAAAATTATGTAGAATCTTTGTGAAGATGAAGGAAGATAGGAGGGCCCCAAATTTTGCGGAGAAATGGACGATCTTCTGGACTGGACTTTGTTATTTCCTCTACATGGACAGAATTTCACAGACCCCGCGAATTGTCTAACCATTACGGGATTTCAATTGTCCGGACGTTATGGAATGTTGTATTTGGCTAGAATTTTATTATGGAATCAAGAAGGAAAAGCAAAATTACGTGATGGACAGGAGAATGTAAAATGATCATATGAATAATGGCGAATAATGGAATTTGATATTCTCTGACCGAACGTTTAATATGAAATTTATAATTTTGTGTTAGTTACTAAAATGTATATCTCTGGCAAACAATTGTTATCGTAGAACGCGAAAAGAGATTGATTCACAGCTTTTCCTAATAGATGATTACAGCCGAATTCCGATGTTGATTTAGTATACACGGTTGATATGTAGAATGGAAAAGATGTTTAGCAACACGGAAAGGTTTCCAGATGGTCTATTAGGATAGGAAGAGGCACAGATCCATATGTAATCATAAGAGGCGAACAGGTTAGGTTATATATTTTTTTTCTAAACGGTTTAGCGTGCACAGCTATTGCACATTGGTTGATAACTATACACAACTGGTAATCATTAGGTGTGGAGTAAAGGTTTATCAGGATGGGTGTGTATAATGTTACCATGTGTTGGCTATAGTTTCTTTGTTCAGCTGCAAGTTTTGGACATAACTGTGTACAAGATCTATCCTGTTGGAGAAATAATAAATTTCGAAATTGAGAGATGTCTCGAATGGTGAAGTTGATAGCTTTGATCAGTTCGAAGTGTATGTGGCGTTGTATCATGTGATATAGATTTCTTCTCAGGTGTTATTATATTAGATCGGATGTTTAAATGTTATTTGGCCCCTTTATAAAGATATCGTCTTCAGGCAGCCACAGCTTGAAAATAGACATGACGTTCCTTAGTGTCAGGAAAGTTTCTAAGCTTCGTCTGAATTGATGTATAGATTATAGCTTAAACGTTGACTCTAGAAAACAAACAGGCATGAAAACTTCGTACAGAGTTTTGATTATCACGTGATAATCATTCCAGAAGTAGCTGCTGGTTACCCAATTATTGCGGAATAATGAACCAATTACTTGCCAATATTATATATTTTATTGAAAAACACAAAAATCTTAACATCGCGCAAAGTTTTTACCAGGAAAATATAACATGTACATTATTCTTCACAGTGATTGTGGTCACTCCACATGTTCCCATTTAACACACGAGACTGCATCCTTTTTCTTACTCTCACGAGGATCCGTTATTCCAGGAAAATTTTCGCGATGATTTGACAGCCAATACCCCGTGCTGATCAAGCGACTCGCTAAATTTCCGACCTTTTGACGTTTCCAAGCGATTGACGAAATCTTCCGCTAGAATCTGCTCAATTCTCCACCGGATTTTGGAACTCCCCGTCATCCCTCACCAAAATTGAGGAATATTTTTCCGACCGAAGTAACAGCTAATAACGACGAAAGCCTTCGGAAATGCATTTGCACGTATTTCCCGACGTGACCTTGAAATATTTGAAGCGTCGTCTTTCACCTAACTTTGCAAAGGGTAAGTTTGTAATGTGCCGTGCTGGTTTGTTGTTGGCGTCACTTTTGTCTTCGATTGTGTAAGACGTGTGCATGTCTTACTGGGCCTTTGGCTCACGATTGTTTCTATTGTCTCTTTTTACAGGACTATCGTTGGAACTCTTACTTCCGAAGAACGCTGTCACCCGGTGCCTCCATGTTGCTTAAAGTTGATTTATGAGTGTAATGGGTACACGGAGCCAGACTTGCCTGCTACAAAATAATGTCACATATAATCTTTTGAACTGAATCTGTGAAACAACCGAAATATTTTCTCAGGTGTGTGCATCAAACGTTTGTAGTCTGCAACCCTTTTCACTCTTATTCTGCTTTTCTCCTTGCCGAATGGTTTCATGGCTGTCCCACTGTGTTATAACTTGTTGCTTTGTATCGCTTGTAACTATCCGTCATGATCGCACACATTCGAGCGTGTCTCTCACAAATACATTGAGAAGTATATTACTATCATAATTATTATAATCATCGAATGCTACATATGGTGTGAGTAGACGGTCTTGATGCAGCAACCAGTTTCAGGTGGGCTGTGTGCAACGGGAGCCTGATAGTGGGGTAGGGTATTTATGCTATTTGCAGTTGACAGCTAAATTTTCTCCGGACTACATCTAAAAATATCATCCAGAGATGCACAAAATTTGAAGGTAGACATTATTTTTGATTATGTGAGGTAGCTGTCCGAGCCCTTTTTAAAACGCTGACTGTTGTTACTGGGTTTGATTTCATTCGGAAGTTCATTCCGATTGTAGGAGTGTTTTACAATAAAGATTTTGGCGGGATTCTTTTTCCACACCAGCAGGTTTCGCTAGGTGGAACCCACATTTCTTAGACCGAATTGAAGGCTGTGTTGAACATCAATGACAAACACTGTAGTGATGGTGTTCGAGTGTATCAGTTTACAGAGGACTGTAGAGTTCAACAACAATTTTCGTAACCAAAGTGGATCAATACCAAGATTTTGGAAGCGTTTTCCATAGGCGAGTGAAAAGGAACATCCCAATTAACGTTCGACAAATGATCTTCGGAAATTTGCCAACACAAGCCTATCAGATTTGTGTAACGGGCAATAAACGGTAGTGCAGTACTCATTTCGAGGTCAGACACACATTTGCAAAGAGCCAGCTTCGCGTCCGGTGGTCTGGACGTCTTTTCAATACAGCCTATTTTTGTTAATTTTTGCTACTCGAAAGCATACTTGTTTGAAGAAATTGAAGGAGTTTGAACACCGCATTTATAGTTCTCAAACGGATGTGGCCGTGTCAATATGATGACAATTTAGTGAGGCAGACCCATTAGGCATTTTACAAATGCAAGTGATGATGTTCGATTTGTGTGCTGAGAACGTCATGAGCCATGTATTGCACCACGACTCCAATTATGCTAGGTCCTGTCGAGGTTGCTGGGCTGTCGGAATGTGTGAACGATTTTTATATCGTCAGCAAACAGAAAGGGTTTGCTATGTTTGATAACACCGCATGTCACTTGTATACATGAAGAACTGCAACAGCCCCAGAACGCTGTCTTGAATCACCTCACTAGTCACTGGTTTTAACGTTGAGCAGTGCCCTCTCATTTTGACAGTTTAGGTGTGGCCTTCAAGATATGACGAAATCCAGCTGCACAGGTGGTCTTTTATGCCAAGGGGTGCAATTTTGATCAACAGGTGTATATAGGGCACACGATCGGGAGTTTATGCATGTTTGGGTGCAGGAAAATATGAAAAAGTGGCCCAAGACAGGTAATTAGTAACTATCGTCCAATTAACCACACACCAATCTGCTCAAGAATGTTTGAAAGAATAATAAAAGCCCCCATCGTCGAATTCTTAAGGTCACAAAACCTTATGAATCTTTCGCAGCACGGTTTCCTTAGTAAGCGCCTTTTCATGACATAATCGGAATTTTTAAACCATATGTCAATATCTACCGATGCAGGGAGTGCGGTCATTATCATAATCCTAGACATGCAAAAGGCCTTTGATAGTGTGCTCCACAAGTGCCTGTTAATCAAAATAGCATCCCTTGGGATACAAGAACCCCTGTACAGCTGGATTTCTTCATATCTTGAAGGCCGAACCCAAACTGTCAAAATCGGAGAGCACTGCTTACTGTCAAAACCAGTGACTAGTAGGTTGATTTAAGGAAGCGTTCTGGGACCACTGTTCTTTCTCA
>JTDE01000384.1:17963-58828 GCA_014338405.1 Paragonimus skrjabini miyazakii
AGCGTTCGCCGTTCATTTCCAACACAGCTCCTCATATGGTCTAAGAAATAAGGGTTCCACTTTGCGAAATCTGATAGCTCGCAAATGGTACGAGCCAACTTCTTTATTGTAAAGTATTTTTATATTTGAAATAGAAATTTGATAGAGTTCAAGAAGTAACAGCAATTAGCAACCACTCCCGTTAGCGTTGAAAGCGTTTTCAAATCCCTCATATGGTCTAAGAAATAAGGGTTCCACTTTGCGAAATCTGATAGCTCGCAAATGGTACGAGCCAACTTCTTTATTGTAAAATATTTTTATATTTGAAATAGACTTCCGTACGAAATCAGAGCCAGTAACAGCATTCAGCATTTTAAAAAGGGCCTGGACAGCTTTCTTACATTATCAAACATAATGTCAATCTTTAAACTTTGTATATCTTCTGATGTCCTTTTTGAATGCGGTCCAGATAACGTTTAGCCGTCAGCAGGATAAACGTATATACCCATCTTTACTATCAGAGCCCCATTTGAAACAGCTTGCTTGCAACCGTTTACTGTTTATCCACCGATTACTCACACCCCATCTAGCATTTTGTTCATTACACACTCACGAACCCACATCAATTTATTCATGTGCGTTACTTATACAGAGTTGTACTTAAACCAAAACAAAAACAAAAAAGGACTATATGTCACATGTACACTTTCCACATATATATATGCCTATTCGTAATGACCTGTTCACCTTGGTTATCAATCAGGCTATAACTAATGATAGCCGGTATTGACTGTTTACTTGACCAACATACAAAAACTCTCCACAGAAAAATGTCAGAAAATCTCCCTCTTTCATCTTATATGATATCATTATAACCTCAATTCACATCGTGCGTTTTCTCCCCTGCCTCAAACCCTCCCCATTAACCATTATTAACTGTTGCGTACTATGAAATATTCATTATATTTTAAACATTGACCCTATAAAGCATA
Organism: Paragonimus skrjabini miyazakii; assembly: GCA_014338405.1. Classification (NCBI taxonomy): domain Eukaryota; kingdom Metazoa; phylum Platyhelminthes; class Trematoda; order Plagiorchiida; family Troglotrematidae; genus Paragonimus; species Paragonimus skrjabini miyazakii. Next base: position 18,935 of record JTDE01000384.1, read on the forward strand.
CAGACTTTAAATATACATAATAAACCAGTTGAAACCTCAATTCATAGCGTGTTGTCTTTCCTGCCTCGTAACCCTCCTCGTTGACCACCTAGTGATCATTATGTGCTATGAAATATAGATCCTTGCTAAATCATTAACCCTATAAAACAAACTGACGTCAAAACTTCGAACAGAGTTTGAATGATCACGTGATAATTAGTCTAGAAGTAGCTGCTGGTTACCCAATTATCGCAGAATGCGATAACAATAGTTTGCCAATATTATATACTTTATTGGATAAACACAAAAATATGAAAGTCGCGTAAAGTTTTTGTCAAAAAATCTAACATTTACATTAATATTCATATTGCATGCGATTACTTCACATTTTCGCATTTAACACATGACATTGCGCTCTTTTTCTTATTCCCATGAGCATCCTTAATGCAAGGAAAATTTTCGCGATGAATGGAGGCTCAAAACCCCATATTGGCCGAGCGATTAGTGAGATTTTCAACTTTCCGACGTTTTCCAGCAGTCATCGCATTCTGACGTTGGAGTCTGCTCAATTCTTCGCCGGATTGTGGAATTTCCCGTCCTCCCTCTTATAAACTGAATTATGTCAACATTTTTCCCATCGGAGTTTCGTCAAATAACGGTGAAATCCTTCGAAGATACATTTGCGCGTATTTCCCGACGTGACCTTGAAATATTTGAAACGTGGTCTTTACTGAACCTTATAAAAAATAAATCAATGTAACACCTTTGGACTAAATCTGTGGAACAGACAAACTATCTTCTCTTCTTATATGTAACTCGAACGTTGTAAACTGTAACTATTTACCCTGTGATAACGTCTTTATTTGTCATCAGGTTTCATGTTCGTCTTGTTTAATATCCATTTGTTGCTTCGTACCGCATGTAACTAATTGTCATGATCGCGCACACCCAAACGTGTTTCTCACAAATGCGTTGAGAAAATATATATTATTATTCGTTACTCTGTTCGCTATCTCGATTTAACTCCATTAGATTCTAACATAATTGTACCACCCTGATCATTACTGCGTCGTCGGATATCGATATATGATTTAAGAGTCCTAGTTGACACGTCACGCAAGAGTGCTTGCTGAGAAACCTGTGCTGCGAATGTTTCATAAGGTTATGTGACCTTGAGAACGCGACAGTGGGAACTTTCATTATCCTCTCAAGCGTTTTTGAGCAGACTTGCGTGGTTGATTGGGCGATCGTTACTAACTTTCTGCCCTGGGCCACTTTTGTAACGGGACATTATGACTGACTTTTTCCACTCGGGATAGAAGGTTCGGGATAAAAATGATAGCGTGAACAAATTAAATAAAAGTGACTGTATATCATCACCTGTAATAAGTTGTTTTCTGTTCCCAACAAATCAGTAAAATGTGAGAGAGCTATTTCAGATGTTTCGACAGAGTCATCGGCCACCGTTTTACCTTGATATCAGCAACTTCTATAGAAGGGTCCTTCGTGGAATTCGTTGGCCTCATCAGTCACATTAGGTTTACGCCTCCCTATTTGCTAGCGAGGGCAAACTTCCCTTCGTTAATATGAGGTAACAACGTTCTACGTTCTATGAATTTGAACGTGTTACGGATTTTTTGTACCAGAAAGAAAGGTAGTGTTTTTCTGTGGTTCTTCTTGAGGCTTCGAAGCTTGTCAGTGATGCTTCTGCCTTGCGCAATCAAATCAACGCGTTTGACCCAATGGGGGCCAGAATTCCGATGTAGAAAGCGAAATGTTTGTTAAAGTTATCGATTACTTATGAATCATTCGTTACCGATTCAAGTTCACACCGAGTTGGGCGTAATCTGTTTACTGTACGAATGTCCTTCTCAGTATTCAATAAGCGAGGAGATAAAAAGAATAAGGAAGACGGTTGCGAAAGCTGGCGTAAGAATAAGGGTGGGTAATGTGGCTTAATCTTAGGAAACAAATAAAACGGCCATCTTTCATTATTAACCAAACGAAACATAGCAATCTTAAAAATGATGCAGAAGATCTTAACGAAATCAACAGTTGCCACGTTTGGATATGATCAGAGAGAGAACGTGTTCCAATTTAAGGATTCGATTGTTCAGCCACTTAATTATTAAGAAAATTCAGAATACTGTCTTCAACACTCTGGAGAACTTTCAGCGCCGTAGACCCACGACTCATTCTAGTCAGTACCTCGATTCACGGTGTAAGTCCTCAATGTTTAGGGGGGGTACTTCTGGCGTGAACTGTGGGTTTCACTGGAGAAGCATGACCGCGTCTGGCGTCAACAGAGTTGGACATGGTTTGATTTTCGGTATCCGTCCGGACGGACAACGTAACAGAGTCGTCAGTTGGCACCTGTTGATCCAAAGAATCCGTGGAGCAACCGAGATCGACAGTCAAGTCGATGAGGTTACTGATTATGTTACTACAATCCTCCAATATTTGGGAAATTTTGGTGCGTAATATTTCCTTTTGGAGTGATGTCTCGCCACCAAACACTTTTATGGATATACAATTGTTGGCACGCACAATTTGGTCTTGTCTTCTGACGGATTGGTTCGCTACAAGTTCACTTGTATACGGCAGTAACAACGGACAGCATTTTTGTTGTACTTTATCACGAATATTTGGGCAGTGGCGCTCCTGTTCTCCCATTCTACTAGCTTCGAGTGAGACTCTTCTCAAAGAAAACAGGTATTCTGTCAAAAATGTTTACCACAACCACTTCACTTGGACAGCGTAATCGTTCGTGCAGTTCCGCGGTTATTGTGTCAATAAACGTCCCTGCGGCTATAAGGTCTTTATCACTGGAAGTGGTCTCAGGATGAGTGCTAGTTGAGACATTTAGAATGCTAACTTACGAATCTGATTGGTGCAAAGTTTTGGCAAGCTCTTCGTGCTTACTGTGTAGTTTTACCACTTCAGTCTCAACGTTCGTTATCTTCCTAGCCTGATCTGCAAATACATCGGTAATAAGAATTGAGCATAGCTTGATGTTGTTTCTTTCTTGTAATTGGCTAATATTTACTGTCGGGATTGTCATTTTGGCGGCGGAATTAGACAACTTACCAAAGCCAGGAATTAAGCAGACATTAGTCGTGATTACTGGACACGTAACACCCTTCTTTGCTGTCATCATGCTTATTTGCATGAGGATACTCTTCTTTGGCGGCTGTCAATTTTTGAAAACTGTTCGACCTGTTGGCTGCACATGAGCATCGGTCTAAAGTAATTGATTGCAGCGGCTTGGCCGCCACTATTCTATTAGACTTATCAAAGGCTTCCGACGAGATGGAGCACAGCATTCTTTCCCAGAGTGCATTAATACAGCATTGCAGGGGATCGATGACATTTATTGAGAACGTATCATTGGAGATAGCCTCTTGTCACCATGTTACTCACACCTACTCAATATTCCGAAGCGTTTTTTCCGGTTAACGCATTGGTACACTATAAAACCGTTGCTGCTCATCCCGCATTTCTACGATATGCCATCACTTTTGTCTTCAAGGATCCTACCATGACGCCCCACGGATAAGTTTAAATAACAACCAGTGCTGGACAGCCTTTGAAACTTGCTTGGGTTATATGAAACACCGGTGGTCTGCAATGATATCAACGACCTCTCTTGTTTCTCAAATCCCCAGCAACCTTAAATCCGCCTTACTAATACTGCCGTATTTGTCCACATTGCCTTGTCAATTTGAATTCACTACAAACCACCGACAACAAAATTAGTGTGTTAACGTGGGAGTAGCAGTTTTAATCGTGGCCATACAACGGATCCATCTCATCTTCCCCATTGTATATTACACCCCCTGAAATGGCAATGTTCAACCCGTTGCTGTTGGAAGCACTGCCTGACAAGTTCGACGCTTTTTTGAATTTCGGGAGTCGACTGGAGTTTCCGTAGACATCCACCTTCTTTGGCGGCTGACGAGCAGGTGAGCAAAGTGTTCTCTCACGTCCACTATCCTGGCGCCTTTAATTGTTGCGTTGAAGTCCGCTTGTGAACGGTGAGTAAATCAATAAATAAAGTTTGTTTACAGACTGGCCGTTTTCTCATTACGACTTCCGATTTGTGTTAACATAAGCATGTTGAGACTTTCGATGTACGACCCAAAAGGCAGAGAACTAGTTGAGCGATAAATCCGAGAATTTGATTACAAGAGTGGCACACCGCATCACCATGACACTTTTAGGCCCCGTATGTCAGGACAACAGAAAAGTTTATGGTTAATTGTCATCCGTGATCTAAGCTGCAAGAACGTCTGTTAACGTTTGTAGAATTTACCGGCGCTAACCTGGATAGTCGCATCATGGAAGATTTTGTTCCTATTTGTACTGCGCTAGTTCGCCCATTGTTAGGAGTGAAAATTTATGCATATTCACCTCCTCTTTGTGAAGTCGACTTGATGCTCAAACAAACAAACAACGAGTGAGGATGTTCAGTTAGCAGAGTCGTCCTTATATGCAAGTTCTTACGGAATGCTTTTATATCATTGCACCTTTACTTATATCCACGCTATATCTTCGCTCACGTTCGACATCTTTGTAGCAGTCATTTATAATTCAAGACTCAGCATCTGATCAAATTACTCGGTCTGTAGTGGCCTAACCAATCAAACGATAAAAATAACCAAAATATGGTAACACCAAAAGCGAGTTGCAACGATAACGGATGGACGCAGAAGACAGACAAAAATAAAATGGGAGGCGCCTCCGTATAATAGGGACGACTTACTGACGTGACCTTGAAATATTTGAAGCGTCGTCTTTACCCAACCATGTAAAAGATAAATTAATGTGACATCTCATCTCTCGGACTGAATCTGTGGAACAGGCGAACTTTCTCCTTTCCTTACGTGTAAATCAAACGTTGTAAACTGTGACTATTTTCCCTCTGATTACGTCTTTTTTGTCGACAGATTTCATGTTTGTCTTATTATACGTATATCCATTTGTTGCTTTGTACCGCATGTAATTATTCGTTATTATCGCGCATCTCCGAGCGTGTTTCTCACAGATGTGTTGAGAAATATATATTATTATTACCATTAGTCATATTATACCAACGCCCAGAGTCTGATCAGCAAACTTGGTGAAATCCGTGCGCTTTGCCTCGCGAATGACTTCTTTATTGTCGGAATTACTGAATCATCGTACTCAATAAATCATCTTGACCCTAAGCTAGATACAGCAGACACGCTGCTCTTTCGGAATGATAGAACAATGAGTAGAGAAGGCGGTGTTGCCCCTTACATTCGCAACTCCCTCCTGGCTACCTCTCTATCTCACGCAATACACGCTACTATTTCTGAATCTGTCTGGTGCTCCATTGCACTATCCAACTCTAACAGATTGTTAGCTGGCGTACCATATCGGCCTTGCAGCTCTTGCTCTGACGGTGATGAGGTAATCCTGTTCGGACTCAACTATATCCCATCCCGAGGATAATCACATATCCTAATAATAAAAGAATTTAACCTGCCACAAATTGACTTCCAATCCTAGTCGCACAAAGGCCCCGTTGATGAAATACCTGTAACATTTATAGCCTCACTTGCAGCTGCCAGTCTTACGGAAGATGTGACTGATTGTACAAGATGGTTCGAGGGCCAAGCTCCTTCCCGACTAGACTGAATCTTCACCAGTGAGGAGCTATTGGTAGACAAATTAACAGTGGATGCTTCGCTCGGCTTAAGCGATCACGCTGTAATAACATTCGACTTAATTTTCAGTGCTCAGCTTATCTCCAAAGCGAACGTCCTGAAAATGAGCTTCCAAAGTATTAGTGTGAACGCACTCAGCGCGCACCTGGCAAATGTTTCTTGGGATCAGTTTAACTCATTACTCTCTGTTGGGGGAAATGTTTGACCATTTTACTAATGCCATTCGCGAAGCAACAGACTGTTCGACATCATTCTACTCTACAGCCTGCCGGAAACCGCAACAGCAACTGCGGTCCCTAACGTTAAAAATCATCCCCACTAAACTTTAGCATGGGTTCGGTTCAGAATGTCAGGGGATCCAGATGATCGTCATGTGGATGCGCAACTTCGAAACCGATGCACCAAACTTATTAGGGCAGATCGACTAGATTTTCAGCGACCTTCAGCCCAGCGATTCGTAGGTGATCCTAGAAACTTGTACAAGTTTGTCTCCAAAACCTACTATGCCGAAGCCGGTGTTCCCCGGCTAGCCGGCTCACAAGGGCCTACCTGCTCAGATGGTGAAGCTTCTGAAGTTCTGACTGATTTCTACAGTACTGTGTTTACTAACAGCGTGCCTAACTGCTCGGTGGCGGACAGCGTTAACACTTCTGGAGAAGTCTCCAAGGTGGATGCTGTGGTGATAAAACTGTGGGGGATCGACACCACATCTCTCGGGCCAGGCTGTATATCTTCTTTGGGCCTCGTCCATGGGGTTGTAATGTTAGCTGCCCTGCTAAGCATCCTGTTTCCACAGTCAACTACTACAGGAACGGTGCCCGAAAGCTGGAAATTGGCAAACATCACTCCCATCTTCAAAGGTAGACAGCGCAATCAGCCTTGCAACTAATGCCTGATTGCGGTCCTATCATTTGTATCCAAGTTCCTCTAAGCATTTTCCCACAATTCCCTATCTAAGCATCTTTTAGCACAAGCTTTCTTCTGTGACAAGCAACACGGCTTCATGCACAGCCGCTCATGTACTACAAATTTGCCGCTAACTGTAGACCAGTGGACCACTGTTGTTGACGTAGGAGAGGGTGTTGATGCTATTCACCTTGGCCTTGCCAAGGCTTTGATCGAGTGCATCATTTTATTTTACTCGACAAACTACACCGTTATGATGTCATTGGTAACCTCGTCCTTTAGCTAAAATCTTATTTATCAAACCGTTCCTACCGTGCGCGTTTGGGTTCCTCCGTATCTTTTGTCAGGCTCAACTCCAGCGGAGTCCCACAGGGCTCCATCCTGGGGTCACTACTCTTCTTCATCAATGATCTGTCGTCTAAGGTATTTCAGTGCACGGCGCACCAGTTCATGAGGTTACCGGATGCGAAGTGTTAAAGGGCAGTTGGGAGGAGAGACAGGATATTTATTACACGAAATATACACAGGGTTTCTTATGGCGCTAGAAATGACACTGACACGTAAATTAGCTACAGAGGTTAGAGACCGGCCGTCGACGAGCGATGAAACTGGAATTGTGTAACACACGTGTCTGTTCGGGTTTGTGCCGCAGTCATGTGACATGCAGACAAACAATCGGACAACATGCATCGCGCAAACTTTCCTAATAGCCTAGGCACAGTACGCAACCATTAGTTTTTGAACTGTTCTGCACATCATACCGCAGGCAGACCACTGAAATCTCCAGGTCGCCACAGTATCGTCTCCACTGCTACTGGTTGCCGATGATATAAAAATCTGGCTTATTACGCGTAACGGCTCTGATGCGAACGCCCTGCAAGCTAATATTAGTGCACTTTACAAATGGTATAAACCAAATTCCATCGAGTTCAGTACCAGCAAGTGCAAAGTTATGCATATCAGGTTTAAGCACAATTTTACTCCCTCCCTCGGCAGAGTACCGCTCCAGGTCACGGACAGGGAAAAAGACCTTGGCACTGTTGTGACAAACCTCTCCCAGGACGCTTCAATTTCAACTCCAGAGCTTGATGAAAGCCTGAGCATGTTGACGTCCTGATGCGTGACTGGTGTGATCCGGAGATTGATAGAATGCGCTTTCTGTCGATGCGGATGCTTGCGGTAGTGGTCTGACAGTAGGGATAAAATACAGATAACAAATCAAGGTTGTACGGTAATAGCGAATGATTTTTCGATTAGTGCAAAGTGGGAAAAAAGTTGTTCCAACATTTGTCTAGCTCCATTTTGAATACATCTACGCTGGAGGCCCCCACGATCTTTGCAGGTAATTTGTTCTACGAGTTGACTACCCGGTTAGTGAAAAAGTTGGACCTAACTGTCAATCGTGATCCTGTTTTCTTGACCGTGAACCTATGCCCTCTTAAATCTCTGTCCAGACGTATCACAAACAAACATGCCAGGGGACTTGTGTCGGTGTGGTGGGTAATTTTGTACATTTCAATAAGGTCTCCTCTTACCCGCCGACGTTCGAGCGAGAATAAGTTCAACGAGCTTGATCGGTCTTGGTAACTTAGACCCTTCATACCCCATGCCATACATGTGGCGAGCTTTTGTACTTTTTCGAGGACAGCTATGTCCTTTTTAAGTACGGTGACCAAGCCTGGGCACAATATTCTAGGTGGGGTCGAACTATGGCCGACTACAGTGGAATGAATACTGCTGGACATGGGTTGGCGATCGCAGATTTTAGCCGGTATGACGCTCCCCGTGCCTTTGTCGCGGCCGCAACACACTGGGCAGTTGGAGCAAACGTGCTAGTGACCTGGGTACCTAAGTCTCTCGTTTGCTGTTTTGCTGCAAGTTCGGCTGTCCGTCCGTGTACATCCCTTATATACCTAGGAGTCGACTGAGTAGCATTAGCGAGGATATGACTTATGAGAACATTCATTGGTAAATCCCACCTTGATGTCCATTCACAGATCTTCAGAATATCATCCTGGAGAACGTCCGAGTCCAACGAATTTTCCACCAGCTTTATGTCATCCGTGTACAGGTAGCATGGACTGACCAGGTTGTTGGTCAAGTCATTTATGTATGCCAGGAAGAGCAGAGGAGCGAGGATTGATCCTTGAGGTACTCCGCTTAACGGGGAACCCTTGTCTGACAGTATTCCTCTTACTCTCACCCTGCACGATCTCCCAAATGGAAACGTTTGTATCCACCTGCAGATGTTATGGAAAATTCCAGCTTCTCGTGGCTTCCAGCCCCAAAACCTGTGGTTGACAGAGTCGAAGGCCTTCTGGAAATCTCGATAGCACACCTCGACCACTTTCCCTCTATCCAGCTTCTCCGTGACAGCGTCTAAGAACATCAGCAGACTGGTGAGACAAAGTCTAAATTTAAGAAAGCCGTGTTGAGGTGCTTTGAAGAATTTCTGCTCGCAGAGAAATTGACAGATCCTCTCACTTAATGTGCGTTCAAAAATTTTGCTGACGACACTAGTTAGGCCTACTGGTCTGTAATTTCCGACCTCTGAACGGTTACCATCTTTGAAGATGGGAATTATAGTGGCTCGTTTCCAGTCCCTTACAACTACCCCTGTTTCCAAGGTGAAATTGGACAGCTGGGCAAAAGACGACGCCAGCAATCTGGCCAGAGGATTCAAAATAGCCGGGTGGATATGGTCGGTTCCTGCGGACTTTGTACTGTTTAGTTGAAATATTGCTCGCCCAACTTCGTGGGGCGCAATATCCTGATCAACCATGGCGACACCCACAGTGTAGGGGTGAGGTTCGAGTGCTTCGTTGTCTGAGCGATAAACACTTTGAAACTGTGTCATGAATGCGTCCGCTATGCCCTTGTCAGTCGCTGTAATATCTCCGTTATAGGAAAGTGTGGTCTCAATTTCCTTTCTTAAAGAGGGCCTGGGTTGGGCATAACCGTAAAACCCCTTGTGGTTTTTTTTAATGTCACGTGTTAGGTTAAGCTCATAGATGAGAAGAGCATTCCTTGTTATTTTAATTGCTTCGTTTCGGGCTTTTTTGTATATCAGGAAGTTTATAAACCCCTTTTGCTGAATATATGCCTTTCAGACCATATACTTGCGTTGAAAAGCTATCTTGACCCTGGGGCGAACCCATGGCTTCCTACCCCTTCCTCCGACTTGTTTCTGAGAGACGTTCCTATCTGTAAGGGTCCGGAGATTGTCAACGTAGTTTGCCCACAAACTATCGACGTCCTTTGCAGAAACTGTTGTGTTCCAGATCATTTTATCAGCTTTCAATATCAGCTTATTATGGTCAATTCGGTGAAAACGTTGCACTTTGTATGCCTGTTTTACTGATAGGGAACACTGGAACGCAAAATAAATCCTCATGTGATCGCTCTTTTCGAGTGGTGCCGCAGTCAACATGTTAGCGATGTCAGTGCTATGGCGAGTTATGATTAAGTCTAGTGTTGAGGCTATCTGACCAGGTCGGAATCTCGTGGCCACTCTCACATGCTGTATTAGTGTGAAATTGTTGATTAGGTTAAGTAATTTGTGATCAAAACCTCGACCGCTGACAGATCCCAATCGCCAGTTGACTTTAGGAGCATTAAAATCCCCAAAACGAGAATGCGATAGCCCGATTGGCAAACCGACTGGAGTGATTTCAGCAATGCTTCTTCTTCTCCAGGTTGCGCACCCGGACTTCGATACACCCCGAAGACTATTAATGGGGGGTTGACATGGGGCTGACGGCGGTTTGAATGCTCACGCAGCTGCAGTTATAGTTCACGGGTGACTGCCTTATAGAACGTTTGATCAACAATAGGCACCCGCCTCCAACGGCGGTCACTGCGATACCACTGTAACCCACGCGCCCAATCCCCCAAATCTATTTCTTCTTTGAGCCATGTTTCTGTGAGCAAGCAAACATCTACAGAGTGAATCGCTGTTCGCAGCTCATCTCTCTTATTAAGCAGGCTGCATACGTTTGCCAGCATGCATTTCAGCTCTGGTGATCTGGCCTTTTGCCTGCTCCGTAGTTTGGTAGCATTTAATCTCTCGGAGGAAACCTCCGAGGGCTAAGTTCGTTTTTTTGAATATGAAGATATGATCCGGACCGATGTAAACCATTTTTATCGTCGGTTTCTGGCTCTCCTAAACTGTTACATCGTCGTCTTGCTTCCTTGGAGTTGTGATTTCCTTCCCGGACCTGGTTTGTGCCCAGACGCTCGCTTTTGATTTCTGGTGCAGCCGATATCGCCACGTACGTGTCAGATTTGTGGTGCATGGCTGTATCTCCTGCGACTTTTATGCCTGGCATTCGCTGAGCTATCGTGTCAGCTTTCGTTAGTATCAGATCTCGAGTGTTACGAAATTCGACTAGGAGCGGCTTGGGATGGTTTGTTTGTGTACCAGGTAAAGTTCACTTACCGAGTCTATGCGCTCGACGCCATTTCGTCGATGCGGGTAGCTCAGCGTTTCGCAGAACGCTTAGAATTAGTTGTCTTTCCGAGGATCTCCTATGTTTAGGATCCTGTATGACCGGTTCGGCAGTGTGAATAATTATGTTCCTGTCCCTTTTTAGGGTGGCCTCATAGGAACTTCGCAATTGTCTGACTGCACTAATATGCTTATGTAGATTGGCCGTAAAGTCACGCAAACGTGCCTCGTGTTGTACTATCCGTGTGAACACCGTATCGACATTAGTCGGGCTCAGGTGCACGCGATCGCTTGGGGGCGTCCTGTAATATTCCTTCATCTGCCCTTTTGGCGTCAAACTTGTTGCCTTCCAAGGTCTAGAAGCCTTACTTGTGGTTGCTTTTTGTGATCTCTGGGCAGTCTCATTGGCATTTTGGAGTTTTTGGGAACCCAAAAAGTGGTTCTCAGGGCGTATCAACGTTGGCATAAGTGGCGTTGAGCGCACAAGTGGGCTACCTCCCGGGGTGGGGCCTACGGGCTGCTTGCAGTAGGTCGTCAGCGTGCGCACGCCATTTCTCGAGGTTCCGATTTGCTTGGTCACTGTCTTTGCAAGCGCAGAGTTCCGAGGTTGGTTAGTGGTTTGGTTTTGGGACCGGATGCTGGAATTCGTGCTGTGTGAAGCACCCATTACGGATTCCGATATGTCTGAAAGACCAAGCCACTTTCTTCCTCTAGTCTTGCATTCACCACAGATCCAGCACAGGTCAGCATATTTGCCGTGCAGTTTATATAGTTCTGTGTTTGTGCGTGCACACGATTGATGAAACCATCTATCGCATATGTCACACTGAATTCCGGCCACTACCTTTTTGCCACACTGTTTGTTGATGGAAGGATAAGAGACTCGGGGCATAATTGTCTGGCTTAGATAATTTAATTTATGACCAGTAAGTGAAAACCAACTTGCAACCAACGGTAGTTCGCTTTTACGATGCTCACACGCTTTAATAACCAAATGCGAGATATTTACAGGCAAATGATAGCAAAACGGAAGGAGCAACTTATCTTCAAATTTGAATCACGCGCTGCTTACTGGCTGTACACATTCTTTTCCCTCAGTCGTGGCAATATATACACTACTGCGTGCAGCGCGAAGAGCGGAGAAGCAAAGAATTTTTAAGCTAGCGGAAATAGGGCATTCAACTGGACTAAACAAACATGACTCATCAGGAAGTGTCAAACTGTACAACAAAATACCAACAAAAATGAAGCTTTTCTAGGAAGACGCTACACTCGCTCACTCAGATGGCATTCTTTGAAAGTAAAATGTCAGTACAGCAGACTTGAGCTAAAGCACAGTTTCTTCTCGGTTCGGGTCTTCAAAACCTGGAACTCCCTGCAACGACAGTCGCTGCCTTCAACTTTCGTCTGGATCGCTACTCTAACGCTTAGTCCGAGTCCCTGCATACTCCGCTGCACACAGCCCCGTATGTATGTTCGTCTGTTGAATAGCTCACATCTGATTATGTATATTTCCCAGCTATAAAATAGCGAGTTTGATAACACCGGGGGTACACTTATCTGTTTATTTGTTTATTTATTTATTCTCCATTTTAGTCCCTCGAAGCGATCAAGAAAAGTTGCGACGTGTAACTATTCCTTTGGTACAGAGATTATTTGTCTGGAGAAACGTAACCATCTAAAGCCGTAGCTTTCTATTTCGTCCATCACCCATTGACTTTTCTGGATGTAACCATGATGCATGACCTTGGCGATACTTTAAAATATGCCCATATGCTCGCGTTTTGACGGGCCGGCGTATTTTGAGATTAAACCTAATTGTTCCCTGAACATTAGTGATGAACCACAGTCCGACGCTGCTAAGTTCAATTGCTGGGTCTATAATTTTTATCGAATGTTTCAAGATAGTTCAGAGGTTACAGAGATGGCTGATGGTTTCAAACCAAAGGATGTTTTACACACAGTGGCTGGTTTGTTTTTGGCGACTTTACAGTCTATGGATAAAGAAACGGTTTATGCCGCCCTTTTACACAGGAGCAGTTTCACGTTAGTCGGCTACTTGCAAAAAGTTGACGCTGTTTCACACATTCAAGAATATTACGCTCCTGAAGTAATTACTTATGACTAATGGACTAAAAGTAAATTTATCTACTGCAGAGCAAACAAGCGAACGTTTTGATGACACACTCAGAAAGTGAGAGGATTGTTAGTTTTTGGATCGTTTTAACCAATTTATTGTAAAAGTTTTGGCATTTAGTGACAAAGTTGATGCAGATGGCGAGTCTCAAAACGTTTGTTCTCAGGATAATGACTTTAGACTAGTCTATCCAAGTGAATTTTCGGACTCTTCTGAAGATAGTTTTGAGGAAGAAAACGAGAATGCTAGTTCGCCGGATCATATATTGCAATCACAGAATTCGAGTGCATCTGAGCGGTCTGACGACAGCGGGGTTACGACCAAGTTAATGGAAGGTTATAAAGCTTTCATTGGTGGTTGTCTTGGCCGGAAGTTACATATACTATCCTTAATGAACTCGAAAGATTCAAGAGGAATCGGAAAAGATATGTTGATTGCAAATCTCGCATCAGAACATTTAATTGCAGCCGCTTGTAACCTTCGCGTGCGTTATCCAACCAGGCATCAACGAATTATCCATATTACACTTTTGGCAGTCAGGCGATTTATGAGAAGAAAGAAGTTAGGGACAATGGTGATGAATATTTTAATGAAGACCGAGGTTGTTGGTCCGTACGATGCTATTGTTGTACATGCGGATATTGATGCGAAGGGTTTTTTCGAAAAGTTCGGATTTACGGATGACATTTTGATTAATCGTGCATGGGCGGATTTTGCTGGAGAATATACAAACTGCAGGCTTATGACTTACCTCCCTGGGTTCAGTAGGCACAAGTTACACATGCAGCCTTGTATTTCGGGAATTTTCACTGACTCCTATCTATCGTGGCTAAATGAGTTCGACGGTTCCATGCAGCAATGGAAAACGGATGCTGAATCGGCTCATCGAAGTCAGTTCACTTTTTATAGCAGGATAAGAGAGGAAATGAAGTTTCTGCAAACTGCCTTGAGAACACAAGTAAGTTTGAAATACATGAAGTTGATATTTACACCTTATCATCTTTTCGATCGAGGCTTACAGATACAACATATTAAAGTTCTTGACTTCGCTTATTGTTATGCAGTGATTTTCACCATACTACCTATCGAACGTCATGCTGGACAGTCAGTTATTTTTATAAGTAATGCAGTTTGTTAGAACTATAATTTCTGGAAATCATGGTACACACATGGCGGTCTCGAATGTTGTGGTAACTACCCAGCATTTCCAAGAAAGATAACCATATATGGTTATACTGACTATAGTCAGCGTATACTGAAACACTTTGACAATATCTTACACAATCTGAATTTTGCCATCAAAATGCAGTTAACATAGAGAACATTGACTCAGCGCACTGCCTGAATGTATTGTTAACGACAATGCAAAAGAGACTACACAATAAGACGAACCAAGCTAGTTGGCTGTAGAGCGAGCTGGGATTTTAGTCATTGACAGAAGGGATAAGCTTACATATATACTAAGCAAAACTAGATTGGCTTCCAAGAGTAACAAAAAGGGGCAATGAAGTGCCACTGTCAAAATGTGTTCTCATATATATACATATATATATAAAATTCCAAGGCTGCATAGGCCTTAGAATGTTACAAAGCTGCGACTCTCTGTGTGACGCTGTGCTTACGTGATGTAATCGATGAACGTATCTTGCTTGCACTATGGCTATGTTAGCTATCAGTGAAAGACTGATCATAAAACCACAGCGCTTTGTTAATTAAATTGATATGGACGGCCAAACAGTCATCAGCTGAACTCAACCACTGTTCAAGGTAGCAAGATGATGGGGTCTAATAAAATAAAGCAAATGATACCAGAAGTCAGTTGATGTAACTGGAAGATCTTCATTGATACGCGTTAACGCTTTATTTAGACTGGCTTGAACTCTAATTCAGCCTGTCTTCCAGATGGTCATGTTAAACACAAAAGATTATGGCTAAATAATCTGCTGTTCAAGGACGTCTGTTTTGTGAAACATACAAATTGTATGCTTTTTCTTCTTATAACCATGATGTTTACGGAGTCCTTGTGTTTTTCATGAGGTGATCAAAATTTTAGATGTTCAAACATCGATGTTTACGTATGATCGCTCACATTGGGTGGTCTTAACGGCTGAACACCAAGGAGAACAGGAAGCAGATGTTTGATAATGATAGCCAAACGAGTTGTTTCGCTAAGACCTTACAATTGCACAGGTGTAGATGATAGGACCATGTTGTAGGGGTACCAGCTAGTCGGGTGCGATACTGAGAACTCTTTGTTGATGTAATATTTGGAGTAGACAGGAGCTGGCCCGGAGTGAAGAAATAAAGTCGTTTACCATAGTGTTGGTCGCTGTCGATGTGCTTGGTCTCCAGGGCTTGGGATCTTGCGACTTACAGAAAAGATGGTTAGAGACTTTGTGCAAGATTACAACAATCGGATTCAGCGTCCTGAGTGCTCTCGTTGTTTGTCCGGGTTGTCTGTGAAGTAGGCGCACTAGATGTTATGGTACAGTGAACGCAGTAAGAAAACTGCCTTGAGGATGGCGTTTTACTATCACTTATAGTCCGGTTGTTTGTTTGCAAGACGTAGGTAACTTAATGTTGAGTGTTTAACTATAATACTTAGGCCTCCTCTTCTTCCTTCATGGTTTTCCCCCCTGGCCAGGGCCCCCTTTTCTCCTCGTGATTGTGTGGAACTTGGGCATACGTGAAAACCACTGACATAATGATGTGTGTGGTGTTTTTATTGAAGAAAATACTTACTTTCGGTTCTTTTTGTCCGTCACTGTTTCTGGTGTTTAAAGAGCTTCAAGCAACAAACAGCAAGCACTTTTGAAGGCAGTTAATTATTTCCTGTTTTGCCACTTCAGAGTGAACATATTTACCGTCTGTACGAGGAATTACTCCAAGCATACACACAGCTATTGTCATTGAATAACCCTGAGGTAACTAGTCAAGATACTGAAGGAACAAATCAATATTTCGCCGGTATTTCAAAAAGAATGAAAGAGTTGAAAAAACTAAAGGAGAACTGCAACATATCTTTTCCTCCGGAGGATAAAACTTTCCTGTCTCTCACGGAAGATTCTGCCGCTGGTGTCGCCAAGGGTAACACAAAAAAACCAAATTTTCACTGTGGTGACAATCAGGAAATCGTCAAACCCAACTGAATGAAAATAGTTCAACTCTTTGTTCAAGGTTTTGATGACCTCTTATTTGAGTTATTTGTTATCGGGCAGTTTTGGAATGAGCATGTAACTATGTCTGTATTTACCAGCACATGGATATTTTTGATTATCTTACGAATGTAAACAAATACTTGAATATATTCTTTTGTTTGTTTCGTAAAATGCTATTCAACGTAAATTGTTGTCGGTGGAAAGATTAGTGCAGTGCACTCGAACAGTTTTTAATTTCTTCTATAATGACCGGTTTAATAATGTTTTAAGCAGTTATATTAGGATATCTTATCTTTATAATGCGACACGCGGTAGTTAATAGAGTGCTCCATCTTTTGCATGCAACCAGTCCGACCGTAGTGATTTGTCCCTAGACATTTAGTTCACTGCTGATTTTTTGTCATGGTTCCTTGAACCTTAGTGTGGCAGTGTGGTTAACGATTGATTAGTACCTAATCACACGCAACATCTGGTGTTCCAAGTCGTAGCCATAGCGGACTAAATAGGACATTCTTTCGATGGTCATCTCTAGATGCACTTCGTGTAAAATGAAAATCTTATGTGATAGGCCGAATAATATTTTAAGCGTGTAGGTCAAGACACTGCATTGTAAAAGATCCTAAGTTATCACAACTTACTATCAACATCTACACCATATTTAGCTTTGATCCGTACTCGTGAATATTATGACGGGCTATCGCCGGTCATGGCAGTATCCTAGTAATAACTTTGCTGCGACACACGAACAGAATAAACTGAACAAGAATAAACTGGTGGAGATTCATGAGAAGATGAATCAATAACCTTAAGTATGCTGGCCTGCCAGTGGCTACAACAAACATTGCATCCGAGTGCGTTTCGACCTAAATAGATTGATGATTGCCAACCTCTCAGCTAGTCAAATTACACTTGATAATAATACTCGTCCGAATGGTCCATGCTATTATAGCCAATAAGCGATTCATTGCTTAGCCGCCTTGCGTTTTTTCAGCTATAAGTAGCTACACGAAACAATAAGCTGACGAAAATTTAATACAATTAAAGATATCAATTTGAGTGGACAGTCGATGTTTTCTCTTGACGTTGCATCCTTATTTACTAACGTCACGCTGAAGGGAACTCTAGATTATCTATGTTATTACATCGAGGGTTCTGACATAGATATTTAGATACTACCAATCGAACTCAAACAGTTACTTTGTCTGTGCACTTACAACGTGCAATTTAAGTTCAACGAAAAAATTTATCAACAGAAGGACGGCATCGAAATGGGATTGCCGTTGGGACCATTGCTTGTGGGTGTGTTCGTGGGGAAATCAGAAAGCGAACAACTGAGTTTGAGGGTAGGTCAATGTAGTTTTTATAGGAGGTACGTTGACGACCTCACTTGCGTAATCGATAACAACGTATATCCGACTGACATATTGGCTAGATTCAATGCCGCCCACCAAAATTTTCAATTCTCGTTGGAGACCAAAACGAATGATCAAATGGGTTTTTGCGTTTGCGTCGCCGCGCTGATGGCTCACTTCAACGCGCGATATACAGAAAGGGCACGTGGAATGGTCAGTGCATTCCTTTCAATAGTTTTGCACCACTCACCCAGAGAAGAAATCTCACTGATTGTTTGACGAACAGGGCTGTAAGAATTTGCACGGATGATATTATCTCTGAAGAATTGACTTTCATACGTACACTATTCATACAAAATAGCTACCTAGAAAGGTTCATAGACAGAGCTATGCAATAGCGGAGTGAACGGAACCAGCCACCTTGAGCGGGAAAAAACCGTACACATCGGATTACCCTTCAAGGGCGACATGCTAGCTGAATCTATCACACGTAGACTCACAAGGGCAATTAGTACAACATTTTACGCTGCTGAATGACGTGTCCACTTCACGTCCAATCCGGTTTTATACCCGCACCTAAAGGATATAGTGCCTGTTTCTGCAGCCTGGTTTTGTGTATATTCATTCACTTGTTCCTGTGGAACCAGTTATGTTGGCCGCACGATTAGACCCCTATATGAACGGGTCCGGAAACACCACCCAGTTTGGCTCAACAGCGGTAAAAGGAAATCTGTCAACAGTGCCATATAATCGCACTTTTAGGGTTCGAATCACTCTGTCAACGTGACGGACGCATTTCGTTAAAGCCACCCAATCGAGGACAGTGAGGTGTAGAATTCTGTCCACAGCTGAAGTTATTGGAATTCGTCTGTACAACCCATCCCTATGCGCCCAGAAATGTTTTGTTCAGGCTTTGGATCTTCTATGGTCAACCTCACACCTCGTTAGTTTGTCAAGATCCATTTTTAGGTGGGTACTTGATTGCAACGTGACATTGAACTGACTGATCTTATTAATCACCCGTTTTCCGTTTACTCACTCTAATGACTCCCCTGCAAAATTCGTGATATAAATGTGGTGTATTTAGCCTGATGATGAATAACTGAAGGCGAGCTTGTTCGCTTCATAGTATTTTTCAAGAAAATTGAAGGGAAAGCAACTAAAAGAGCATTGCCAGTTGAAAGAAGACTGATGCTTACATCAACTGTGGATCGATCGAACGTTATCACTACTTTGACCACTAAACTAGCTGCTACGTAGTTGTGAAAATAAAAATGAGCCTATTTCTAACGTTGAAAGGGAGAAGTGAGATTTTCCCCTGAGATTGTATGTCTAACCCCAAATAATGAAAGCTGAGACATTTAGATGCTGCAACCAAATAAATTGCATATGGGAGTAACATATTTCCTGCAAGACGGCTTAGCTGAGGCTTTTACCACCCGGCTTTATTGTATGTTCTTACTTCACAAGCGACTGAGTCGCTTAGCGACCTTCACGCTTCCGCACCTCTTTAATCATAATAATATTCACCACTTCCAGCTAAAAGCTGCTTTCCCCCCCTCAAAATTCACTGATGAGTTACTTGACCCTTCAGGTCAGTGACCGGTGCAGGGAGAAGAGTGCATATTATGGTAAACGAAGGGTCGTTTCCCTTAATGCGTGACCAGAGTGTTTAAACGGTATATTTTATAAAGCGTTCTTTCAAACATGCCACAGTGTGGTCAAAAACATATCTCTAAATATTTATTATGACAGTATCTTCGTAACTTTTACAACCTATAGCTTTGAGTTTTCAGCTTGAAGTTGATTGTTTTCCAGTCTGTTTGAATTTGATACTGAACTTGATAAACCCCCATTACCTTCTAGAAAAACACAGATTTCTTTTACTACGCAGTAGCTATATCTACAGTCGATCTCGATTTTGGGGTACCAAGTTGATGCGTTGAAGCACAAAACTACACCAAAGTGTCTGGCTTAGGCTTAGAAAATCTTGAACGAACACTGGGGGAAAATTTATTTTGTTCGGGGGTAAAATACCATGCGAGAAAACAGGTGTGGTGTCCGTATCAACCACCTGTCAACTGGCATTATGAGCTGCCAAATCAGAGTAATGGGTACGCTTGGGACCGATGTCATTGTCGACGTCTGAAGTATAACACAATTAATAAGATTGACGTCCAGAACTGCCCTTAGTGGAACCTGCCGAGCAGGGAGCACTGGAGCTACTGCTGACAAAAATTCAGTATGCCATTGCGGAGGAAGCATTCATGTCAATAGTGTCGGCCGTTGAATCTCGCGAACCACATAGACAGTATCGAGTAGGTAAGACGGATGTTGTCAGTTCCAGACATTGACTTCTGTATGGGTTTCCGTTCTCTGAAATGCAGCAGACCGATAACGACAGTCCTTGCGTAAATAATACGCCCCTTCACTGCAATTATGGCTTCTCTCTTGTACGTGTAGATACTGATATATTCATTTATAAACCTTTACTCTCGTTATTACACCAACCACATAAGTCGTTTACAATTCACACTAATTTGGACATAACTCGTGATTGGTTGCAACTTTAATTATGACAATGTTGGCAAGAGATCACGGTGTTAGACACTGCAACACTGCCCCCAGATTAGACACGAATTGATTGTAATGCTTCTTGTGAAAGGAACTACACAAATGTTTCGACGGAATGCAAAACAGCGGTCAGCTATGAGTGATATCTAGTCTGTACAGATTCACATTCTCAACTAAAGTTTGATGGAGTTTTCAACTGTTATTAACCGAATAACAAGTAAATGAACCACGCTGTCCGTAATTGTTCACGCCAAGTGTAGTGTGATTAATAGCATTCTATATATTATGTTTGTACCGTGAGAATATATATATATATATATTCTCATTGTACGCACATAGTTTGAAACTTGTTGCTTTCAACAACTGAAAGGAATCAAACTGTTATAGTAACTTTAAAAGTGCTTTATCTCACAATCTTACGTCTATTCTGAAACTGAGTTCTGTTACCCAATAATAAAATTTAGCTTCTTTTTTCTGAGTACGCCTTTGCGTGGTAGTCATAGTAAAGTGGTCGTCTGGTGGTGCAACTTCAAGTTACGCTTCTTGGTTAACATTAACCGATTGCAGTTCATTCTAACCCATAGACTTTGAAAGTTTTCAGTTGTTTCCAGATCCTTGCCTTTCGGAAGAGATCTAACTGACTGAACGTTCTGTTTTTAAATTTAGAGACATATTTTGGACAAGTGCCTTACGGAAATGTCCACGATGCTGCTGACATTAAGCTTAACGGTAGTGGCAATGATCTGATGTTGTAAACACAACATTATGCACAGTGTTACTCTGACAAAAATGAAGTCGCATTCATTGTCGAAACTGAAAGCACCTTAGGCTATCAATGAGCCGTCTTCAGGCGCGCGCCCACTATACAATATTGAGTTCTTTCTCAGGGTGTAATAGTGATGTATCTGATCACCACGCCCATCTAGGTCAATTTTTCAATCAGTGGAGATTACCATCGTCCCTATTTCTGTCCACGACCCTTGCTCAGCTACTCATATTAATTGTTACACTTGTGACAGGCAATCGCTTTTAAATTGTTGAATTTTTAGCTAACCAAATATGGTGCATTTTTTGGGATTTTGTGAACGGTTTGTTCTCGAATGTCTGGCGTCCAATCATCTTGTTATGTTAATTTAACCCAATATAGTTCAACTGAAGTCTGTGTTTTTCTCCTTCGAGTTTGAGTCGGGCAGTAGAAAGTAGTGGCACTGTTGAGGTTGGTCTCCACACCCGCGTTGCCACATACTAGCACCTGAGTTTCACTTCGGTCGGTGCAAAACTACCGCCTCCTCCCAAAATCCTAAGCTGTGTACCGTTGAACATGAGTCACGACACACCACGAGCATCTGCAAGCCAAAACCACTCAAACTCGAAAGTTGGACATAGTGATGTCATATATATATATATATATATATATATATATATACTTTATTTCATAAGTACATGAATTCCACGGTTCATTCACCTGTTTGTTTGCACATATTTGCAAATTTGCACAAGATAAACACAGCTTGAACCATACTCAACTTTTGTTTTCAATATATACTACTTAACATTTTCAAGCAGATGAAAGTTATGTCGCATTCTATCTGATCTACCAGGAGAGAAACGCCAGTACGGCACTTCTTTTCGAAAGAGGATTTGTGGAAAGTCTGTCGGAGTGTGAAAGCATCGATCGGTTGTCGCTGATGTTCAGTTTGTACCAATCAAAATCAAGTAATGTTTACCAGGGTCCAATTTTATTGCATTTTCAAATATCGTTTTGACTAATTTAAGACATACAATTGAAGTTTACTTATCCCTTCCAAACGTTAGTATACACTACATAATCTATTAACCGTGTAGAGTCTGTGAAGGTCCACGGTAATAAATAATCTATCAGGACAGCTGTAAACCTCGTGATTCGGGTAGGGCACGTTGGGATGTTCACTCTGACCAAAGTGGTTCTTTACGTAATATACTAACAATCTCAAGTTGAACATCACCCACAATTGACCGCAGCTGTCACATTCCCAGAGGTTTTCCACACGACCTGTTTCGAAAAAGCACCAGGCTTGGGTTGCGCTCTTGTCAGAGCTCGTCACTAATTCATGTCGTCGCCACGGCCGCGATTACAACTTCGGCCACGCTTTCTTAAGGCAACTGTATTGACCACTGGGCCATTGGCCTGGCATTAGGCATGTCTGTATTATCAAGCGCAGGTGCACGGTTACATTCGCTTGTGAGTAATGCTCGCATCTTCCAATCGCCTGAAGGGAAAGTACACTTTGAATTTGCAAGCGGCCATTTCTAAACAACGAAAGAAAATATCGGTCACGCACAAAACTATACTTTAACTTATGGTGATTGGTCAAGAATCATCATCATCATCGACAGCAATACATCACTGGTTATCTTGAAAACTTAACTATTATGCCACCATGAAGAGTGAACGACAGTTGTTTACCTAACAGCACCACCGATAACTGACGGCGAAGTATTAAGTTCACGTTTGTGGTTTGGTTTCACAAGTCATTTTGTAAATGACACTTTCTCAATTGTGTTGGACTGTGCAATTCCGCGTGTGGAGTTTATGAGCTCATCACTCTCAACGCTTTGAGTCGGGAGACAGCACCTACTGCCGAGTGACTTTTTCCGGAGCAATGTGAAAATATTACAAGCAAGCACGGTAGTGTCCGGGTGTTAAGTTCGTCCAAGGAGATCAAAAATTCACTGCACAGATAGTCTTGACAACTTTTAGATTGCTTGAAACTCTGAGTTACCTCTATGCAGCTTATTAGGATGCAAAAGTACATGAGTTGTGAGATGCGAGAATCTTGTTCGTTCTCGTCATACATGGCTGACCGCATAAAAGAGCCCCTGAGGAATGCTCCGTTCTCGAATGGGTATCGTGCCAAATTTGTTTGGATGCATTGTAAGGAGCTACTGCCCAAATCTTAATCACAACCAGTGCCGGAGAAGCAGGTCTTCATCGAGCTTCTTTATACGGGAGACCACAGGAATTGCGATTCAAGTTGAGAGTCCAAATCTGGTATTAATCACAATCATTTCGCAGAGGAATTACTGAATTTTCATCCTCAGAATTAATGTTTATTACGGTGATCGTTCTTTTTCGAAAAAACTCTACCTCTGGTACTACCTACCAGTTCGCCTGTAGTTGTAGCGGGATACACTTCGCCATAGCGGACCGGAACTTGCAATAGCAAATGGCGGAGCATATCTCCCAAGTGATTAGTACAGACGATGGAGAACAGAACTCTGAACGCCGAACGGAAATCCGATGTCTTGGCCTCCGAAACGTGCAATCGCGGCAAGTCATGTGGTTGACTCTACCACTCCGTTTACAATCGTAGTATGTAATCCTAGGCGCAAGGCGTTAGCATTTTCTGGGGTGTTGTTAATTTAGCACCACACATCAGCTTTATGTTTACAGGAGTTATCCACGCAACCAATCTCATTGCTGTTACACTGAAACTGATTGCCCCCTTTTAACATGCACCCACTGATATTCGTTCGTTTCCTTGCCTCGTCGCCATGAGCTGTTCGATTAAATGTTTTGTATGATGACGAAACTAAACGGAGAGTATGCATCTCGCTTCGTACGTCTTTTTGTTTCCTTCATGATCTGGCCTACTGTCTGTTGAACTTGGGCATATATGGCATAGAAACCACATTCTTCTAGCCTGTGTCAATGGACCTTAGTCCAAGTCTGACGACCTAAAAATGACAGGTCACTAGTGTTTAATCGAACAAGTTTTGCTTTGCTTTAAACCACAGTACTACCATATCTCCACTACAACTTGGCAAAGAAATTTGATCTTGCGGTTGCGAAAGAGATCAAAAAAAGAGCCACTAATTTGTAGCATTGTCCAAAGGCAAGGTCGAATAAACAACACTGATAGAATAGCAGACGATGGGTTTAATGGCAGCAACTGCGTCCTGTTTCAGACTTGAAAAAATGTCCGCAAACGCGTCTAGTTAACCTATTTATCCGAATGTGCTGACATTAGATACGTTACTGCTGACGTGACGAAATTAAAGTTGGAAACTGAGTGACGGATGCTAGAAAGAGATAGCCAGATCTAGCAGGACAACAACAGCTTTAGGCACGTCAAAGTAGTTAATATTGAGGAAAGGTGTTGACTTTAGGGACTATTGTTCCGGCTAGGCAACTGAATACGAGGTTATCTTGGGAGCTCTCACCAGAAGCCAATGTATAATAAATTCTGACTTATTTGACAGATGGAGATTAGCCTAACCTAAAAGTACAGTGAAAAAGTCAGCCGCACGCGGTAGATATATTTGAACCTACTTTAAACTGTCGATTGACATTCCACGTTTTCCGACCTTACTGATTAGCATACAAGAGATCGCTGCGAATGGCTGGGTTTTCAGTTTGTTTGCTTATTTGGAGGTATGCTACATGCTTCTTTCTTATTTAGAAGACATGAGAGAAACACAAACAAGCTTTAGTTTAAAGAGGGAAGGGAAGGAAGGATTGGGACCCAATGGATAAAGACCGAATGTATGAGCCCACATATTTAATTGCATAGTGTCCAAACCTTATAATAAACAACCGAGTTTCAAATGGAAGTGAAGCTGCATCTCCAATATAGTTTCCTCATGGTTTTCGTTACTTCGCTCCAGTAATTGTCTTTATTTCACATGTAACCGCGGCAAACCAACGGTATTATACACAAAAGTAAACCTGAGTAACCACCATTTTCTCAGATTGTCTCAATTCACTGATTCCGTCAATCACGAACATCTCTTGTCAGGAGACGTACGCAATTTATCTCGGTCAACCTAATGGAAACTGTCTTTATCTTTCCATTCCAAGTTAACAACTGTCAATTTTATTGCATTCTTAAAGAGTGCTCATTGTGAAAGTTGATTCGCTGTTATCTCCAGTACATGGCTGAACCACTGTAATCTGCGCACTCTTAAAGACTTTGCAAACAAATTTTCCATTTTTTATAAAACATTCACTTTCTAATGTATAATTACTCAACTTTGATCGGCCTGACTTGGTTAGTTAGTGTAGCCTTGCAGATCAACGCAGTATAAAAAGACCCGACCATCTTACTGAGGCATCAGAATAAGCATACATCTTATGTCTGTATCAAATCTACTCTCGGATGTGATTCAGCCAGCAGCACGTAGCATTTGCGTCCCTGTTTATGTGCATGACACTGTCATATTCTGCAGCCACTAAACGGGGTGAAGAAGGATAAGTACATGCCAGCTGTAGACTCCAGAAGCCTGTGAGCAGATAAAAATTAGCCTGAGGAAATCGCTGGCTAAAACGTACAGGACTGCGTTCCTTGCGACACGTCATACCGGCCAAGTATCTAACATTTGATCAACACAGAGTTTGACTAACTTTCCATTGTACATCATAAACTGAATTTAGGATGTCAACAGTTCTCGCTCACAACAAACAGTGAATAGGTATCACGGAAGGTTTGGCAAGTTAGAAGAGGCCTAACTCCTTGGTTAAGCCACAACGAGTTAAAACCGAAAGAGTTATCGGTTTCACAACGTTTCGACCATCCCGGAGAGCCTTTATCAAACGATTTAAATCAGAAATCTTGGATCCGGCTGGATTCGAACCAGCAACAGACGCAGTATGCAAAAACGTGCACTGCCATCTGAGCTTTGGAGCCACTCCGAAAGTTTCAAAATGTCATATCTGAGCTCAGTTCTCCACCCGTCGTGATGTCCCACATGGAATCCACCGAACGATATAGGGGATAAATTGACCATGCACGATTGCCTGAATTTTTATATCTGGAAATCATCATCGCTACTTTTGAGCAATGAAACTGTATAACACCATGTGCCGATTCATGACTTAGGCTGTAGGATGTTCCCCGCGTTTGGGAATTCTGTTTCTGTATCTGAGGTGAATCCGGAACAACCGGACGTTTTGCAGTTGGATGTTTTTGAAATGTTGACTACTCAACACACTCTGACAGAGTGTAGTAAAATAGCGGTGATGATGAAAAGCATGAAAAAAATGTGCATCTCAAAACGGTTGACGTTTGTAGATTTCAATCGGCCCTGTACTCATCCCCAGCAGGGCACTACTAAGTGTTGTGAAACCTATCGAAGTCTCAGTAAATAATGGTTGAACCCCGTAAACTAATTAATCATTAGAGGGGTTAACTAACGCATTTTTGACTTATAAAAGATACCTTTCGGCTTTTGTGTTAGTGGTTTGATCATTCTGGTTGATTTGCAAAGCTGTCTGCGGGCAGAGGTTTATCTGCAAAGCTTCGCAACTTAGCTGGTAGATCATTTGCCACATCTCAGCAAGTTGTTTCTGCCACTAGTTCAAAGTAATCCGAAGTCCAGATTTTTCGTAATTGGGTCTGTTCTTTTGTTCACGCTTCAAGGCTACCCAGACTCAAATGGTTAAGCCATGTACTACGGATGACACCCAGTCGTCCGCTAGATACAGCACTCTTTGCGGATGATGAGACCTATTGGTGATCAGCCGCAGCGAAATGAAACTGTTCACCAAGGGGTTGACCATCGTAGAATGGGTTCGTCTCCCGAGCTGAGAACATCGCAACTCACACAGTCGGTGTCTGGAGACGTTAGGTGAGGTGGCAGCCAATCCAGCCTAATGGCATGAACGTTGTTGTTTTTATCCAAGTTGTTTGTGGAGTTGGTGAACTTAGTGGCACGGGGAAATGAAAACCTAAAAGAAGCTGTGTCGCGGATATCTTACTTTGACTTATAGCCCGGTTGTTTGTCTGGAGAGTGTAGGTGTCTCAACGTTGAGTTTTTGAATACAAACATTTTTATTATTTTTAGCTGCTAATGAGGTACCCTCTTTCAATTTTTTTATTGGCTGGGACTTGTTCTCCACTTTCCGGTTGTGTGACAGTTAAGCATCAACTGGAACTGTCGATGTGTTTCTGTCAACGATAATTATGACGAGAATGTTGATAATGACCTATTCCACAGCCGTCCCTGAGGCTCTTTATATCATAACTCTTCTATCATAGGTATTCCTTTTAAATTTATAACCATTCCATTGCAAACCGAAATATCTCAAGTCGGTTACAAAACTCCACGGTGGCTGTTCTCATCGCAACTAGTATTTTTTGTGGACATTACTAAGAAGATGCCACAAAGTGTCGTCGGATTGTTCGAACTAACTTGCACCACTGATCTTTATCAATAAGCATGGAAAAAGCGCCGATGAAACTCAATTAGTCATTGACCTCATCGACCGTGCTTACATTTTCCCCCAGTACAGTATATGATGACACTTCGAGGCAGCGATTACAATTCTCATATGTAGTCTAAATCCGTTTGCGGATTAGGTTGCCGGTCGTAGTTACAGATGTTCGTATACATGCGGCGAATCGCATGACGAATTATTTGTTGTTCATTAACTTACTGTGAAAAAAAGTGCGCGTTATTCGGACGTTTTCAATGAAAGCTAACATAGAATAATGTTAACAACGGATGCCTCTTAACCGCTGCTTGGTTTGCTGCAATCAGTCAGTTTTCTCGTCAGTATTTTCTAAGTTAATCGATCATTTAGAAAGTCAGGTGTTTTTTGGTTTACCATATGTAACATATCACTACTAACTGCTACTGAGCAGCGTGCACTATGTGAAGTGTTTTACTCTACGCGGTTGATATGGGTGCGCTAAAATGACCAATTTACACGAAGATTGATTGCACACTCCTACAGGGAAAGCTTCGAACTCCTGAACCTTATTTTAATCATATTATTTAGCTTCGATCTGCATATGAACAATCGCTCATTTCACACGCTGGCGTGATCAGGTTATGTTTCAGGGGCTACCTCAGATGAACTTGCTTAGGTTTGGGTGAGTTAATGACATCGAAATACACGTAGTTCATAAGGTTACGAGACTGAGAACACTATGTACAACATATCTCGGAAGACCTAAATGAATTTGAAGATATTCATTCAGTGTGTAGTAGGAGCTTTGGCTGACATCATTTGAACGTCACTCAGTTGCACGCTACCTTCCTATACAATCAAGAATCTCAGAAGGTGACCAAGCTGATCCCTCCTCTACTGACGAACATATCTCGACGATCAACCACATTTGTCTTTGATTAATGTTTACAGCAGCTGACCATCCATGTCGGAGACGCGGTAACTATCTTGTAAACTCCACTCGGCTGTGCCACAGGCGAAGTGTATGATAAAATCGCTTCATGGAAACCTGGGCTAGAGTTTCAGTCCGGTTTAGCATCGATCAGTATCACCATTTGAATCCATGTAAATAATAACGTTTAGGCTTTTTTGTGCTAAAAAGAGAGACTCCTGTGCGTGAGGTACCTCAGTCCTCTTGATTAAGTCATCACCATGAATTCCATCAGTTCAGAGCGACCCGCGGGAAGTCAATCTCGTCGCAGGTCAACTGTGGAATTTTTCATACCAAAGAAATAAACGCTGAGGTTTGTTGAAAGTTAGTCAACTCTGCGTTTCATGCTGGTTTCTTACTGCACTCAGTAAGTTCAGCGATCCCAACAGCATGGTCATTGATAAGTCTAGCACTCACCCAGCTTATACAAAACACCAGAATTAGCTGCACTGGTTGTACACCCTGCTTTAGATCAAAACGCCAAAGAAGATAATAGCTATCGTGTGTTTGACAATAAGTCATCGAAATATATTGTTGTTATACGGTTATTTTTTGGCCGTTTGTGTTAGTCTTCCTCTTCTGCCTCCTCCATACCTTCTTCGCCTTCAGCCCTCACTTCAGCCATTGCTTCCTCTTCTTCTTGTGCCTTCCTTCTGGCCAATTCTTCAGCCCTTCTGCGTTCCCGTTCCATTTCCTCGTACTTCCTAATGGCCAACTCAATCACCTTATCAGTGGTATCTGAGAGTACGGTCCCAGTGACGCCCGTCCTTATTTGCTCACTGGATTTCTTTGTTGCCACTTCCGTTGCTGCTTTAATTCGTGCCCTTTCTAAGGCAGCTTTTCGAGCTTCTTCAGCCGCAATTCTTCTGGCTTCCTGGTAATTTAAACAAAAACTAACCCAGATAAACAGATTAGACTGCCTTAAGTAGTACACATATAGCCAAGTGATTTACTTTGTGCTCCCTGGTTAATGGATTCCGAAACCAAAATCTGTTTATTCAATAAACCCTAGCTAATCAGAAATTGTGAGGTCATCGGTTGGTAACTCCGAATAATGATGACCAAGATCTGATGCGCCATGACAACTGATATACCAAAGAGTTTTTGATTAACGTCTGTCAAACGTTTTACTGGGACTGAAAAATATGGCTTAATCGAGCCACAAGCTTATGAGCTGGGTATCCCAAATCTCGGAGAAACAAGACATCATCTCCCGTTTTAGTTCATAAGATCCAGCTCTCACAATACTCGGTCACATGACACTTTAACTCACCGGTTTTATTCATTAACTTAGATAAAAATACTTAAGCACATAAGATTACAATCTATCACAACATGCCAGTGTAAAGCTTTAATCTTGGTCTTTATCGGTTCACTTCAAACCATACGGGCTCAGTTTGTGTAATAACAGTTTCAAATTAACAGGATTTTTAACATCAATACGGTTTCAATTGTTCACTGGACAGAAAATAACTGCAGCTTATCTATGCATTTTCTACCTTGAACAGGAAATTTTACACAATGTTGCAGCTACATGGTTGGATGCATTCTGCCTTGTGGAACGTACATTTCTACATATTATTGTCCAGAGTTCCTGTTTTCCAGTTTTGCAAAATCACTGAAGTATTTTTCCAGATAGGTGTTTACACTCTACGACAATTTTTAATACTTACCTCGGAGTCCTTTTTCAGAGAACGCACACGCAGACGGTAACATGTTTGAATCGAAAGTTTCTACGTTGCTCACACTAGGAAATTGTAATACAGCTGTTGGTGCAGTTTGGATTAAGCAATGCCAACTTCCCAGTTAAGTTGCAGTCTACATTTTCTGCCTTGATTAAATTGCACTGATGATCTTGAAGTTGCGTACTTGGTAGATTCACGGTTGCATGAACATCCGTCTAATATGCCGCATATTATTGGAGAACATCACTGCCCAAGACCAACTGTGCTGCTCATACTACTCTTGCAACTCATTTTGATTCTAAACGCTCAAATACTCCCCAAAGTAAGTAAGAATCCAGTGACCCCTTATGACAGCTGAAGTACTCCCATGAGAAGTAATACCACTACAGCTGGGAAACCCTGAAACAGGTAAACCCAACAGAATTCAACACATGGTCAGTCGGATAACGTGGAACAATCTGTCAATTGAATGACTTCATTGGCTCATTTTGGTCACAACGGCTACATTCAATGAAGGTGGTCTGAGAGCGAATCAACTCCCATGAACGTGATGGATGATAGGCACATTCAACTATTCAGTGAGAATGCATGTCTACTTCTCTGGTTGAATAGGTTTTGTTTGGATACCATTCGGGGTTGTGCTAAAATTCAGCCAATTAATCAGAAAACCAGACAACAACGCAACAACAACATAACATTGTACTGAACTGGTGACCATCCAAAAGGCAGCACGAAAGTCAGATCAACTCACGCTTTGCTGTACCTTCCTCAGTTCTACGAATACCCTGTTCAGTATTGGACCAGTTAGACTATAGTTTTTGTGAGTTAATGTGCGCTGTTACAGTCAATCAATCATAATCTATGACCTATGTAAAATCGGTGTAAACCTGTGACTGTGTTTTCATGCTTTATAAATTTTGTGCACATACTACAATCAGTCTAAGATAATCTATTTATTTTGTACGAACAAGATGTGAGCTCAGTTTTGGACTATTCAAAATTCAAAGTTCTGTTTATAACAGCACGATTAAAAACAGGTGATCAGTCAGAAATATGCAACCAATCTGTTCAAAATTTTGCTTACATCTAGCTGATCTTGTTCCAACTTCTTTGCTTGTTCTGCGATCACGCTGACATTCCAAGGCAACTGAATCGTCAGTAGCCATTCGATTTGTTTTTCTGCAATTTTTTCCTGTAAAGTTGAAAAAACTGCATCACCAGGCCCTGTAATTCACGGATTAAGCCAAAAAACCCTTAAACGCAACATATAGCATCTTCTGTTATGTCTAATCCGCTAGGAAATTATAAACATCATCGGACGCACGAAGCCATTTAATTTACTCTTCGGTAGCGCGTTTGGAGACAAGGACTGTTGAGAACGATTCATCAAGACTAACGGTAACTGAAATAAAATGTCGGATTCAAACCTCGTCGAACACGTCCATATGCGTAGAGTGAGTAAAAAACGGGCTGCCACTCGGTTGGCTTGCCCTAATTTAGCGATATATAAAACCTACTCTGTACCTTAGCCACTTACTAAAGTGTCCGGGAAAATTCAGCTCAGGCGTGCGCAGAGCTTAAATCAGAATTTTGAGTTCCTCACCTGTACCCGGCAAAAAATAGTCAGCTGATTAACAGTGTCCAACAGGGTGCAACAAAACGTGATTGTACATGTGATTTGTTATGGTCTCTGCACAAACTGCTTAAACTGCACCGGCGTTCCCGTCACGTCGATGGTGACTTAACCCTTATATGGGCAGTCCCCTACAACCTCATCACCTTTAAAATGTTTACGCTCAGCATACACTAAGGTTGGAAAATCCAGAGTCAGATGAGCTGTTTGATTTGGAGGCAGCACACAGCGGGCTCAGTGTCTGTTCAATAAAGATCGCCTTCTCTGTGCGTTGTGACAGTGTTATTAGTTAGTGAGTTAAGGCAAACATTTGATTTGCACTTCATTTCCGGCAGCTCAGTCGTCGGAGGTTTGTGGGTCGATTAAAACTGTTTTCGATCCAACGCCAGTGCTCCTGGTAAGTTGTCTGTCTGTTCCATGTAAATTTGCACTTGAATTTTGTTAGATGGGACGTCGCTGGATTTCCGTTCTTGACATTGCGGCTGACACAGCTCACCACGTACACCATGGTCGATCAAACTGCCCCGGTTTCCGGTGCTTTTTACTTGCAACATAATTGCATGAAAGCGTTGTCTCCATTTATATCTCATTTGTATCTCATTTGAACTTGCTAATTTTTTCTGTTCGTCTCACCCCCATCACACTGCTCCACATAACGGTTATGTTTTTAGTCAGATATCCATACTATATCTAGCACGAACGAGGTTATGTAGTTTGGGCGTCGTGTTTAACATATCATTACTAAATAAACTGAGAATGACACAGTGTTATAAACAAGTCCCCTCGGATGGTCTTTTTCAAGACTGTTCGATCTCAACACTCCTAGGGAAGGCCATGCAAGGTGGTTGAAACGTTTGCGTATTACAACTGGCTCGTAACGTTGTGTTATTCTCAATCCATTTATGTATTCTGGTTGGTGATGAATAGCCGGAAACGAGCTTGTTCTTCACATCGTGTTTCTGATATCAGTTCGAATCACTCCATTTTTAATTCTGCACCAGTACAGTTACTGATAAGTAACTACTAACCCCTCCAACATTCTATCTCAAGTATTTCACGCTTACGGAACCTCTTAGGAGCGCAACACAGATTCAGGTATGCATACACAGTTTTGTTTCCAGTAGTCTGAAAATTCAGACTAATTTCAATAAAACATATGGACGGAAAAATTAGCGGCTGTTGGCCTTCATGGATAAGATATGCCTACGTATACGTTATGCTCACCGTAAACTTTCAGCTAACTTACTTACGTATATTAAGTGAATACCAGCTAAATGTGGATCGTTTACATAACTTCTATTAACTACGGATGATTCATCCGATCGCCATTTATCAGTGGGCCATATATTCATGGACCAGTCAGTAGAGAGAGTGGCTGACATGGGGGCGGCTGCCCGGTAGCGTCATCGATAGTAAAAGGGAAGGCAACGGCGTCCAAACCTATAGGGCAAACGAGCCCAAGCTAGTACGAACCAGTGAAACCTACGTGTGTGAAAAAGACGCAAATGAAAGTGAGTTTGACAACCACGGTGAATACGTATTGGTCAACAAAAGAAATGATGAAAGTGTAGTGGAGCCATAAGCACGCCTTCGTGTGCACAAAGCAATTGTGCAATAGTGTATATAGAGAAATGGATCACATGATTAAAAAGAAAAGCAAAACAGAGATCGTGAAGGGATCTTTTCATCTAGGTTCAACAGTCTGCGAAGGCATGTGAGGAAGTTTCAATCTGTACTAATATGTCGCTGTGGATTTCTAAATAGAGTGCAGTCGTCTAAATCAGCCTACCACGCAGCAGGAATATCTCAGGAGAACAAGGAAAGAGTAAAGGCTTCGGTAAAGCTCATATGGGAGGAGGCAACGGGGAAAGAAAACGACTCATATGACGCTTATCAGATCACTCGTCACAACTTATCTTTCGTACTTTACTTACTTACACGTTCAAACGACTGAAGTTTTAATATCATGAGAGACTTAACTATATTCATGATGTCAAAAGAATTGGAAGTCAGTTCATGCAGATGTGTTGTCTACTGAGCATGTAGAAGCTAACTGGCAGTACAGGTCACTTGTTGACCGTGTTCACGGTAAACGGCATCTCACACGGACGTAAATACCTAGGGTTATAGCGTTCGGCGACTTAGGCTCAATTAGCTTGCTTGTTACCCTCCTTCTGGATTGGTTTAGAATCTTACTACCTCAAGGTGCGGTCCACTGGTGATTTCACAACGCGAACGATACAAAACTGGCGACCTTGCTCTTAACGTGAGCTTATTTGCAGACGTCTGCCGTTGGCAGACTCAGGCTATCTGATTACGTCGCCAACTGACGGTACATCCATTACAGCTAGTCTAGAAAGACTTGTTGTTATCAACCACACCTGGATCCACAAATTCTTAGCACAACACTGATGCATTTACACTTTCAGGTGTAAAGAAACATTAGCGCTCCCACCGAAGTTTTTCGAAACCGTTCAGTGCGGTGAATACTAGTTGTCTAAGCTAGAACATGAAACATTGGAAACAGTGCCTTTTTACTATGAGAGGGACTAACAAAACGGGTATAAGTGAAGCCCTGCTGGTTTGTTGAACAACTTTCAGTTTTTGATTCGAGAGTGTTAGCTGGGATTAACTGATCTCCATCTTTCTGACCAGTTTGATCGTGTAGGATATTCCGGAATGTATGCTAAAGTGTGCTGAGGACGACATTAGCTGACAACTTTCAGATCATCCGAACGATTTCATCATTTTAGAAGGGACACAATTGTGAAAAAATATAAGCCTTGTCTGGGTTCGAACAAACGACAAAATCAACATGTAGAAAGGCAGCAAGCGCACTACCAGGTAAACTATGAAGCCAATCCGGTAGCTTGGAAATTCCACATTTGGACTTTTTACCCGCGAGTCCTACTTTCTCACATAGAATCCAACAAGTGATTCAGAGGATGGATTACCCCCAAAATTTATCAAGCAGTTCAAACTGGAATCCACCAACGCTGCCGATGACGACAGAAGTTATATTATTGCCAAGTGGTTTGACAGATTGATTGTTTCAGAAGGGGATAGTTGTGAAAAATCTGGACTTTGGTTGTTCTGTCTTGTGGACTTGTCGGTTACTCTTAAAAATACGGAGCACAACCAAATCACCAATTCGTTCTAACACATAAACATTAGACTACCGCTGGAGATCTATTGTATATAACTTGAGGAAAAAGGAGGAATATTTGCATCCTGAAGATTAAAACGTTGCACATATTGGAATACAGATAATCCGGAGTTCCTCAACAGTTTGGCTGCCTTGGTGAGTCCGAGTCTCATTTAAGAGGCAGATTTGTTATCTTTTAGATAATAGCAAAAGACTGTAGCAACTGTGCACAGGACAAACTATTTTCAGCCAACGTTGTCGTTGTTGTACTTGGTGCCTTCATTCTGTGCCTCAGAACTGATCTCAGATAGACAACATAGCTGCTAGTTATGGCTGGCTTGGTCCCATTCAGGATTCTCGTTCTTTTTGTGCACATGTACGAGAATCAGATCATGCATTGAGACACTGACGTTGTGTTCTCGCTTGTGCTGAACAAAACCCCATCGGCAGTAACGACTGGCCATTGAGAGATGAGCCATGCCGTCGGTAAGGCATAATTACCAAACCAACCTTGAATGCAAGCTGAGCAGTTCTCAATTCAAAGTCCTTAATAGCCCGCTGAACTCGGATTGCGCAGATCATTTATGAGGCAGATGCTATAACATGCCGCACGGTGAATCATGGCAATTCATAGGACAAGTCCAGAAGGGATATCCGTAGGAAGCTGAAGCGTAACCTGATAGTTGGTTGTGAGACTTGGCTAATGGAGAAAGCTGAGGAAATAGAGACCGCTTTTGTTTCTGGAAACGCTGACAGATTCCATATGGTTAGCTATGCTACCAGTCCAATGTGTCCGACTGTCAATGAAGCAATTAATGAGGCCAATGGCACATCCACCCATAATATGTTTGCAGAGTTAATGTTGAGTGGAACATAATGAGGGCCAATTTAACTGACATCTTGCTTCTACTGTGTCATCACCACAACGTTGAAATATAGTAACCTGGTTGGGAGATTTAGGACCATCTACCAAGCTAAGGTCTGCAATTGCATTTCGACTCCTAAACATGATAGGACTGTTGACCCAGAAAACTTCAACTGGACACTCTATAAGAGAAGTGAGGAGGTGTTATTGAAGACCTTAATTCAGTTGTTTCAACTTGTATAGATGACAGTAAACCGGTTTCTAAAGTCACTTGACAATATTTTCATACTCAAGAGGGGAGTCAGGGATCTTCGCGAAAACTATGCTGGGATTAGCTTGACCCCAGCAATTACTACTTTTTTTAGCATCTTTTATGCTTCATTGCCACTCGAGATGTAGAAACTAAGGATGAGGATGTATTGATCAAAGTGCCTCTCTCCGTTGGGGCGGTATCATGCGAACCACTAGTCAACGGTTGCCGTTTTTATTAATTACAAAGGTGCCTTCGGTTCAGTGGATCGATCCACACAGTGAGAGCAACTTAAACCCAGGAGTTTACCGACCAATATGTGACCACACTATCGGCGTTCTATTTCCAAACGTCAGCCTAATTTAAAGTTTACAGCGAATTGTTTGATAGTTTCAGCGCCAACAGAGACATATATCACCATTTTTGGTTAATTTTTTCGGACAAAATGAGAGTGGGTTCTGTGCGACACTCAAAATACGTCGATGCGGACCTCCTACCTGTTGGATGACTGACTGATACAATATGTGCCAACGATGCGGTGTTGTTGTTTGATAATTTCCAAACAACGCAGGAAATGCTGGACGCCATTTCACCCTCTGCTAAGTATTTCGGAGTTCAACTTAGAGTTTCAGAGTGTAAAGTGCTTCTGCAAGACTACCGTGATTATGCAGGTTTAGTGTTGTATAATGAAGTAACGGAGGTTGTTGACCGGTTTATGTTGCTGGAAGTTGCATCATTAGCGTTGGATAAATTGGAAAAAACGGAATTTGGTATACCAAAGGCCAGAATGGCATCCCTTAATCTAAGACACGTCTGGCAACAAAAATATATCTCCGTAAGGCTTCATTGTCGCGTATATAATGGGAGGGCCGTATCACTTCACTTCTGCGAAACTTGACTTCTGAGGGTAGAAGACGTTATTCGATTTCAGGCGTTTTTGCATTGATGTTTGTGTTCGAACGCTTGCACCTGGTGGCACTAACGGCTAAGCAACATGGAGATCAGATAGAATGCCTAGTGAATTGTTTTGCTTAATCTTTAGGTTTAAACAGACTTAGATGGGTAAATCATATACTAGGTATGTTAGCTAGTCGTTTGCCATGGCGAGCAGTCTTCATTGACGGTGTGATGTGATAGCGTAAAGTGTGAGTTTGTCAGATGCTGATCTGGCGCGGAGAACTGCAATTGTTTACCAAGGTGTTGGGCACTGTCGATCCGGTTCGTTTATCAAGGTTAGGTCCTCGCGACCAACAGAGTCCATAACTGGAGACGTTAAGTTAGAAAGCGGCTAATCGAGCTCTGTGGCTTAATTACTGTCGCTGTTTTACCAGGTTGTCTGCTAAGTATGTGGGCTTAATGACGTTGGGCAGTGAAAGCCTTAAGGAGGCTGTGTCGCCTTACTTTCACCTACAACTCGGTTGACTGTTTGCAA
The DNA here is from genome assembly GCA_014338405.1 of Paragonimus skrjabini miyazakii. Classification (NCBI taxonomy): domain Eukaryota; kingdom Metazoa; phylum Platyhelminthes; class Trematoda; order Plagiorchiida; family Troglotrematidae; genus Paragonimus; species Paragonimus skrjabini miyazakii. Next base: position 56,329 of record JTDE01000384.1, read on the forward strand.
GGTGCAGTCACCTTGATGTTGAGTGTTTGAATATGGGCCTAGTCTTTCTCGACAGCCAATTCCTCCTCTACTTCTTGTCTTGTTTTCTTATTCTCTACGAAGTGTTTATTTTGCCCGCTTGTATGATGGTTATGCATCAGCAGTAACCACCTGTGTATTGATGTCTGTGAGAGTGACGATGATGATGACGATGATGATGATGATATCCTCCAAGCGAGAGTGGTACAATGACCAGCATTCATAACTACAATTGAGAAAGTTCTATCAAGTGATCTTACGGTCCCTACCTAGCAGTGTAGGGATTGACTGTTCCAAGGATACCTGGACTTCGGAAGTTCATTGGAAGGATGAAAAAGTTAGGTAGATTGCATTCACTACTTAGAGACAAACATACATTTGTAATCATGTTCATTTTCCCAATATTTTGAAAACATGGGAAGAGACGCCAATTTTTCTGTTTACTAGGTTCATTTTGAGAAACAGGGCTTATACACATGTTTTTGGCATTAGTCTATTTAACCCTTTTTACGCACCCTCGCAAATATTTACTGATGGATCGGCCAAATGTTTAGCGCAGTTCTCTAGGTAAAATTTGTATGACGTGTTAGATATAGTACTAGTTACATGACGTTACATTTGAAAAGTCTGATCGTTTGTAAGTTGTTGGCAGAAAATCGCATTAACGAAGAGGCGCTCAATCCAATGTCAGTCATTGTTTAAAGAAGTGGGAATAACCTATGTAGCTCTCTTAAAGTTGTTCGTCACTTACTCTGCGATAATTTCGAACATGTTTGACCCAGTATCGTAAATAGTTAGCCAGGAAGTCGATGGGATCCAACGGTTGATACAGCGTGATGGCACATAAGCCATGATGTAACGGCTCCCCCAGAACGTTTCGTATATAGTTGCTTTCCACACGAGAAAAATCCACTGGTTGCTCTTCGGTCATTCCGGACTAAGTTTGGAAAAAAAGAGTAAGTGTGGTAAAAAAATCGATCGCCCGCACGCAGTTCAAACGTATCACGTGAGGCTTTCAAGGCTGTTATGCTATGATGAATGTTAGTTACTTCTGGACATGAAAGTCACAGTTGGAAATTGTGGTTTGATACCACTTCATGTGTTATGGCCACATAGTCGCTGGGTTTACGAAGTTTTGTATTGCACGAAGTCCCCTATAAGTTATATGAAAATGAAGAACAACGAACGCGTACACTCATCTGCATGACTGACGTGTACCCGCATCCGTTGGGTAGCCGTGCGTCTTTATAACACTTGGTGACACGTTTCCCATAATTGATGCACATGGTTCCATCAGTCGTTTCTGGTCCCTAGTCTTCCTGGTGTTGAGACCCATCTATTAGTCCACAAAGGTTTGCACTATACTGCCCACAAACGAAGGTATATCTTACATGACGCATGCATCTTCGGTCACAAACGTGCTGAATTTATCGCGATCCTTGCTCGTCCGATCCACGATTCACACGCGCAGAATTCCCCGGCTTTAGGCTAACACATTTTGAAGGTCGTGAGGAGAAGACGGATAAATTTGCAAGCCCTCTTTATCTAATAATTTACTCAGTGTGCAAGCAGGCAGACTTTCACGAATGAAAGTTGAAACCGTAGAGAGGCAAACGTGTGAGAACCTTTAATGCAACCGCACGATCGCTGCCCAAGAGGGTGGATGTCCACAGGAACTCAAGTCGACTTTGATACCTCGAACAAACATTGGAATTGATGCGTACCGTTCCTAATAGTAACCATTGAAACACCATGATATTTGAGCATATAGCCGAAAATAATGGAGATGATGTAGATTTATCATATAACAACGAGTGAACTTGTAATACATGCACTGGCGCATTAACCTTGATGTTAATGGTTTGTAATAAACATACATCCAAAAGTTAACACGAATGAGTTCGGTGATACCAGCGAGGCAACTGTCATGTCTCGAAGATTTTAGAATTTTGGGCCCAAAAATTTGGGCACACCAAAAATCCTCACACCAAAATAAACCAAGTCAGATCAAGTCAATAATCTGCTTTATACACCCTTAATGGTGAAATGTCTAATACCAGCAATATCACATTTTCATTGGTATCACAACAATGAATTATAGCGTCTGAAATAAAAATGAAACCAACATATCTTTGATTTCGTTATGTGCTAACGAAGTAGTTAAATGACTCACACTGTTTTACATTTGTCATTGAATACGCTGTAAAATGTTATGAAACAAATTTTTACCTTCTTACAATCGCTACGGATCAAGAATTTTCTTTTTAATACCACTCTACACATTCACGTTACCTTTTTAATATAACTTTGCTACAGACCACTGACATCGCTATTAGTTCGCCAGTGCAAGTGTTACAGCATCACTAGTTAATGTATAATAAATCCACTTCAATTTCTAAGATTTGAGAAATTCTGCCGGGGCAGTCGGTCCCCTGGATCATTCGGTGGATTCCATATGAGACAGTGGGACGGGTGGGTAACC
>JTDE01000384.1:67231-81662 GCA_014338405.1 Paragonimus skrjabini miyazakii
ACATTTATGCGGGGAACCTGGAGTTGACTGTTGCCACCTCTCTGACAGTTGTCTCATTATGAAGGACATTTTCTGTCCCGATGCGTGAGCCTTGACTGTGATAGCACTTTTGTGCCCTGAAGAGCCTTTTTGATTTTGTGAATACTGACCGTTTACTTATTTTCTTGTTGTTGTTGTTGTTGTTGTTATTTTTCATCTATTTTCCTTCACATCCTAAACCCGTTTGTTATATTCAACAACACAAATAACTTTTCATTTGATGATTTGCTCATTACCGCTTGCTATTCTTGTCAGAGGACTTGTCATTTGTTCAGTGTTGCTTCCTACGCAGCGTCTCACATTTGACAGACAGCTTGTTTTCACATTCACTTTTTATATATTTGCTGCTTAACTTTGATGTCAACGTTTGTTCTTCTCTTGAACGAAGCTGTGTATATTGCTCTTCAAAATGAACGATATAGTAGCCTCCCGGATAAATCCAACTAATACTCGTCTAAGGAATTACCGGCTCATCTGCACACAGACACACAGCCATCACGTACGACCCTGCCTTGATCGACCCGATTACTGGAGAAGTCTCTTGCACGGTGAAGAGCATGAGAGATAGCGCTTCAGGTTTGGAAAAACCGTTGCCCAAACAGATGAAGCGTATGAAAGTTGATGCTTTGGCCGGATATTTCAATTGAAGGTTGTCCAATTCATCTACGCCGCTCTTACATGATGGTTGTTTCGAAAATGAGTAACCATTCTTCTCCCAGCGAACTGAGACTTTTCGCCGTATCTTCAGCGTTGATACGTTGCTTCTATCATATATGTTGGCTGATCGTTGGCATACGCATTCGCAACCTCAACTGTTTTTCCTGCACCGTGATGGTTGCATCGAAACGACCTCCCTACACCACGCGCCGCTCTGGAACTCATGCATCACGTCTTCCAACCTGTGTGCGGTCTTCATCGACGTCTTCAAGGTGTTTGAATCTATCTCACAAGATTCAATTATCAAATCAACCCAGGCATTCAGCACTCCTCTACCTCAAGCATACTACACTGCTGATTCTTACTGAAACGCTCCCACTACGCTCAAAGGCTTCACTCTCCGCTCCCAGCGTGGTGTTCATCAAGGTAACCTCTGTCACCGCTGCTATTCATCATGGCAATGAATGAGATGCTGGCTCTATCCCGACCAGATATTGGCTACCAGTTCCACTATACACTAATCAGTGGTTTTGCGTATGCCAACAATCCGTGGAAGACGCAGCCATGGCTAGTGCTCTGGAATTATCCGGACCGAAGACCAACACGCGCAAGACTAAACTTATGGTTATTTGTGGCGACCATAAACAACAACAGGTAACGCTGATGAATCTATTCAACTTGGCCCGGACATTATCCGGTTAATAAGCGTTTCTGACACGGCGATCTATTTGGGCATCCCGCTCATCTGGAAGGGTAAAGCATTCACTAATCACCGACTACAGCTTCGTACGATGTTGAAAGAAATCACCACAGCGCCTCTGAATCCGCATTATCACCTACACCTTCTGAAACAGCGTCTGATCTTGACCGTGTGGTCAAGAACATGACGAAAAGACTGAGTCCAAAGATTCATTGAGCAACAGCTGCGGGACCAAGAACGAAAACGCGCGGTACGCAAGAGAACCATCGGTGCCATAACTATACGGCGTTGCGATAAATTCGACGGCGAATGGGCTGACTGACTCGGATTGGCGGGTCATCAATGTAATCACAGTACACCATCGGCCAAGAGATAACAAGTGCGTTGGACTCAAATAAGTTGTATGGGTTATGTCGGTTTTTTCGTTCGCATCGACCAACGATCACTGTCGTTTGGCAACTCACTCTCCACGCTTTTCAAAATCTGGGTGATTGTGACCCTCTACCTTTCCTTTTCGTCAGTTTGTTGGAACATTGTACAATGAATGTCTCATTTGTTTTTCAATTCAACCTTGAATTTTGTTTTCCCCCCCTATTCTTTATAGAATAGTACATATTCCCATAGTGAAATACTTCTTGGTTTATATTTTCAGTAGGTTCTCCCAATTTAGATCTTACCGTTGGAGTCTTTCCCCGTTTATTTACTGAGAGATAAGAGTTTCATGCTAGCCAATCAACTGTCTATCCAGCATTGGCTGGCTGGACACAGAGGCTTCACTCACATGCCTCCTTGTCTTATTTCTTCTTGGTGTGTGAGTGGAACCATAATTGGTCACTTGTGATGATGGTTGAGTACAAGCGTCGTTTGGCTTTGGTTACTGTGACAAGCTAATCCATAACGGATGCTGCCAACCATGGTTCAACATTGAAAGCTGTGGTGACTGGAAACATAATCTTGTTTCGCGATGCACAACTACTTGATCTTGTTATACATCCTGGGAGCTGAGTTCATTTACTTCGTGAAGAGCCGACGTGCCACATTCAATAAATTTTTTTGGGCAAGTGCGAAACAGAACGACCACTCTTCCTCCATCAACACATCATATTGCACACCAGCTGTGAGTATTTCATACTTGTGCTTAACTGGGTCCACAATTAATGTGTTTCCGAATGGTTCATATCCTGCTTTCAAAACCTGCTACCTATGATCATTCTTTACTATTTAGACCATTCACTAACTGGCTCACACAATTTTGTTTCAGTGAGCAAATCACAAGGAACGCTTTCTCATTACCATTCCAAGCAGAGGTTTTAATGCTTTCGGGTTAATAGGTGAAGACAGGTGAGTAGACCAGAAAGAATGCATAAGAATGTGTGATTAGAACTTGCTGACAACATCTGTTCATCCGAATCGATGACGTCTGGGCATTCTGAGTGACTATCAGTTAGGTCAGTGTAATATTTTGGGAGGCTGCCTATTGTAAATCGTGCAATATCAACCTACTGTCTTCTTTAATCATATTATTTAGGGGCCTTTTACAGTCACTGACCTTCATACACCTTTTAGCCACCTGGTCAAGTAATTATAGGAATCCGGTAAAGTAGGCAAAGTTTTCCAGGTGGATTCTCACACTGTCATTTTTTAGGTCAGCCCATTCTTACCGTCCATCGCACTAGACTTGCAAAAAGGCACACGCAAATACCCTGCAACAGCAGCTTGGCCGTTGGAATCACGTGACCGATCCAGATTTTTCATAACCTAGTTTGGGACTGACTTTGTGATTTGCTTTTTCTATACAGATAGTATTTACCTTGATTTAGTCTTACGGGTGGGTCGTGCGATCCAAATTGCAAACAAAAACGATCTCCTAATTTGATACCATAAATGGAGGTGGGTCTACCTAGAATCCTGAAATCACAAGATCTGTCCATACTGTCAAAATTCAGAAGCCACTTTCAGCAGGTTAGAAGGAATACAATTTCAACAATTAAAGTAGAGCAACCAATGTGTATACTAGATCATTTTCAACCTGGCACTTTTAGCAGATAATTATCAGCTCATTAAGTGTAAATAATTTTCGGTTTACTTTCCCACTGATGAGTTCCTTTAGGCGTCTGGATCAATCTTTACTCTGCTTCATGTCGTGCTCAAGTTGGTGCGTCCTATCTGGGTTCTCTTAAGATGCAGAAATTTTGGCCACTGAGATAAAGGTTACATCCTTGACATACATCGGAGGCTGGATCAGCTTTCTCATCCTGTCAGCGCCCCCCCCCCTCGGAGAAGTTGTACTGGTACTTTCAAGCATCTACGATAGGACATTATACAGACTTTGTGAAGCCAATTTTTGCGTTTGTACATCTGTTTAAATGATTTTACGGGTTTGATCAAGATTTGTTTGCCATTTTATGAGTCATAAATGGAAGTTACAGTTTACATACCTCAGTAATACGCAGACTCGTGTGGCACGTTTTAGTTCAATCATATATGAGTTATTTGAAATCATCTATGATGTCTTAGAAACAGTCCATCCCAAACTAGGCAGTACTGTAATTTCTGTATAAAGAAGACTGAATGTCAGTTGATCAAATGTATATGTTTGTAAAATGTCATCACATAAAGCACTTAACGTTAAACAGACTTTAGGGAGTACACGTAAATATGCTGTCTACGATTATGTTTACATATGCAAATACACAGATATAAAACATGCAGCCTAATGAAGGAATATACACAATACCAACCAACAGAACAAAAATAGGAAAGCAGTTGTGTTTTAAATACATAATGAATTCCCAACACAAGCATCAAAGGACATGATTCCGTACTATACCTGAGAATGTCTCTAACCACGTATGTTCAGATACCATGTGTTCCTAGTCGGTGTGAAAAGCTGTCTTATTTTTGTGCCTTGATGCTAGGTCATTGTTTAGCTGTCACACTACCGTTTCAGTCTGATCTTCTGTCCTCCAACTACGGCCTGTTGAAGTGATCGACGGGGTGACACCGGAAACATAAGCTTGGAGCAAAATCGTTTACGGGAAATCGCGTTAGGACTGGAGATAATCGAACTGAGAAACTGAAGATTTTTTCACACGTGGAAAATCGTGATCAAAGAGCAACTTTCAACAACAGATAATTGGTGAACATCCTTTGCATGCATTCATAAAATAAAAATTTGTAGGTGCGCAACAGAAAGATCGTTTTTTGAGAGTGAGACATGTTCGGAGACGTTATTCATTTGTATTCCCGCTAGGATACCGTTACCTAAGCAACTTCCACACACTGGGACTGGCCAAAATAATCAGTGTGAAGGTTATTTGATGTGAAATATTGGGGCAACTCAGAGTTTGCCTAACAAAGTATATATTGCTCCTTGAGTATCGTTCAAACCATTTTTGCAAAGCATTTTTACAATTGAAGCGTGCATACCTAAACATTGATCCATGCTTGGTTGCTAAATTATGACAGCGTTGGATTTTATTGATTCAGATGTTTATTTCAGCCCGAGGATCGAAGCTGTGCAAAGTTTTGCTCAGAAGTTTATCACACTGTGTACCTGACATCTGATTCCAGAATCGCCGTCTGTGCAGCAATAAGCAAAGGATGCTTGCACTCGTGTGTTCCCGCTAAACACATTCTAAATTCCAATATGAGCTGTTATTTTCGGCTACATGATTTCTCGACACATTCGTTTGCTTATCGTTGTTAAGATTGCTGCAAAAATCATTTGTGCTTTCTACACAAACAGTTGACCTTGCCTGTCTGTCTAGTACGTCAATGTTCATCAGCTTTGAGTGTGCCACTTTCCACTCTATATCCCCGTTAATCTGTTATTCCCTGCAACACGAATGGTTAAAAGTGGGTCGGTGATTTTGCATCATTCGATCAGTATGGTTCAAATTTCTTTGAAAAGTACAAGACCTTTCTGAATGATTTAACGTTCACCTACAGCAAGTTTGTAAATGTTAACGATTCGTTTGGTTGCTCCCACTCATATGGGCCTGTCCATAAACTTATGCTATCAACCAGCCCAGCAGAGTTACATCGCAGGCAGTACGATACCTGACAAGTATCAAAGAATGTGACAGCTTATCTGAGGGTAGAGGGCAGGCCCGCAAAATCTCACACCTTCGATTTGTCGAAGACAGCATCATCAACAAGAAAGAATAGTGTCATACCAATCGGAGTTTCTGTCACTTTTTTCGGTTGTGTAAAACATCGAAAGCATCTAATCCTTTCAAACTATGCCGTAAACTGTGTTTACTCGTGAAAATCTGTCAATCGAAGCATCACCAATATTCGTAATCCCGATCTAAGTGACTGACACTTGGACCTAAGTACTTGAGCACAAAAGGGCGGTGAAGCAACAGCAAGACCACTGCACTCATTATGACAAATTTGTGCCAGGTGAACAAGGTTATGCTTAGTCCTGTCCGTGTTTGTTTATCACTACACATTAGTTTCCTCCTGCAGCACACTTCCCTAATATAACTGCGTGAACCTTTCTCGTTCAGTGTGCACGGAAGTTAAACGAAATTTCCAACAGTCAACTCAGAAGATACAAAATCAAGTGCATGTTTAGGACAGTAGGATGTTTAAGCATCAGGAGCAGAAATTTCACGGGCCAGTATGCAATATATTAAATGAAACACATGAAAAATACCAAAAAGATGGCTTCCTTCATGATTCCATGTGCATCAGCTGACTCAGAAAATTTCTAATCTTTGAATACTTTCATGTTAAAACACACTCATTGTTTGTCATTTGCGAACAAAAAGATGGAGTTGAATAAAATCACGTTAATAACACTGTGAATGGGATCACTTTTGGAAAAGGTAACTATACGTTTTTATTATTCATGAAATCTGTTTCAAACCAGATTTAACCCTAAGGTCTCTGCATATTTAGTATGCGTTTGTACTGCAAATTATACCACTTTATTAAATTGTGTTCATTCAGACTAACCTTTTTATGACATATTTGGTTTGAGAAGTTTCCGCTTAACATAAACCAGTATTAATTAGTGCTATTTTAAATTTTAACAATATAATATATAAAACGCTGTTGGAAAAAACCACTGTTATGTACAAGATTGTTTGGAGCGAGATATCTACATAGGGTGAACGTCTACAATAAAATGGCGCTATTGCAGAATGTTCTCAGTATGGTCGGAGTGTGAAATTTTCTAATGGGACAGTGCTCGTATAACCCTGATTAACATACCAGTTGAAGGTTCACCTGTTGGGTCGGAGTTATAAAGAAAAGTCATTACTAATAGGACTTAGAATATTAAGTTTCCAGATAAACACTAGAGAGGTACGCACCATCTTGTGATAAATGAAACCGAGTTCGGACGAGGAACCATATGGCTGTCTAGACTTAAGCAGAAGCAATCATTGCAGCCGGAATCGAACCCACAACTGTGTGGTTGCTATTCAGGTGCCGTTACCACTAAACTACCAGGAATCCCTGCTGGTGTGCTACTCACTATCATCAACACGACAAAAATCCAACCAACTATAATGTTTAGGGTGGTGGTAAGACATTTTATCAGCCCGTTGATCTAGATGGACAAAGATTACTTCATTTTGTAACCTTACACATGCCATAACCACTAACGTCTACGTTCTTCGGATATGAATATTTCAAGAAGCTTGTTGCCAACCTCTTTAGAGCTACTAGGCAAAGAGAACAATTCTAAATGAGATTCGAACTGGCGAACATCTTGTTTCCAGTCAAGCCCTTATTTAGCAACCTGTAAGGGTCGTTGATAAGGGGCCAGTTAACATAATTGGCATGTGTCATGTTTACACCCCACTACCCATACTAGGCCTAGTCTGCCTCAAGTCATTAGCCGGCATTGATCGCAGACATATCACGAGTTAATGATTGAACAACACTTCATGGTCATCATCTTAAAACCGAGGCACCATCTGCACAGCTCTTGACATCGTTCAGACTGTTTCTATCTCATAAGTAATCCAAACCGAAAGTGAAAATGTCTCAATAGAGTGTCAGTTGGAGAATACGAAATATGAATCCACCATATTGTAGCCCTTCCAAAATTCACCCATCCAGAAGGAACAACTCTTACTGAAGGCTATGGTTACACGAAAAATCCCGTCATTCGGGCCAACAAAGAACAGAAAAGCCCATCCTATTATACGGACTATCCCTCAAGAAAGTTGACTCTCAGTCCGTGCTGGATGGCTTACGTGGAACCGATTGTTGTCCGAAAATAAATGAAAAGACAGTGCACTTACAACATCGTCCTCCACAGATAGCACAAAGAACAAACGCTAGTCATATGCGACTGTGAACAAAAGTTGACGAGAGGGCATCTCAAGCTGTATTGTCAGGCCAGTGATATAACTCACTAATGCGGTAAATAGTTTTTTTAGTGCTAAGCACTGAGACTCATCGATACTTTCGTGTGAAATTACTTATGTTAACACGAGAGTTTTTGACTATGGATGGAGCCTCTGACTTCGTAAACACAAAGGGGGAAACAATCGTGCGCGATCAAACGTGAACAATCCATAGGGGTGAGGAAAGTGAGCTGGGAGTGTTGTTCAGTTTAAACACAATTTTCTACATCGTCTCTAACCAGAATGATAACCTATCAATGACAACCACTTTCAATGCGCAAAACGAGCGTCCTTTCAAAGGGTGTTGAACCCCTTTCGTTTTTCAAACCAATGTGACCGAAGCTAATGCAAAGTGATATTTTTTGAACTGTGTTCATTTAACCACTATGACGGCATTTCATAATTCTAAAGTTGATCTGTCTGTAACGATATCTAATGTAATTAACCAGTTGAACTATGTTCTGAAAGAGGGGCGTTCAAATTGAACACTTCAATATATATACGGGCATAATTATTACAAATCAATGAATGCTGATACATGCTGCAGAAGCCATATCCTCCGAGGTGCTCATAGAGCGGTTTGCAGAATAAGATGAGGCAAAGATGGCCTACCCATTAGCTCGGATAAGACATAATGAATTCCACATATATTTGTCAGTTTCATATGAAAACGCAACACAATTGCATTTAGACACGCCTCAGCGTGGTGTTAAAATGTCAGAGATGCGAAGTGAACGTCGCTCACAAACGATCATATGATTAACCGTTATATAAAACTTTTAACCGATCGCTTTCTAAAAGGACCCACATATCTGAGGTTCGCTGATGTTAGAGCTTATCAGCAGTGCCCGTCCCTGTCACGACTGATACTTTACTACCGATCACCTTGTCCTGAGGGAATGGCAGTGTCAGTGACCTCATGCAAAGCACAGTCAAGCTATCATACCTGAAATTTGCACCACTTTTACCTGGTAATAGTGTTTGGTTGTCCGATTGCCTCGATGGGATGCAGCACCCATCAGTATCAGCCGTTTGTGAACTCTAACCCAACGTGAATCACTGGAGTAATCTTCTAAATTTTTAGTTGCAGGTATGCCTCGTTCAGTGACTGGATCTCGTTACTTCGAACAAAAGTATCGGTCTTCATTAAACGACCCATTTTTTCTTCTACGTAAAACGGTAACAGTGGAAGGACTCTGCATAAAAGGGTAGCAACTCCCTTGTTTTGTATCCACTAACAACTCCAACCTTTTCAACGGTTACTTCTGGAGATGTTTATAGTCATAAAAGTGAATGGGTAGTATAGGAATCAACGTAAAATTAGGATCGCAAAGCCGTAAGTCACTGAAATGTGCAGTGACCTTTTGATCCTCTCAGTACAGTGGTTGCTTTACTGGCTACCAAGAAGACGAATATTTGAATTATAACGTGTTATACTCACTTGTGGATCCAGATGAGCGGTTTGAAACAAGTTGATTATTCACTGGGACCCTAATGAATACTTTTATATGGTTGTGGCACTATGGATAAATTCAGCTTTCACTATCAAATTACATGCAAGCCAAAGCATGAATTGAGAATTGCCCATCAGATTAATATGACACTGAGCTACTTTACAAAAGAAGTCAGATAGTCCGGGATAGATTAGGGCGTGACACAGAGAAGATTAATAAAATGAAGTGGGATTTTGAGTGTATCTGCCACAGTTCATAAAACGCGTGTCACAATCGGGCGTGTACGACTAAGTTCTACTCTTTCCTAAAGGAAGTTAGGAAAACCATACAGGAATCATGAATTTGTCATAGTGTTGCAAGGATTTCTGTGAGAACGGGATATCTGTCATTATGAACTACTTTTTTGACTTTTGGGCAAATGCATGGATGATGTTCTTCAGTGCATGTATTCAAGCTTAAACTGAATTATTGGTGAACGAGTGTGCTTGAACTTGTAAGACACAGTCTGTGAGGATCCTTTTTCTAATGTATAACGTTCATCAGAAGGAAGAAAACCAGCTGTAGGGAATTAAACTATACACTCTATGAGTTGTGACTTTAGAAGAGACACAATTGCAAAAAATCTGCACTTTTGATGGATTCAAACCGACGACAGAGACAACATGCACAAACGCCACAAATGCTCTGTCAGCTGAAGTACGAAACTAGGACAGAAGCTCAGAAGTTTTACATTTAGACAAACTGCATTTGCCAAACTTATTGTCAATAAGTCAGTGTCAATGGTTATCGGTTGCGTTGGTGGATTTCAGCGTGAACTGATCGAAAAATCCTTCCTGGGCAATCAATTGACTGGATCATCTGGTGGATTCCATATGACACAATTAGTTGGAGGGGGGGGTAACTAGGTCCAAATGTGAAATTTCCGAGCTTTCGGCGTGGCTTCGTAGCTCAGCTGATGGAGCATTTGCCGCGTTTAGGCATGTTTCTTCTATCGCTGGTTCGAATCCAGATTTTTAACATGTGGGTTTCTCTTAAATTATCAAATCTGCCAAACTACTTATCAGTAACTCAATTATAACACGGTAGGAGTTGAGATTGTATGAGCAATATCGGTTCACAGAACATTTTGTTGGTTATGTCATAGTTAACAAATCACTCAAACACCTTCGACATTGAAATATCTGATGGTCCTATGTTTGAGATCTGATGTTGAACCCAACTTCGAAAATTCTAATGCACTGTTCAGTTGGAGTATAGCTAGTTTCCATTCCATGTGTACAGACAGACCGACTCATTCGAATCAGTAGGAACTCATTCTTGCACAAGATTTTTCTTGAGGAAACACTAGACTCTTATGCACTGAGAAGTTCATATACTGGTGACTTGGATCCGCCTTTTGATGACAGCTTCTGAAAGTACTGGTGTGATCAATCAAAATTATGAAATAAATGGCCAGGTATTATGCTCATAATTAGTTTGATCGACATTAACAACTAACTTTAGAATTTTAGATGAGACCTAACTGTGAAAAGTCAAGGCTATTGTTGGATTCGAACCAGCGACAGAAACATCACGCCTCAACGTAGCAAGCGCTCTACCAGCTGAGCTACTTATTAGTAATACAATTCCTATGTGCAAGAGTGACGTTGGTGGATTCCAGCGTGAACTGGTTGGGAAATCCTGGCGGGGCAGTCGATCCACTGAATCGTTTGGTGGATTCTATATAAGACAGTGGGACGGGTGGTAACTTAGTCCAAATGTGAAATTTCCGAGCTCCTGGCGTGGCGTTGAGGTATTGTGTTTCTGTCGCTGGTTCGAATCCAGCCAAAGTCCTGACTTTTCACAGTTAGGTCTCATCTAAAATCATAAATCTGCCAATGTACTTGTTAGTAACTTTAAAATATATGGAAGAAAGGAAAATATTCATCATCATTATCATAGACAACAATACATCAGTGGTTCACACCGATGCTTAACTGCCACACAATCACGAACAAGAAGGAACAAACCCTGTTTAAGAAGAGAGCAGAAAAAGGGGGGGTGACGGAACCTAATCACTAGAATAGCTACATCTATATTCAGACATACAACATCAAGTTGCCTACACCTTGCACACAAACAACTGAGCTGTAAGTGGAAGTAAGGCGTCATTAGCAAGACAGTTTCCTTGTGACTATCACTGACCCGCGTCACTAAGTACACCCATTTCACAGGCAGCACGGCCAAACAACGACAACCTTCACGCCACTGAGCTCGGTTAGCCGCCATCTCACCTAACGTCTCCAGCCACCGATTCTGTGAGTCGTGAGGGTCCCAGCCCGGAAGACGAACCCGACCTACAGTGGCCAACCTCTTCGTGAACGACTTGATTGGTCTACGCCAGGTCATCCCCTGTCCACCTCGCACCTTGCGCCGATCGACCGCAGCGTCGACAAACAGTGCTCGGTGTGGCAAATGACTAGCTGGCATCCACAATACGTGACCTAACCGTCTAAGTCTATGCAAATGTGGTGACTGAACGAAAGAACTCGTTTGGCAATCAATGCCAAACACCCGCTTTCTAACCTCCCCGTTATTTACTCGCTGGTGCCATTCGATACGAGCGATTGAACGCAGACATCGGTGGTCACATACCTGAAGACGGTTCACGTCCTCTACCCTAAGTGGCCAGGTTTCGCTGCCTTAAAGTAATACAGTCCTCAATGCTGTCTGATATACGCGACCCTTAAGTTTCAGAGAGATATCTCTCTGTCGCCAGAGGTGTCTCAGATTAGCGAACACTGCCCTAGCCTTGGAAATACGCGCCTCTATTTCATTTCCTACACCTCCGCCGCCGCAGCTGATGGAGTTCCCCAGGTATACAAATCGGTCAACAATCTCCATGACTTCGTTATCTAACATTAAATCTACGTAATCACAGCAATCTTGCAGGAGTCACTTAGAATTTTGAGACTGCAAAACATATTCCGAAGTACTTAGGAGAACACAAAATTGCATTTGGCGTTGTTTGTGCGTTGTGCTTGAAAGCTGTCAAACAGCAACAATTTATCGCCAGCACAATCAGGATCAGTCTTTCACCAGGTAAGAGGTCCACGGCGGCATCTTGTGACTGTAGAGACAATCTCCCATCATTTCGTCCATGGCGAAATTGAACAAAAATGCTGATAGGGAACAACCTTGACGAACGCCACTCCTGGTGCTGAAACTGTCAGACAGCTCACTGTAAACTCTAACCTGAGCCAAAGTAGGGGAGTAAAGCGCCAACAGTATGTTCATATACTTGGTCAGCATACCCCTGCGTTTAGGCGAATCTACAAGTGAAAATCGATCCACCGAATCGAGCTCACCTTTATAGTAAAGGAATACGGCAATTGTTGGCCGGCGATACACATGACGCTGCTGGAAACTTTGACGGAGAATAAAAATATGATTTATACATCCCCGCCCATGACGAAACCCCGCCTGTTCTTCTCTAATGTTTAACTCCCGAACTGCAGTGAGTCGACGAAGTATAATGGATGCCAGAACCCTAGAAATGACTGGGGTCAAACTAATTCCCCTATGGTTTTCGCAAGATCCCCGGGCTCCTTTTTTAAATATGGGAACTATTATCAAGTGATCCCAGCGCGGAGGGATGGTCTGCGTCGTCCAGACAAATTGAAACAGCTGAGTCAATGCCTCAACTAACACTTCTTCACCTTCTCAAAAAGTACCGACACGAGATCATCTGAACCAGCAGCCTTATTACGATTGAGAGCCGAGATGCAATTGCAAACCTCAGTCTCAGTGGGTGGTTCTAAATCTACCGACCAGGGCGTTACATTAGAAGTTTGTGGAGGCAACACGGTAGAAGCAGAAGGCCAGCTAAATTGAATCTCAAAGTGTTCCACCCAATGTTCTAAACTTCTGGACTTATTTTAGATTAGAGTGCCATCTTCCTCACTGATAGTTTCACTGACAGACGGCCGTCTGGGACCAGTAACACGGATCAGCTTAAGGAGTTTGCCAGTGTTCCCTGAAACAAAAGCGGTCTCTATTTCCTTAACTTTTCCCACTAACCAAGTCCCACAATCAGCGTTTAGATTACGTTTCAGCTTCCTACGGATCTCGCTTCTAGATTTATTATGAGAACTGCAGGAGGAACCTACCGTCTGGCTTCTACCAACTTCAGAGATTTCTCTGAAATCCAATGTTTGTTAAACGTATGTACCCCAGTGCCGCATGCTACAATACCTGATTTCTGAATGGCTTGTGAGATTTGTGTCCAGCAGCTATTAGGATCTTCGGGGTTTGTACCACTAAGGCAGCTTTCTAAGCTGGTTTGGTACTTATGCTTTACCGATGGTGAAGCCAGTGTCTCGAAAGCCAGTCTTCGCCGTCGGTGGGGTTGTTGTCCAGCAAAAGTAAGAACAAAACGACAACATACCAATGCATGATCTGAGTTCAAGTACGTGCTCCAGCAAGAACGACAGTCTTGAATGGAACCACGCCACCTGTAACTGACAGCTATGTGGTCTATCTGAGAACATGCCTGATTCAGAGAAGGCGGGCGTCAAGTATAGCGATGACGTGAACGATGCCTAAAACTAGTACTGGCTAAAAATGGCTTATGCTCAGCGCACAGCTGCAATAATCACGTACCATTATCTGACCGATGTGACGCTATCCCAAACTTGCCACCCAAACGAGATTCGGCCTCACCAAGGCGGCCGACCTGAGCATTCACATCCCCAGCCAGAACGACTGTATCAGAGCCACGTGTCGACCGAAGGAGAGCGACCAGATCCGAGTAGAACGCCTCTTCGATGCCGACGTCACTACAGTCAGTAAGAGCGTAAGCAGACACAATGAATACATTTCTGAAAGTCTTGCGTCTAGAGCTGGCCTCAGCGGAACCTGCCAAGTGGACGGCAAAAAGTCTATTGTTAACAGGAATCCAACGTTCCAATGCGGCTGCGGCCGTCGAGCTAAGGACTATACCCACTCCAGCCTGACCTGTAACAGCGACTGTGAAGTCACCCGAAGTGTATAACCAGTATCGGGTAGACAATATGGGTGCTATCAGTTCCATACGCTGACTACTGTCCTGGATTCTAGTTTCCGAAATAAAGAAGACATCGACATGCAACGAGTCTAACCTTCGTGTCTGTTGACCTATCTGTTTTAGAGTGCGAACGTTGAAGGCACCTTTGTTAATTCGCATTCTAGGTCTA
>JTDE01000384.1:81818-97095 GCA_014338405.1 Paragonimus skrjabini miyazakii
AGACCTTCGGTTGTTGCTGAAATAAAGAGTCTGTAATGCCTGTGTGCGTTCCATTTTGCTGTTTGGTTGGAAAACGTGACCTGTTCACAAGGAAAATATCAACATGCTTGCTGTGTTTGACCATGGTTGTCTCCGCCAATTAGTCCACATAAGGTAGACTAATCGCGTGAGCAATGTGGCAATTCGCCGACGCGTATTCCGGAACGTTCGAGATGTGCGATCAATTAGTCAGCTAATCACGTTGCACAGCTTGCCATGGTTGGGTCACATACTGGATGGGGTCCTCGTGATCACTCAAACCGCTGGTTGGAGACGTTATCCGAGATGGCGGTGTGTCGCAGTCACTGGCGTACCTGTATCCATACCATTTCTAGTTTATCCGCTTAGTCTTCTGTTATTGATTTTCAGATTTCTTAATAGCGTTTTCTTCTAGGATATTCCACGTCACTGTTAAAGTGAGCGGCGGCCAGAGCCACAGTACCCTTTGGTCAGACTCGTGGCTACTATGATGATGATGATGCCCGATATCTTCCAGTAGGACGATCCTTTAAACTTACAGCTCTCTGAACCGAAGTTGGAACGTCAACGGTCTTATGTCTAACGTCAACGGCTTGATGATGGCTAATGTTATATTCTCCGAAAACCCCAACTTCTTACTAAATTCCATGTCTGAAAAGAAGCCTAAAACTATGGTGACTTGAATCAACGGCAAACAGACTAATCTAGTTAACTTCGGAATTTGTGATAGTATGAAGTTGACTGAGGATGAATATACCATGCCCGGACAACTTGATAGGCTGGTGGAATAATTATGGTTGACTGAAGAAAGTACATAGGAATCATTTTACCGGCTGTCTAAACCAGAGCGCTGATATTAGTGCGAAAACGGAATAATCCGATATCGTGCTTTCAGTTTTAACGGCTGCAGGAATCGTTACTGTGCCAGGTGTACTCTTTGTCGTCATATATTTTGATTTGTTCCATTAAGTATACTACTACCTTTAACTTTAAAAATACTTTGCTGTTAGTAATGAATGTCATACATGTTGACTGAATAATTGGGTGGTATTACTTTGTCACGATAGCAAAACAACTTGCTATTATTCGTTCATATTTACATCTTTACTGAATACTGAACTATTGTTCGGGAGGTCTATCCAAATCACTTTAAATTTATACTGTTACTCAGCCTCTTCTGTGAGATTAGTACACATTTGTGGGAAACCTGTCATAATTGGAAACGCGAAACCTGCAAGGAAACCGATAGTGATAAGCTATTTCCAGAAATTGAGTAAAAATCGATAACACCTTGCTGGTGTATATTAACTTATGAGTATACAGGCAACTGAGTAATGTGACGTGCGCCAATTAACTAGCTTTTTCTGATTATTTGATTATATAGGAAGTGGAGTAGGCGGTGATCCGGTTCGTTTGACTGACACTAGTCACCAGTTGGAGATTTTGGAAAACGTAGACTGAATACTCTTCATCATTCTTTACGGCTTTCGACTTCATATAGATCATTCCGATCGGATGAGATATATTACCATTTTAAATAATTTTTTTACAAAGATGACTAACTAATTAATGGGTAAATAAATAAAAACCCCAGTTATCCTAATGGCAAATCATCCCTTCCCCTACTTACTTTTGCAAATTTGGACAGACTACACAATTGGATTTCGGAAAGATACGATAATCTGGCCATTGATTAGAATAGTTAGTATTAAGCGGGTTGCACGTTATGTCGTTTACTTCGAGCTTCGATTTTTGGATTTCTACTCATACTACTCACAAATATCAAGTAAAAGAAAGCGTACAACTGTTTTCCACCAAGATGGTCTGTTTCGGAATTTTTTTAATCAGAAAGACCAAAATTGACCCAATGAAAAGACACGGTTAACATAAATCACTTATGTGATGTGACTTTCTGCTGTTGGTGCGCACGGAAACATTCTACAGTATTGAACTACTAGACGGTTTATTACCGTTTTCACTGTGGCCATGACCACACTAGCATGGAGAAAATGGCCTCACTGTTTGTATAATACAAAATCATACAATGTTGAAATTGTGTGTAATTGCGTTGGAATCAAGTATAACACGTCAGACTGCTTGACCGGAAGTAAATATATGTTTCGCAGCAACAGCATAATACATACGTTTTGCCTTCAAATTTGAAGTAACACATGAAATTTCATGTAGTATGCGTTCTGGGAACGATGAGTAGCGAGCAAGAGTTTCCGTTAAACACCCATTATCATGTCACAACTCAAAGACAAACTTCCATGTTCTACAACCAGCCGTCGTGTGTACTCATTTGTTTGCTCGTGTCGAGCATCATACACTGGTCGTACTACAAGGCGATTGTCCGATAGAGTGCGTGAACATCATCCTGCGTGGTTGAACAGTGGTGTGGTTAAAACGGTTACAAGCACGATTGTTGCTCATTTGACTGACTCTAATCATTCTGTCAGTAAGAATGACGCCTTTCAGATTGTCTATCGAGTGCCAAGAAATCGATCAAAAATGGTGAGATTTCGAATGTTGACCGTCGCCGAGGCCATTAGTATCCGATTACGCAACCTTGACATCTGTGCTCAGAAGAATTTCGTGCAGACACTTAATCTCCCCTGGCCCACAGTCAGTGAAGCCCACGATATGGAACAGTGATTGCGTCAATGATAACAAACACACTGTCCATAACCTGTATTGACCATTTTCTGACTCAACCCAGCTATTGTTTTCATATTTATGGTGTTGTAATTAGCCTGATGATCAAACACGGACAACAAGTCTTGTACGCAAATTTGTCGTTCTCATAAATTCATTGGGTATTTTCGAATGACTAGTATACGTTCATTCACAGTTAATCGCAGCTTCCGTATTCTGCCAATCAGAGTAGAAAAGAAACAGTAAGTCTGAGCTACTCTGCCTCTAGAGCGTATCGGTGGTGTGTATGCTTGTCGATATATGAGCTAAAGTTGTATACTTCTCTACGTGGTATTAGTTTCATCATCAAAATCAATGCTTATATAGTCTGACTTATAGGTTTGTCTGTGAACATCAAACTGAAACACAGTTAATTAACCCTCATTATTAATAATACATTGGGTGTTAAGTGTTGGTAGCAATTACGATGTAGAACCAAAACAATACAGTGATAACAAGTAACAACAGCGTCCCAGTGCTAGTTGCCTTCCATGCAAACGAGTGTAGAATTGAGAACCTTACTTCAAGCTTCTCACAGTAACTCCTCCCATCGGATGGGATATAATCGGAAGTACGATGAAAATCATTTCAAGATGGTCGCATTCTGAGTAGTTCTTTACTGAAGATTAGTTGTTGATTTTAACTGGTATACTCTGAACACCACTGGCATTTTGAACAAGGTTGTCCATCCAGACAAACTTTTGGTCAAGCCGTTTCAATAGAAAGCGCTTGATTCGAGTTTTGCTGTGTTGAGAAGCCATAACAGAGGTCTGATTAGAGCGGTTGCCTGACTATTCGTAATGAGACAATAATGTAAGCATATTAAATGCTGCTTATAAGTTACATTATTGTTATTCATATGTGGTGCGACAGATGTGTTAACCTGAGTGTACCGAAAGTGACTAGAATGATGTGACAAACGATTGTATGATTTTGTGAGTCACCGTGATATTTGACAAGCGCGACTGCACAAGAATGAAAGAAAAACAAAAGACATGTTTTATTTATTAAACACATAATATGTAGAGTATCAGCCAATGTAAAACACTGATCCTTGTGAAGCAGTAGTTGTATAACAGTGTAGATTGACATGTGGCGCGTTTGTAGAATGTGACGATAAAATGTCACATGTCTGAAAAAATAAAGACAATGAGAACTTTTATATTGGGGTCACCGTAATCGTGATCGGGGTTACACAAATTGGCCTACATAGCGGGCAAGGTAATGTCTCAAAACGGATTTTGGTAGTAGTAGAATTACTGATGAGTAGTCGGGGATTTGGTTTATTTCAATTTGAACATTATCCACAATTAATCGCAGCTGTCGCATTCCCATAGACTATCCGGTCAGCCCCTTTCGACGCACTAGACTCGAGTTTCGCTCTCATTAGAGCTCGTCAGTAGTGCATATCATCGCCACTGCTGGGAATTGGACGACGGACACGCTCCTCATGAGGTAACTGTCTAGGAAGTCCTAATTGCGGGGTTATCGATTGGAGTTAACAGGACAGTTACTGTGTCTCCATTTCGAGACGATTGGGCAACCTGATCATTACTCACAAGCGAAAGTGGTTGAGAGTTCACATATGATAATTCGGTCGCGACTAACGTGAGGTCAATGGCGCAGTGGTAAACACGGTTGTCTCATGAACATCGTGTCCGTGGTTCAAGTCCCGGCAGTGGCGATGATATGCACTACTGACGAGCTCTAATGAGAGCGAAGCTCGAGTGTAGTGCTTCTTCTCGGAAGGGGCTGACTGGATAGTCTATGGGAATGCGACAGTTGCGATCAATTGTGGTTGATGTTCAAATTGAACTAGTAGAATTATTTGTCAACTTTATTTTGGATATGTGAAGGCTTGTCACCGTAGTCTGGACACTGCATATTTCGACTGTCTGACCGATATACTGTATCATAGTTTTCATTAACTTACTGTTATAAGTAATGGGGAAACTGTGGCAAGTCGTTTCAAAAGATTAACTACATAACCCAGAATTTTGATTTTACCATAATGGTCACAAGGTTTAACTGATTTAAATGTAATTAACCCTGTTTTAGCCTTTTATCAATTCGAAGAGGTCTTCAGGCGACCAATACCATGAGATATCTTTGGAGAATCCTTCATTACGTTGTAGTTGGACTGACAAGAGGAGACTTATGATGAGTAGTCCGGGAGTTGGTTAATTTAAGGCTGAAAATCACCCATAGTTGATCGCAGCCTTCGCATTTAGATAGGCTTTCCAACCGGCCTCTCCCAAAAAGAAGAGCTGGAATCGCGTTTCTTTTCCCAGAGCTCGTCAGTAGTATGTATCCTTGCCAAGGCCGGGAGTAGAACTCCGGCCACGCTTCCATGAGGCAAGCTTGTTGACAACTGTGCCAGTGACCTCACATTAGGCGCGACCGAATTATCATATGTGAACACTCAACCACAGTCGCTTGTGAGTAATGATTAGTTTGCACGATCGACCCGATAGGAGACACAGTGACTGCCTTCTCGGCTGCAGTCGATAACCCTGCGATGAGGACTTCCGATACAAGTCGAAATGTCCGACCTCATTCAACCGGTTAAAGGATATCGTAACTCAGCTTAGGACTACGAAGGGAATTAGCAAATATTTGCAAGTTAAAGTGAAACTGCAGGGTTGGCGAAGTTGATGAGTCCGCCCAAAATAAGAAGGGTGATCATAAGTCATTGGTTTACATCTTCGACTATTTGTACCTACTAGGAGGGGTTTCTTATCCTGTCTGTTGGTCGGTAAAAATTACTACTTCATTCTTAGTCAGTTCTATTAATTGTAATCAAAATGTGCCCGAACACCCCTGACACATCTTCAGAAGTGTTATTCTATCTGTTTCTATATCAAACCCCATGAAATTATTCAAACAGTTGGTTTACAGCGGTACATAAATATGATTCAGGACTATGGTTTGGTGTGAGGTGCTACTGATGTGTAGTCGTTTCGGTTCCGTTCTCTCACATGTTTATGTTCGTGACCTTCCTGAATGTAACTGACTACTCACAAACTTCCGCTGGTAGCATGTAGTATGTAGTTTGTGAATACTCACTTGGCTGGCATGCGATAGAAGTGAAGTCCTGACTCAATAAGCTCATGGAAATTAATGGTCATATGCTTGGTGCTATAGTGGCCACTCTAGCTGGTACATTTCAGTTGAATAGCAATCCAGATAGGGAATGTTTGTACACTGTGATGTATTTGTATGCTGTACTTGACCATTCTAGGTTAAAATCTTTCTTGATATTACCCGCCTCTTGTGAATAGCCATTCCGCTTCTGGTGTCATTCAGTTTCCACAAGGTAGGCGTAACATACGTAGTAACCTTCAATTAAGCTACATACCTAATACAACCATTGAGTACTGAATAGTTACAACAGATAAACGTGTGTCACTCTGTGACAACACCTTTACAATCTCCAGTGTTCTATAGGAAGTTTCACATTCAGGAACATCAGACGTCTCACCTAAAACCGGAGCAAGTTATCTTAATGAACAAGAAATGTGAAGTATCACAATCGGACTATTGAGCCTTTTAGTGATGAAAGCTGAGTATGCTTAGAAGTAAATGTTTCGGGAACAACTCTATTTGGTTAGATTCTTGTACAGCGTTCGTATACTATTCACAGTTGTTGAGTCCCTCATGTTCTTGCGCCACAGCCGACGCGGAACATTCCACCTGGTCTAATGATTAACATGGTACGGAGGGCGAGTTATAGGCCACTTCTAATCTCCAGACGCAGATGACCGGGTGAAATTGTCCTACTTTTGATACACCAATATATTGAGCACCAATCATGTTTGATTTGAAACATCAAACTCTTGTCCCACTCGTGTTATAATTCGACAGTAACGTAAATTTTTGCTACTATCGGGATGTCAGCTCTAGTCCACAAGAGGTGAGAGTGATGAATACTGCACCAATAACCTCGTATTAAGCACAGTGGCATAATTATATTTAAATACTCGGCCAAGTATATATGCATATATATTAGTGAGTAGCTCCCACGTTGTCCGAATTCCTAAACAAAAGCATACTAACTGTCGTTATTATTAATCTATGATCGGGCACGTTGGCCAACACGGTTACTTCGTGGGAACTGGGACTGGAGTACCACCACTGGTCGTGGCAAGACTAAGGACCATTTAATAACAGAAAACTTACGTCTAGGACATTTTTCGAGAAAGATCAATTGAAAATTCTGCCTGACAGTAAAAGCTGCATCATGTGATATGCTAGGCATAACAATAAAGCCTTTTAGATGAAACCCTATTGTGAAGAATCAGGGCTTCAGCTGGATTTGAACCAGCGACAGAAACGGCACGCCCAAACGCGGCAATCGCTTTATCATCGGAGCTATGAAGCCACGTCAGGAGCTCGGAAATTCCACTTTTGGACTCTGTTACACATCTGTCAACTGGTACAGCGCTTGTTGCGTTGGGGCATGCTGTTTCTGTCTCCGGTTCGAATCCAGCCAAAGCCTTGATTCTCCCCAGTTGAGCCTTACCTAAAATCATAAATCTGCTAACCTACTTATCAATAATACAACTAAATCTTTGACCCTCTGTCAGCATACTCTACCTGTTGGGTGGAACTCATGAGCGATACACGTTCCTCACTCGCGTGGTCTGTTCAATTGCCACCTTTTAATGTCAAGTACCGTGCACAGTGCTGCAGTTCAACGATAACCTCTCTGTCATAAAGGCCACTTCTATATAATGATCACGATCATAAGAAATGGCGCAAACTCTGTCCAAGGTCTAATAACCATAATGTTGACAACGTATCAAGCTCGTATTCTTTTTTATCAACGATTTGTAAGACGTCTAACCGGATGTTCTCATTCGTGTTACAAATGCGTCCCTTCTGGTGCCAGTTTTGTGGTCTAACAGACGGCAACCTGAAATCAAGTCATTTGGAAATGGATAGTGCAACTGTCATTCAAAGACGGATGTGTGCTAACGATTCAGGTGTATAAGACACTTCTGCAAACCTACCCACAACCTGTTTTTGATCCGGCCTAAACAAACTCTCGGTCCGATTCGTTCTCTTGAATAGTTCTCAGAGTGTGGCTTAACGCGAAAGAAGAACAGTTATTATCATGCCTTACTTACTCGGGAGAAGCAGAAGACTGAATATGATTGGTTATTTATCGTTCGTTCATCAGTCACTTTACCATATCCATACCAAAAAGACACATCACAGGTCTCAAAACTAAAGAAAGGAAAAAGATTAGTTCCTTGGAGAATAGAAAAAGCCAGACAACCCTAAGCCCCGTCACCGAAAGAACAGTGAACTGCAAGATTTTGATGAATAAAGCGGAATAAAATGGACTGTAGTCATTCTGAGCGAAAAGAACCTTCCCTGTTCATTTCAGGGTCTGTGCAGCGACTTAGATGACCCGGCATATCCACGGAGCAAGGAACAGATATATACTGGTAAGTGGCCCAACAATTCAAAGAGCAACCGTGTAATTACCTAGTGATTCGGATATAACCTTTAAATAGTAAACGAACGCGGAATTTTTGAATTTCAATGAAGGTTCGGTGTCAACTCCCACTTCTTGTCTAGAAAAACGGCTAAGATACCAACGGTGTCGGTTGCGTGCTAGTCTCCACGTATTGCGATAAAATATCAAGGCTAACAGTAGTTAACGACATATTCAACTGAGACAAAACTGAGTAAACTTTTCGCCTATTAGTGAATTTGAGTGATCGGTCAGAAAAATACTAATGCAGTTCGTCTGCAAAAGAAGCTGACACTTCTGCTTGCTCGTCCCATGGAAGCCAAAATCAGTTGCGCGTATTTTTAATAACATAGTTTCATCACTGCTGAATGTCAGTGCACATTAGGTAAGAGAGGGTGGACTGATGAAAAAATATTCTCTATTTGTTATAGTAGATCCAGCATTAAACCGAAAGCACACAAGTCAGATTGTTTTGAAGTCTGGTAGCTGCACGGCTCGGCTGAAGAGATATCAGCTAGTCTAAGCCTTTCTTTTCTGTTTCCGAACATCTTTTGAGCAACTTATATTGGGAATGTGTACTTGAATCAACAAGATATCCTTTCCTGTTACGTTAAGACATTCTTTCGTTCAATGAACAAACGGTAAGCGAGACGTTTAAACGATTAAACCAAGCTCCCAAAAGTGTGACTTCTTTGTGTTGTCCTCTGTACGTAGTTGAGTTCACAGATGTGTGACTATTGTGTAAACGGTGGGGTGGGATCGACGGGTTGGATTCGAACACTGTGGATTTGGATTTCCAAATAAGATACCAGCTGGAGAAGCCAGTCAAGTTAATGACATTTACAAAGTAGAAGCCGGGATTTTACTGTTAAACGTAGTAGAGGTTTTGTTACTTAGTTCAAATACCAATATTATAATGAACGGTTTTAGCGCACAACTGGCAGTAGAAAGTGACACAACCTGAGAGTATTACTTGAAAATTCAAGATTATTACCCTCATTTTGTGCGGCATAATTTACTGCTTAACAATTTTGAACCCAAATATGTTGTTTTTGTAATTTCTGTAGACGGTGAACTTCATGTGAAAACAACCTAGCGCAGAAAACCTTATACCCCTGAGCAACACGTCCCCTATCAACTGAGAAGCTGAACTACTGTGAAAGGTATGGTCTAAGTCTCTCTTCATTCCCAAATAAGTCATGCGCTACAAGACAGTGGATATATTTAACAAACCACAAAGAAACACTTACTTGTAAAATGTGTATTAAACCAGTTCCAACTGTTGTATCCAACACGAAACCTTGAATTATACATTTTCTGTGTCCAGACTGTCGAAAGATTGAGTGTGCACGATTGCTGTAATCTCGCTAACCTCAGTCAATTGACTGCCGAAACTTGATATGCAATACCGTTTGCGTAAATATAGTGCCAACAGCGTGCAAATAAATAAGATCCCAGTAGTGAGACATACAGCCAACAGGTAACGGGGGATTCTTTCTTTCACGTTCAACACTTGATCTTTAAGTGCATCCAACATATCCTTATCTGCAACAGCTTCCTGTAACCACATGAAAAATCAACGGACATACTTTTTAAAACTGACACGCGCAATAATATATTATATATATATTATATTTATTATATATTATTATATATTATACTATATATATAAAGAAGCTGTTCCCAATTGTGGTAATAGCTGTGCGCCTGTTCATGAATCAGCCGGAGTTACCAAATTAAACTAAATTCATGATGTTCAATTCGTCTATCACTACCTACTAGGTCCAAACAATGATGTGAGCAATCGCAGTGGAGCCTTGATTTATGAGTGCACATAATAGGAAGCAATAACTGAATTGACCTTGTTTATATTTAACTATCAGGATGAATCTTAGTCGAATAACTGGTCTTACTTGATCCAGTTTGAAATGTTTATAAGGGCAGTAAGCTTCGGGTTTTACAGCAGTAATTCAACCTTTCAGACCAACCTTCGGTAAGTGGCCATCGCTTTGAACTTCTTGGTTTAAACAATTTGGTCGATTATCGTTTCTCATCGTCTTCGACCAGCGTTTATTACTATATGGATACATTTTGAAGGTCGCATTTTGCTCAGTTTGTCTTAAGGGGTGACTGGGCGAAACATGTATGTCAAGCAAAACTCTCTTGTGTTTTTGCAGCCGACTTAGGTGTACACCAGTTACTGTGCTCATCAGGCCTATCTGATCCCGTGTAACGATATCAGCGGCGGTTTGGATGTTGGAGTAGCCCAAGTAACAAGTGTGTATAGGTTAAAATGTAAGCTTAACCGAAGCTTAGTGACGGAATCTTCAAATAAAAGCAAAAACAAACGGTGCAATCAAGCCCAGGTGTAACGACCACGAACGCATTGTTGTGACTGTAAGCTCAAATTGTGTGTACTAGGCTTAATACCGACCAGGAGGTGCTAAATGGGGAGGAGGAAATCTGAGATACATGGTAGCTTGCACTTTCAATGAGCCAGTTACCGGTTCGGATTGCAGTTCATTGGTCACTTTCATCCGATGTGCGTAAACAAAAGCGAAGGATGTCTTATAGTGTGAGTTTGGGTCGGCGGGTTGGAAGTTATTGATGTAAGAAGTAAGCAACATTTAGTCTGGGCACCGGAGTAAACCCTAGGTTCAAGAAAAAAAAACTACGTCATGCATAATTTGTTAGCCGTTGCGTTCTTTTTCCTCGTTACTTGAAACCGGTCAGCATTTTCATGGTTAACCTGCAAACTAGATGGCATCCAGCACGGCCCCCAAAAAGATTGAGTAAAGGTTCCGCAAACAGGTGGTCTCAGTATCCATCAGATAGGTGGTGGACAGCTGTTTTGTCATTTTTCGGTCTTGTCAGCACCAAATACGCCAGAAGATCAAATCCACGACCCTTGAATAATTATCAGGTTTTTGTGACATCAACGTTTTTGTGCTCATACACAATTTGCATGGTGCTCATAAGACACGGCAAGATCAAATCTGCTGCGCAACACTTCAGTGGTGATCACTGAGACCAACAGTTTGAGAAAATGTCAACCACTGTAGAAAAACAACGTAACTTGCATTTATTAATTTGACCCATAGTTCATCTTGAATTGGTGTGCCCCCAATTTGAACTTATCACATAAATTCAGCCAGAACGAGCTTTTGATAAGATATCCAAACAGGACTCGAAAACGGTAGTCTTTTGTTGGGAACAGAAGTTGTTGTGCATTGAATCACAGGTTGTATAAACGCTGCCTCAAACTGATTAGTTAACGTGCATGATTACTATGTAAGCTATTCACATATCTCAGTCTGGTGGTCTGTCAGATGCGTCCAGATAATGGGATAACTGACTTTTGGGAGACGAACATAATGAAACAACCAGCAAGACCACCATTTTTTTCGTAGTCAAGGCACACTGGTATTTAAGATGGACTATATCCATTCACACCGAGCCTGCTGTGAGGAAGTTACACGACAAGTATGGTGACCATTCCCTACAAGCAATGTTTATAAAAATAAAAACCAAATGGATGAGTTTTTGCTCGTAAAGCGAAGATTTGTTTATGTTTCAAAGTATCTGTGCCCGGTGAACCTAAGAAAAGACGAGGTCTAATTAAGAAAGTCGGCTCATCAGTATGAAATATTGTTTAGAACTTTGCAAAATGTACGTGAAACTTCGTAAGCGTGTTTTGGTCGAAACCATAATTGGGTAAATTCACTAGTCATGTACAACCCCATGATTTTCATATAACTAACACGATATCATCTCTCAGTGTCAACGGGCTTCGACCCTTTACACAGAACTCGAAGATAAGCATTCAACATCAATGTTTAGAACATAAACCAAAATTACTAGGTAACGAGCGAAACTGGTAATAATCGTAATTGTTAGAATTTCTCAAAACTGTCATATGTTTCAAGATGTGGTAGTCTACATCGTGGTCACCCATGAAGGAAGAAATAAGTTGATGCAAAATATACAACTTTTTACACTCGATACGTCATAATCATAAAGCCCGCAGTTCGTTTTGTAATCACCAGTCAAATAACTCACCTGTGACATCCACGCTATTGGCATATAGTATGAGGTGTTCATGTTTTGAAAAATTCTGTTGACAAATAGGGCAGACAAGTAAAAATAAATTTAGGTGGTTCAGCCGTAATATTTTCTGGTTATAATGGACAGATTTCGAAATGACCAATAGGATGTGGGATGCACACAGCTTGGTACTTGCTGGAAAATAAATAGGCGCACATAATTTTTAAGGTGCCTTTTTGATGTCTTGGAGTCTAGAACTCGATGAGAGGGACACGATAGCAAATAACCCGATAGTTTTGGGTACTCAGAATAATCATAACAAGCTATGTGAGTGTTGCTTGTGTTATCGCTTTGGGGTCACGTGTAGTCACGGAAGCAATGAACTGGCATTCCTTTAAAATGACAAGTTTGCTTAGTCACCGTCGCGCATGCTGCAGCTGCCGAAACCACGTCTGCACGCAGCATGTGGTCTACCACTCCTGCAATACAATTCCATGCCGGAAACTGGAAAGTATCACAATTGAGCACTGTTTGCCGACGCTGCGGTCGATTGGCGCAAGGTGCGAGGTGGACAGGTGATGACCTGTAGATCGGGTTCGTCTCCCGGGTTCGAGCCCTCGCGACTCACAGAGTTGGTGGTTTGAGATGTTAGGTGAGATGGCGGCTAACCGAGCTCAGTTGTGTGAATGTTGTCCTTATTTGGTCGAGCTGTCTGTGAAGTGAGTGCACTTAATGACGCGGGGAAATGAAAGCCGTAAGCAAGCTGTCTTGCTGATGACGCCTTACTTTCACTTACAGCTTGGTTGTTTGTTTGCAAGGTGTCGGCGCCTTGATGTTGTATATTTGAATATGGACGTGGCTATTTTTAGTTATTAGGTCCCCTCCCTCTTTTTCCTTCTTTCCTCATAAACAGGGTTTGTTTCTTCTTCTTCATGGTTGTGTGGCAGTTAAGCATCAGTGTGAACCACTGATGTATTGCTGTCTATGATGACGATGTTCCTATGTCGATCCCGCCTGTTGTGGAGAAAACATTAAATTATTTTAGACCTAGAATGCTATAGCAAGACTACATAAAAATCAATGTGAAAAGTCAGCTGTGTCCTGTTAAGAAAACGTGTGCATGTCGGTGCGGCAGGCCCGTTTGCATGACTCACCGTTCATAGCACGCCATTGTTTATGCAATCTTGCCATTGCCCATGCCAGATTGGATCTGTCATGTGACCTCACTAATTGGACAAGTGAGCTTTAAAATGCACACGCTTCTGTGATGACACCGTACAGACTACCGTCTCATCGGACAGTCGTGCTTGATGTTGCCTACATTTTCTACCGTACATTTGTCCTCCATGCTACAATACAGTACTGCTACTTACCCGTACCCATGTCCTGGATTCACGACATGACAACTGCATATTTCACTCGTTGCGATATACGAGGTTTATCACTAACTGTCATACGATTAGAGGATACGACAGCCAGCACCTCAGATGTTTATCTTTAAAAGCGGTTTGACAGATTTATTGATCTGTAATAATGAGAATGTGACAAGCTTGGATTTGAGCTGAATTCAAACCCTTGACTGAGGGCTCATGCTATCACATATCATACGTGAAGCCAACGATAATTACTTTTGTGTCACCATAACGGAAAGTCGTTTGGCCAAATGCCCAACAAATGGAACAACCAAGCTTCCTGAGATTGCACAGTGTGAAGATCATGGAAGGTCGCTTTTATAATCTGTTGCGCTTTCTCTTCTCGTAATTTGAAATAGGGCAGTCTGTAGAAGACGATCAAAGAGCATCGATCATGTCGGAACAGAACGGATTGCTCAAAATGTCGCTGACTACTGCCAATGAAACGTTCCGAGTTATTCACATGGTTATCAGCAATAAACCCATGTTTGTTAGCCAGCGACCATTAAATGAATCGCCCTCAAAATACGTTTCGATGAGAACCTTTTCAATCGTGATCGGTTTAATTCCACATCAAATTTTACCCTAAAATAAGGAACGTGTCTTCCCTTAAATCCTCGCTCAGTTTCGAACAGTGAATTCGAATATAGTGCCACTTATGATACATTATTCTATGACCATTTCGAAGTTGTCATGTTTCGTTCCAATTCACATTCTAACGAAATCTCTCTGTTCATACTAACATGCAATGATTATCAAAGACAAAATGTTTGTCACATCAGTATTCAATATGCAGTCTACGAAAATACCAACTTGCTTGGGGGAAACAAAACATGACGATCTGTGTTTCGATATTCCATCTTTCTGTTGCGTGATTAATATACTGCTTCATTTTCAGACCTATGCTTAGATTACGGTTTAATGGCGAACCACTTGTCAGTTACCAATCAATGTTTGCACATCATTTTGTTTTCTACTGTTGCACAACATAATTAATCAGTCGGAACAAAAACATCTTCAATTTAAAAAAAAACCGAAGTTGCAGACTCGGTGACTAACACTACCTTGTCGCTAGCGTGTGATAGGCAGATCTAAAGTTTGAAACAGTTAGTTCCCGTTAGAAGTTTGAACAAAACAGTTAGAACACGAAAACTGGTAGATGCAACCATTTCCTATTGACTGATCAGTACCAAATTGACAATAACATGGATGGGTTTTTATAGCAAACAATTCAGGGGGTTGATAATCAATAAGCGAGTTAAGATAAGTCACTAGGTCCAGGGAAGGGTCAAGTGCACAAACAGATTTTTTTAACACAAATTGCTGGTTTGAGGCGATTGATTGCTACGGCTCCAGCAAGCCTCAGGCATCTTGAATTGGAGTGACGCAACAGGATTCTGAATGCACAGGCTGGGTCGATAACATGACCAGTGATCCGCCCGTGTCTAGCGACTGATGAACTTGACCCTTCCCTGGACCTAGTGACTTATCTTAACTCGCTTATTGATTATCAACCCCCTGAATTGTTTGCTATAAAAACCCATCCATGTTATTGTCAATTTGGTACTGATCAGTCAATAGGAAATGCTTGCATCTACCAGTTTCCGTGTTCTAACTGTTTTATTCA
>JTDE01000384.1:105446-153022 GCA_014338405.1 Paragonimus skrjabini miyazakii
GACCAACTTGCTGTTGATGGAGACAGATACGTAATTTCTACGCCTCCAGTGGTCGTCGTTTCTTGCTGCGAGCACGACCTGTGCTCTTGAGAAGCGGGGCTTGTGTGGCTTGTGGGAGCTCTGACTGAGCAGATGCTAGCACTTCTTGAAACGGCAATGGTCTTCTTTGTGGCCCCATCGGGAGCAGTGGGTGCACCGATGCTGTTTGAATGGGCAATTTCGGACATAATGTCATCCACCGCATTGCCAACATGGTGTGGGAGGTTTCCTTCGGTTGTCGCGTTCCGACATTGATGCAACCTTGACTAGGACATTTGAGGACACCGTGTGGACGTTTGAGTGACTGCTCTGTTTAATCATGGTGGTGTCATGCCTCAGGTTTATTAGGCGCTGGCTTCGGCAGTGATATCTTGCAGGGTAATTTCGCGACATTGTTCTATCTTCGTCAGAATCCGTGTTCTGACATATGCTTCCCTTCGGTGACTGGAGTCCACAAACGAAAATCAAACATTTGAATTGATTTTCAGTCATTGTTCGAAGCTTGAATCGTTCGCACTCTCGATTGATTGTTCCAGAGTACGTCACCTAGTCATCGTCTGTTGACTTCACCAGCTTCATGCACTGGTAGCGTATATTAAACAGGGATGACTGATTGCCAAAGATTTGGGACAGCGTCTGCGTGGTTTCGTCAAAACTGAAATCCCTTGCGTTCATCGGCAAGATAAATTTGATGTACCGTTCGTGTTCTGAAGTACCAAGTTTGCGAAGCAGCAGCCTCACCTTCCGAGCATCGTCAGCGTCTGACAGTTTTACCCTGAAAAGATCCTCATTATTTTTGAATCAAGACTCGAATGCGGTGCCAGTTACCGGATCAAAATTGAACTCACTGATTGAGTCAATCCCAGATTCTGCCGTAGGTTTGAAGAATTCGTTGGATCTCACTGTCTGTTGCTGGAAACTCAACTTCTGCGCCAGCGTTTCAATCAGTTTCAACTGCGCTTGCTTGAATTGTTTCTGCGGTTGTTGAAGGAGGGTTTGCATCTGCTCGAACGTTATTGACATCGTGAGTTCTTGTGTCGCCAAATTGTTGTAAACCATTTTAAACGATACGCTGGTTCGTTCTCGGTATCGGAGTGCGCTTGCTACAAATCAGGTTCTCGTCCCGGTACTAATTAACACGGAAATCTTGATCCCAGGAAATACCGCAACTGTCCCGCGATTCGGTTCCCAAGACATCAAAGAGAACAGTTACGAAAAAAAGAGTTAGGGCCACTAATGAGCATAGCGGTATAAAAAGTATCGACCGATTTGTATAGTTCCGCTAATTAGGACTGACTAAATCGTTTTTTTTTCGTTCTCACGACGGAGACGCCTTGGGACGGTAACAAGGTGGACGCCCTAACACAGACTAACACGTACAATGTTTATTTGAGGCCAGAAATTAAAAAAAATTAGTTTAGTCATGTGTGTGATGATCAGTCAAGTAACCAAATAGAGAAACAGCCAGATATAAGTAGAGTGTACTCATCGACAAGAAACATGAAATTGACACCACATAGTAGAGTTATTGTGGATTAAACAAATATTGAGGATCCAAAGAAACCAAGATATGGTTGTAAAACCCATGCGAATCGAACACAGGAAATAAGAGAAGATTACTGATGAGTAGTCGGGGATTTGGTTTTATTTCAATTTGAACATCACCCACAATTGATTCGGTCGTGCCTAACGTGAGGTCAATGGCACAGTGGTAAACACGGTTGCCTCATGAACAGCGTGTCCGTGGTTCAAGTCCCGGCAGTGGCGATGATATGCACTACTGACGAGCTCTAATGAGAGCAAAACTCGAGTCTAGTGCTTCTTCTCGGAAGGGGCCGACTGGATAGTCTATGGGAATGCAACAGCTGCGATCAATTGAGGGTGATTTTCAAATTGAAATAAGAGAAGTTTGGAAAATCCATAGAGATCAGACGGGGATTAAGCGAATGTTTACCGATTAATACCGATTAACATTGTAATGTAAAATGGATGGATAAAGAATTGGCGGAACCTATCAGTTATGAATAACAAACCAGTCTAAAAATGTTAGTCTGAATAAGAGTATGGAAGTGGAATGAAAAAAGACAACAGTTGCATCCCTACCAACTAAACAATAGATTGATCATCAACTGTTTTGATGCTATAGAATGGGATTCAATCGCCGTATGAAGACGACTTTCACGATACCTTTTGTCTGTTTCAGTCAAAGTCTGTGTCAGTTGTAAGGGCGGTCCTCGAAGTAACTGAGTGTCCGGTCTGTAGGAAGTATTTTGTGGTATCATTGACTGTACAACCGACTTCCGATTTCAGGACTCATTTCAGCATGTGGTGCCTCGTAGCCTTTTAGCACAATCTTATCTGTGCATAACATCGGATTGGATGGAAAGTGTCACAACGTCCCTTCTAAGTCACTTGACTGATTGTCTCAAACATGAACGAATTAGAGTTTCCTCGCGACTTGCCTACACTCTATATTGTACACATTAGTTTCGCGAAAGTAACCGATGAAATACAACTGATACATCATCGCGCAAGACATTTTACCTAGTGCCGTTGGTTTGTTTCAAGTTCCTTTGAATAAAACCGATGTTTCTGTTACGCACCACCTCAGACAAACACACTGTTCAATACAACTTACCCCCATTGCATATATTAGGGTAGCGTATCTGCCATTCCCGTTCTTTCTTTTTACTAGTGATGCTTCATGAAAATGGCTCTATCCTCGGAGACTAGATCCCGAAACAAGCTGCACTCATTACAACAATCACCCGCCCTACACTACGTATGCCAGTCCATACTCCACTTTCAGGCTGCATCGTAACCTGGTTGGCAGAACTTTCTGTACAAAGACACTGTGGTCGACTTTCAGTTTCCTGGTGAATGCAAAATAGAAGAATGTATAGGCGTTTCATACGGTATTTTAGAGATATAACACGAGCTGATTTAAATTAATATCTCTTTGACTTAACAAAGTTTTGACTATGCATCACCGCATGCTTCTACCTCACACTAACAGACTGATCAAGGGACACCCGTAAACTTCGGGTTTTTCAACTGCCATCAGTGTAAACCTCGCCTTTTGCTCGTTGGTTTTCTTCATTTTCCTTCAGTTCCCTAGTCCCATTATCTTCTTCACATCAACACGACCAAGGATGCTCATAAACCTGAATAGGTTTGTTAGGTGAAACCTCACTACAGGTTTCTCTTTCCCTTACTTCCTCAAGTACTCCCAGGGCTACCATTAATGACTTCATATATTTTTGTGCCTAGGGCTACATTGAGGTTGTGCACCACTTTTGTACTTGACTGATAGGATAGACCTTCATCTACCCTTCATTTTCACTTTTATTAACAAGGCTTGACCCGAAGCTATCAGTGGAACATAACCTTCACCATCAAACGAGAAATCAACTAGCTTTGACTCCTTTAGAACATGCTCTCAATAAACTGTATGGAAACGCCGTTGATATCGTCATTTTTTCCTCTGATCCTCTTTATTTGACCAGTAAATTTAACGTGTACCCAAGTTAATAGACGGTATTTCAAATAGAGCTAACAGATCTGAGATGCCAGCTCGTCACGTCTGAGGTAGCATGAGATACGACACCTCAAATTTACTTCTAGCATTTTCATTTAGAATCTCAATTGCTTCGGAAACAAATATTTATTGCCTCGGATGATAAAACAGAAAACACACCTCGAACAAATAAATGACTACCAATCAGTCATTGAAACCGTCTTCAAGCTCGAAACTGATACAACAAACCCTATGGTAAACCAAAATGAAATTTTTCATCAGAGTCGATTCCGTACATTACATATCAAAGCCTTCATCGCCTTCTGATCTTACCTAGAGAAGCACAATCATTTTCGTTTCTTTGTTACCCTCCTTCATATTCGTAACGCCTGCCTCAGCTACTGCGAAGACATTTTCATCAACGACAACTTTCAAATGACGGATTCAGAAGTCCAAATTGGTATTTCCGATGGATTCTAGGTGATTATCATGTTCAAAGTCATTGATTTCCTTATGGCTTTGCCGTAGTTACAATTACAGCCATCTTTTTCAACGTCATTAAAACAAAACGATTTCCAAATGAGTCTAGAATACTGTGAAGTATGAAATGTTCAAACGGTTTGATACCTAATGTTTGCGTTCTTGGCTTTTGATTATCTAAAAAACGGTTAACTTTAGAGTTATGACTTCGGGTGTCGTTAAGTGAATTTGCCAATCATAATTATGAGTCAGCCGTTGGATACAGGCAATATGGTGACAGAAGGGTATTTCGAATATATACGAAAATACAACATACAGCGCCTGAACTAGAGACTGATAACTGATTATCGTTTTAAAACGTACTCATTTTTCTCTGGGAAGATAGTCCAGCTAAAAGAACTGTCTATAGGAAATCCACATGGTCCGGCCAATACCTGAATTTTAGTAGTTTCACACCGGTCGATCACAACCGCGCACTATTTACAAGAGCAAGACGAAGTTGTATATAGGACAAGTGTGTGGAAGTATTAGTACTGGTCACATCTCTACTACAGCATAATGGGTATTCGAAAAGGTTCATATATAAGTATGGTAGACCGAAACCGCCATCGGAAAAGGCGGTCATCGTGAGAAAAAGAGTTTACGTAGAATCGCCTTTTAAGAGTGATCACAATATGCGTCAAACAACGCAAAGCCTAATGATTCCAATTAAACAAACATATAATGCCGTCGAACTTCGTGTGTTAGCTCGGACCCAGCAGCTGCCTGTGTCTTCAATCAAAGGAGATCTGTCTGCCGGTGCTACCTCACATTGTGTCTACCAATTTACATGTAACTGCAAGGAAGGTTACATAGGCAGAACCGAAAGATGCTTGATCTCCAGAGTGAATGAACATTTGTCTAATTAGGTACAGAACTCCCTATTACCGAGGAACGGCACCGCCGTTAAGACACACAAGCATCCAGTGTCCGTAGTCCCAAAACACGTCTTAACCACTGGTCACATTATTCATCCAGCCTGTCCAATTAAAGTCCTATTACGTCATTCCAATCCGACATTCGTGTAGTTGGCTGAAACGGTCGTAATCAATTGGCCGAAAACTGCATTGTGTGTACAGCAGTAACCGTTCGTAAGCTTGCCCCTACCATGAACTTAGTAACCTTTCCTAACCCATCAACTGACTATCCATCTCATCCCTTCAAATGTTCAATACAAAAACATCGATCCACCTTATTGTAAATTTGGTGATGACGAGTCAATACGGAATGCTTGCACTTACCACTCTTCGTGTCCTAACTGTTTTGCTCAAAAACAGAACGAAACAAACGGGTTGTAACATGCCGATAACTAAGGTGGTGACTAAATATTATATGTATAATATGCCACAGACCATACATATGCATGTTTTTAACTAGATATATTGGTTCTTTCTTTTTCTGGCGGTGCATTTCTTTCGTAAGCGTCTGTGACAATCCTCGACTTGTACGGTCAGTAATTATCTAGAAAAGCTTCCTTCGGAGAAACAGCATCGACTTTAAGAACATGACCACACCAAAATCATTCTATGTTTCTGTTTATAATAAGGTAGGTTGAATTTATCTGATTTTCTACTACCAGCAAGTTATGAAAAAGAGAAAAAGTATACCTAGACAAACAGAATTGTTTTCATATGTGATTTCTGACCAACAACAACGTCAACGCTTTTCAGTGTTCAGCATAATGGACCACGATAGATAACAAAAATTAAAATGAAGAATATAACCAACGCCTTTCTTTTAGGACGAAAAGAAAATGAAATACGTAATGCTCATTTCTACAGAAATGCAATCGAACAGCTGATTGTGTTACTGAACAGAAAACAACTTGGAGAACACAAATACTTATTAGAAATCTCGTCAAATTTAGAAAATGGTCAAGGAAAACGGTATCTGTACTGATCAATAAGGTGTTGTAAATCTGTTTGTTTTCACTGGAATGTGTTCGTGACATAGCGATAATGGATCTGGTATCACCATTGACGGTTTTGGTAACGTTTAGATTTTAAACTAGGTCCATTAGGTAATTACCAAAATGAGAAACAAAAATAATTTGCTGCAGTAGTACACTGCGGAGACAGCTAACATAAACAATCGGTTTGTTTGTTCTAACAGGATAAAGGGCGTGCACTACTACTTCAAAGTAGTAGGGGGTTTGGTTGATGTAACTCACATTTTAATCACATTTAGCCCCAGGTTTATTGTTCACAAAGAACGCTTAGTCAGTTGCTTCTAAAAAGACGCTCTTGTTAGAACCCGCCAGCGGTGATTTTCGTTGTCGCGGTCGGGATGAAAATTTCGGTCGCCATCTCAGTTCACGGTGCTCAGACCTCACATATTGCATTACTGAACCGTCATATATAAGTGCCGAGATTATGAGTAGCGTTCAGGCTATCCGACCGCCGCGAGTGAATGAGCAGTGACTACACCTTTACTCCAAGTCAGTACTGTACAATGCAGATTTTTCAAAAGGTTGCAATCGCGAAAGCCTCAAAACATACTGAGCACTGTTTTAATTACAGGTAGGTGTTAGCGATCATCCACTGTTAAAATTGGTTTACGATGGTATTTATTGGCCTCCTGATTGAAATATAACAATAAAGAAAATTGAAAGCCCACTGATTTCTAGTGCGTCTTTCTGATTACGGTCAGCCAGGAAGTCTGTGGTCATGTGTATGTGGTGTTCAGTATTTAGAATTAAACATGGCTACTGTACATAAGTTTGAATAAAGACGGTTAGTCGTACAGAATGTTTTGTTCTATTTTCGGTCTGTTCTGTATGTATATTTTTAAGTGTGCATATGGTTACACTGAATACGGGATTTGTGAGCGGAACCGCAAGTTGTGCTGCGCGACCCATTGGTAAATTCGGTCATTTGTAGGTGCCTTTTGACTCCAGTCGCTGTGACTTAGTAATCTGAAGCAGATACCCCCAACTATGTGCGAGGCATGCAACTGATTGAAATGTTTGTAAAGTGATCATTGTGCTTACCCCAAATACACAAATCAATGAGCGTTATAAAACGTTCTGTTTCATAAATAAGTCCTATATAAAGTGCACGACTACACTTACCGGTTCAACATTTACTACCGTGTTATATTTTTCAACGTCTGCTTCAGAAAGCCCGTCCACTTTTGCGTGCAGTCGCGGATCAGCTGCGGTAAAATGTGGAAGAGACAAATAAAGCGAGAGAGGGAAACCTTTGCTTTTGGTGCAAGTATTCAGACCGATCAGGCCCGCCGGGGGACATTCCCCTTGAGACTGGCAATAGAGACGCCCTTCCCAGTTTGTTGCGGGATCTTGTAAGTCCGCTTTCAATGGCGTGAACTGTAACAACTGAACGAAATTAGAAGAAAAATCTGTGCATCTGGCCTCTGAGAAAATATATCATCAACAATAAGGATGAAAAGTATATACAGGTCTTAACTTGTCCGTTGCGTTTCCTTTCTCTATAGGCTGACGTTGGTCAGCCGCTCACGGTGGGCCTGCCAAATAGCAAGCATCTACTGCGATCCAAGAATGGATTTAAAAATAGCTTTTGCAAACAGTTGGTCCTAGAAAACATACACACCAAAAAATCAAACTCAATTCGTTTGTAAGTGTCACCTTATTAAGCCATTACACAGTGGTAGTCCAGGCGCCCATGTACATAGTGCCTATAACTGATGACACTCGACTAGATCGAAAAATTACGGACCATTTTGCTGGTTGCCACTAGGAACGACTTTGTGAAAACAGTTATTAGGCCACATTAGATGTTTGCCGAGTTGCAGACCAATCATAAGCATCTGGATGACTCCAGCCCACGAGGAAAGAAAGTGTAACGGCCAAGGGAGGTACAGTGTGTGGTAATATGAATGGCATGTACTTAATAGTCACAGTTAGCAGGAAACACACGACCACTTACGTGGTTGTTGCCACTCAACACACAATATGCGTAAACGGTGAACTTTGACCACACAGTTGCACTAGAGGAACGGAAAATGTTGAAGGTTTTAGACACTAAATCCTCTGCACTAGTATACGGACTCCATTGAGTCTGACAGAAACGGCACA
Source organism: Paragonimus skrjabini miyazakii (assembly GCA_014338405.1). Lineage (NCBI taxonomy): Eukaryota > Metazoa > Platyhelminthes > Trematoda > Plagiorchiida > Troglotrematidae > Paragonimus > Paragonimus skrjabini miyazakii. The sequence goes on from JTDE01000384.1 coordinate 113,576, forward strand.
ACCAACTCGAAAACGGGTTAGTATCTACAATCTTTGCTACCTGGATATAACCATACAGCTTTGTCGAGAGCCAGAGCATATTAATATGTGTATGTCCAGTCGTTATACAGAAGCACCAAAACCTTGTTTTTAAGATGCTTGCTTCAATCATACATACAATTGTACAAGGCGAAAGCAGTACATTACAAATGAACCTACTGAACTGCCAATGCAATAAAAGTCTGCGAACTATGACCAAGGACTAAAATGCCATCCGACCTGACCAAAGTATTCTTGAAAAACCTGTTTTATTGTATGATCTAATCCCAAAAAATGTGTGCGGCAATACGAGCTACACACATGAAGGCTGCCTGGATAGAAATAAAATTTCAGCATTTTATATGCACTTAATCCGTAAGCCTCCCACTTGGCAGTAAAATTCCTTCCAGAGTTAGTTTTTACAATTGTTGGAAATGAAACAAACCGGGGTGATGAAATACATTTTCATTCAAATTAATTGCTGCCCACCTATGTTATGGTTGCAAACAACCTACTGTTAATAAAACACGATATAGAATGCCACTAGAAAATCCCCATTTGTGTAAAAATATCTTGGAACACAACGTAAATACACTTTTGCACACCCGAAGCACGCATGATTGTCGCAAAATGACAAGGAGTTCGAAATGACTGTTGAACTGACCAGAATGGAGCAGTCGGACGAAAACTGTCAGCACCACGTTGGACGAGTCAACCGTGTAAAAACTGACAAATCGCGCTCTCCAATTGTTCTAGGTCGCTGAGAACGCATACGTTATCATTTGCGGGTCAGTAAACCAACCAACTTCATTCTACTCGATCCGAAATACGGTAATTTGCTAGCAGCCGCGTACACAGGGACAAACGTGCGCTTATATTATGTCCCATCCTTGGTACTATCCATGGAAGGTAGACGATCTTTGAATAGCACTGTTGCGGTAGAACAGCCGTAGGCACTTCTGGAAGAAAGTAGGTTAACTCAGAATACTATCACTAGTAGACTGTGATCGAAATTGTCACGAAGCATATGTTTTTATGGGAAAAACTTCCTCGAACCTGCGCTTCATTTTGACAGATTTAGTGGATTTTATAACCAATAAAGTAGAAATACGCGGAATGCGACATTAACTGGCAACCTAATTGCTCACTCTGCCCGCGATTGCTGTTGATAAGTAAGCCAATAATGTACTATTGTGTGTTCCTCAAACTCTAAATAATACCCTTCCGTTTTCGATGGTTAAAAAACGAATAGTCTTTTGACCCAGATTTTAACACATAACAGAAGGGTTATCTATGCGAAAATTACTTGTACCATATCTACTTGTTATTCAGGTCAAACAAGGGTGGAACTATCCAGGGTGAACTCGCCTTGCGATGGAATCTGATTAAACAATTGAATTTGCACCAACATCCCGACAATAAAAGTCACAATGGGTTAGAGCTTCGATGGTATAATACTGTGACGATGCAAACCCTTGTTGTTTAAAAGCCCAACTACTTGAACTCTTGTCAGTGATCAAAAAATCGATGAGTTATCGGATGTTTTCCTCGAAGTGTTTTGTTCCATTAAACCACAATTATTCTGAGCTTTCTTTTAATTCCCAATTGCTAAGATTCTATTCTGTAGAGATTATGATCGACCACGATTTTGATTATCGCGAGTTTAACAGCTGAGATTTTGAACAAATTCTGTTCACGTACGACAGAACGGTTATCGTCACTGTTAAAACAGAAACTCTCTACCAGCTCACATGGGGATGGCCATTTTTAATTGCATACGTGTGTGGTCGAAGTTAACTTAAACAAAGGCAAATTATTCATACCGTCATTTGCTAGGTCAAAGAAAGCGACACCCACCATGAATACTGTTCTCAGGATCAAGAACGAAACAGGACGTTTATTTGCTTGTTTTTCGTTAACCATTTCGAGCAGAACGCTAAAACTGCCTGGAGTAATGTTACGACATTCTGTGAATAATATTAGATTACGCCGTCTTGATATCCAGCCGGATGGATTAGTGTGAAATTAAACAGTGTCCATGAAGTGGAACACACCAAAGGAAGCGGCAGGTACAACGAACTAGCTTAATCATGGTTTCGGTGGTCGGCTGAAGGCGCCTGTCAGAATGGCTGAAAAACTGAGATTGCGAGCTACTATTATGTTTCCGCAGAATTGTAGAAGTGTTAATACAATGAGATTCCATAATGAGACCTTGGACAATAAATTATTCGCAATGAAGGTATGTAAGTTTGGAGAAAATTTTAACTTGACATTCGTCAGTCGTTTCCCTAATTGTTGATTTGTTTCCAGTCGCTTTTGCCTTGGCCTGTTATGTTCGTTGTATCACATGTTGTGATAGTAAGCGGCAAAAACTAGCTGTTAAAAACCTAAATCTCCTCAGTCCAGTCCCTCACTTTATCTGCCCGAAACCTGTGTATATCTGCTGTCATGAAAGCTTGGTCAAGCTGATGGAATCAGTCATCATTCCAATTGACAAAAATTGACTGGTCCCTGCGCGTAAAACAGATTCAATCTCTTGTTTGTTGTTACTACTAACTACTGATGAGTAGCACGCCAAATTTCCAAAGTATGAAGCCCTTCGTTGTCAAAATACCCAGCCGTTCGTTGTATACGAACAAGTAATAGGTACTGCACCCCGTTCAAAGCCACGTCAACAGCTTAGAAAGTTGATCTTAAGAGTCTAATAGTTTAGACTTTTATGGCTTGTATGTAATTCCAGCTCATGTTACATACGCATGCTGTTGTCTTACCAGTGCTTTTCCAGTCGTAACCGTTAGTTACCTGGAAGTTCAATGAACGCGCTCTGTCTATGCATTTTGATTTTCCGCCAGTAGTGATGACCACCGACAATAGAAATGATGTCTGCGATGGAGCACCGATCGCACGTTTCACGTGATGGAATACGTTTGAACGTCAAGCACGTATTGGTTGAAATGGCTGTTTGTGGGTAACTAAGAGAATGGGGCAAGTAGCGACCACTTCCCTTGCTTCACTGAAGAGAGTGACAACATTTGATATGCAGCATGTTTTGGTTGTGAATTACTTAGAGACTAGATCAAAACCTAGCTGGACTCGTGCTGAATCCTTGTGATGAACTTCATTCAGAAAGCAATACCAAATTAAGTGTGGAAATTCGAGTTTGTGTCAACGTTCGTTGAGTATCACGGAATGAATCAAGTAGAATTAGGTGCCTCTGTAACTGTGGTGATCTATAATTGAGCTGTTACAAGCTCAGACTAACCTCATCAAACATCCAGCATTAAATGTGTTGACTGAAACTACGCTTGATGTGATAAAATATCATGTTGAGCTTGCTGAAGTTCGTTTGATACGTTTGACATTCTACGCCTGGCACGCTGTCGAAAGCTGAACTCCTTCATGTATGATTAGTGTACTTGAAGGGAGTCGGTTCTAAATTTGTTTTTGATTTGTCTGCTTCTGTCAGCAATGCATATTTGTGATAAGTTTTGCACCAGAACTTTATAACTGTCACTGCGTTTATACTGAACAATTATCTACGAAATGTTTGACACGCTGTTCCCTTCATCTGATCCGGTCGTTTACATAGACTAATTTCCCTTCAAACAGTCATTTCACTAGGTCATTTTTCTGTTGCTTCCTTCTGAACGCTTTTTAATCTTGGGTAATTTCGGTATCTGGTTCCTTCGTATTCAGAAGAGGATACCATACTGATAAATGGATTGAGGATACCATACCCATTGTAACCTTTAATCATTAGTATTTGCTGTGTCCTGTTAAGTGTGCACGTGCAGACAATGTGTGATATCGATGCGGCAGGCTCGTTTGCATGATTCACCGCTCATGGCACGCCATTGTCTCTGCAATCTTGCCCTTGTCTATGTCAGGTTGGATCTGTCATGTGACCATGCTGATTGGACAAATGGGCGTTAACCTGCTTACGCTTCTGTGATGACACCGTACAGACTACCGGCTCATCGGACAGTCGTCCTTGATGTTGCCTACATTTTCTACCGTACATGCTACCTCCATGCTACAATACAGTACTGCTACTTACCCGTACCCATGTCCTGCATTCACGATATGACAGTTGCATAGCCTACTCGTTACTATATACGAGCTAGTTTACGAACTATCTTTTGAAATTGCGGGATACAGCAGTACCATATACGCATCAGTTATGACAATTGACGTTTTCGGACTTTAAACATTAGTACATCAGTCTGAATCCGCGTTACTGAAATTGCTGCTAGCATTGATTCACCGAGTGACGCATCAAAAACCCTCAGAGGCCATTTAACATTCAAGTGGAACAAACCAAACTGTGTTTTATTCAACTAGATGTTACGCAAAATTCATTCTGATAGATGCATTCGATATTCCATATTCTGATATTGTACCTGCCCTTTTGTGACGTTCTTTAATTGCATAATTTGGTACATTCAATTGTTTAGTGACCAATGTCATAATCGTCGCTGAAGCACCGGTTCATGCACTAAGGTTTCACACTCGCGCCAATGTTGGCAAGTAACCCAGCCCATTTCAGTAACGTGATTTATCGGGCGTTTGCTTCGAGCATTGGTTTCAACTAACGCTCTCCCATTTTAATTTGCTGCAGAAGTTAACCGTGGTGATTTTCACACGGCGCTTACTGACCGTATACGTCAGAATGATTCTCCTAAACTTTTATTTCAGGCCAGTTATAATACATTGGTATACCTTGTAAATGCTTTCTGTGGTAGAATGTCAACTGAACATTGAACGCAATTACAGAGGAGGAAATGGTTGATTATACTTGAGATAGATTGAGTATTCGTAATTCCAGAACAACTTGTGAAAAATCAATAATTTGTTTTGTTGGTGACGTTTCAATTCTGATACAGGGACCCTTTCAGACCAGTTGAACCACTAACAAATTTTGTGATAATGAAAGCAGACTAGACATAGGCAAATAAACGAAGCCGTAGGTAACAGGTCATGGGTTCAGTGTACATCGACCGAGGGTCAATACTGGCTTCGAATTGCTAATTACAACAGATCGGTGACACGTGAACAGAACACGTGGACATAAGTAAAATCGATAATCTGTCAGATAGGTCGATTAAGGGGTCGACTATTTTTTAGGAAATGTAAATAGGAGAATCACAGTCCTAATGCGTTAATATTGTCGTTTCGTCCAGCCATCAACAGAGGTCAGTTCGATCGATCCAAGACCGGCCACCAAACACCAGAGAGTTCAGCCCTGTCAGCTGTACTTACAGCGAATTTGGCTTTTACAATTTCGATGGCTTATACAACTAATCGTTGTTGTATAGGTCAAAACCACCGTCTGATTGCCTCGAGATTTTCTAGATCCATTTCATAACCTGTGTCTAACGATTGACCAGTGGTTGCAGAATTCCCGATCACGCTCTGATAATCCAGTTGGACTCTGAGTGATCTTTAAATGTAATTTAATGCTCTTTTAGTCTTGTTCTAAGTTGTCTTGCTTTAAGCCCGATATAAACTCGCAAACGGTCATTGCACCTCATTCTATACACTCAATTACTAGTTTTCTCAGCAGGCAAATTGTTCTTAGGACGCACCAGAATTTCACACAGTTTCGTCACCTGTCAAAAAACCTTCTTCTTGATGCCAGCTTCGTCCAAGATCCTACGAATAACTTCTGACGCCCCTTCTTTGAATGAACTAACAACAGTACGTTTACATTCATTTGGTGTCTCCGATTGCGGGTTAAGAAGCCGTCTTAATTTCTGTTTGGCTGTTCCCCAGGCCATTAGCCATTTGTAGTCGGAATCAATCGTTTCGTTTAGTCTATTGTGTCCTGTAGTTTATTCCGGATTTACTGCCAAGCTGCAACAGGTCACATATTAAGGCCGTACGTCAGTTGAAGTAGATCGCAGATATGATCATCTACACACATGCATACGTCCACATGAACAAAACTTTCACATGTGTTCACGCCACTCTCATGTTGTACACTTTCAGCGATAGTTTCTGCATATATCGATAATTATATGACGACCATGGGGGTTTGTCTGGAACTCGGGTTGATCAGGATCGGTGACTTGTACAGTGGAGTCAATTAAGTTAAAATACATGGATGTATACTCAACGGCTAAGACCTTCGAAATGGTAGAGATATAGTAATAGTAAACCTTAATAAAGTTTCAGTTTGAGTATAAACATTCGTTTCACATACGAAATAATTAGGCGTGAGATTAAAAATGCTTCCTTCAAGCTGGGAAACAAGCAAAAAATGTAATCAGCGAATGGCCAATATTATCTTTAGAGTTAGGTCAAGCTATCAGCATGTCCAGTCAATTGAGTATGCTTAACGTGCCTACGCTCACACAACGTGTCCGCCGTACTCCACAAAGGGCGTTTGTGAACAGCGTCGCGGATGACTCACCATACGCGCCCCACGGAAATCTTCGTCAAGATTACCTAGAAGGATTGTCGATTAGTCTGTCTAGGTGATTTGACTACATATGTACCACGTACGGTGTCTCACTTATCAAACCATTTTTGCTTTTCTGCACTTCTCCGTCATTAGGGGGTACGAATGAAATCATGGATAGAATCCCCATGGTAATAAAGCATCATCCTAATGTGTCCAAGGATACTGACAGTAAACATACTTACTCAATGTGTGTTAGAGAAGCAAATCGTTGTCATTTTTATGTTGTCTGAAAGGGTCACTGCTATCTACCAGTCCTCATTTCGAGTTGACCACTTCTGGGAGAACTGTAGAAATTGTCATACTTCTCCAAACTTAGTTTTAACTACTTGAGAATGCTTTTTGGAAATCTTATCAACGGTCTACCGTGTACGATTGCTGCTTGTCGTAATCGCTCCTGCACAACATTAAACGTGCATCGGGATACATGCATACTTCCATCTTGTTCAACATAGCGTGGGTTGCCCCGTGTATTTCGAATCATTCTATGCGCGATAACTTCCTCATTCTGCCAATTTGGCTGCACATTAAGGGCAGTCCCCGAAACAGCTGATTTACATCCGTGTTTCATATGAAGCATGCGAATGTGAAGGCTGGCTGACATAAGGTGCGTGTGATTTTACTGGGACGACATAGGTTAACTCGTAACTGGGAGCTCACCTTGAGGTCGTTGCGGCTTTTGCTGGGGACCAGTTGAGTTGCACGCATTTTAAGAGAACGGCACATGAGCGGTAAAGTAACTCGAATAGAGGAATCGATTCCGAGTCCTGGAGCGAAGCGAAATCCCTCTGATAGTTATTGGGGTGGTAAAAAATGTTCAAACATACCTTGTACTGATCACTCTAGGTAAGTGGAAGCAAAATTTACTCCGACTGCCAAACGGGCTATTAAATTCATGAAGATGAGATACCCCGGGATTTGTATACCCCAAAAATTCTTTAGAAAAGCTGATCACTTATCTGATGGTTATCAATCCCGGGAACAAGTAAACAAGTTTAAGAAATGTGATTTAAAATGTGAGCAAAACTGTAATGAAACATGCAAGCATTTCAAAACCTGGAGTCCACAGGTTGAATGATAAAACGTTTTGTGGAGACGAAGGTTAATATTTGCTTAAGATTAGATGAACAAGATCGGTTAACCAGTTGGCTGTTTGAACAATGAGAATAAGCCAGGTAAGCCAATAAGACGCACGACGCCACGATTTCAGCAATAACACAACACAGTTGAAGTCAGTGGAGTGATTAACTGGACTATGCAATAATCACCGCGTTTTCAGCGCTTGTGGAATACTTCCCTAATGTCCAATATGCGCAACGGAATACTCGTCGCTTCAATCATTGTAGGCGTCATTGACTAAGTAATATTTTTATTTTGTTATTTGGTCGGTTCTGTAACTAGTATTGCGCTGGTGGTAAAGACTATTCAATTCCGTATTTTCACTGCTTAACGCACTGTGGTGAGCCTAACCGTTTGTTCGATCCAAAATGAGCCAACATTTACACAATCATGGATAAAGTTCTTTGTGGCAATCATGCTTTGTATCAAAAACGAACTCGGTGTCAAGAAAGCCCACTTTACGTTTAGTGAAAAAAGGAAAACTCGTTGACCACTTCCATTAGCCCTACTGGGTTTTCACGCTGCTCTTTTCCACCGTGAACACCATTGCACTTGCAAGTTCTATTCACAGGTTGCAAGACAGACGAAGGCAAATTTTAAACCAATTAAAGCAGTGTTTGAAATTGTAAAAGTTGTATTTTTCAGTTCAGTTTTGTCTGATTAATGGATAAACTTCTCTCCTCTTCCGGTTACCATCTCATGAAAAAGTTGCTTTATGCTTGGCGAGCTTTCCTCGATAACGGTCGCAAACCTACAGAGTGAATATAATTCTAAAGCCTAACAATATGTGTTACAGTAGACAAATCTGTACAATTACGAAAACATTTCAACCTACCGTTACCACGTATTATGTCAATTTCATCATGGTCCCATATACCGAATTTCCTGGAAAAAACGGAAGTGATCAATATCAGAAACGGTGATTTCGGATCAGTAGCAGTGTAGACAGGAAACAAATATCTACCACTGTGTACAGGCATGTTTCAGTTGTCATATATGCGAAGCCTTTTGTACGTATTTTATCACCACGAGAACATAGAACAGACTGCACATACGGACAGTGTGCTGTCTCTGGAACTGGTTCAGTTAAGGGATTGAAAAATGTTAGCGTCTGCTATAAAGACGATTGAACATCGAATTATAAGTTTGGTTCCGCTGAATGACATCTTTTATCTGCTGGACATAGGTGTGTCAATGAGCTGGGTGGTAATAGTTTTTATTAATGTTCAGAACAATTACGTGATGAGCCAGGTAGCTAGAATCAGATATTGATATTGGACGTAGCTGAACGTATGCGCAACAGCATGATACAATGAATTTCAGTAATTTTTGCTGAGCTACAGATAGAGATGGCCTCTCGTTGTATAAAGTAACTATGACCAGCTATAATTGCTCTGGCTGATTCACTGATTATTCTGAATGATTTTCAACTCTGTCAGCACTCAACTTTTCGAGGTTCATTTATGTTTTTACCTCCACCGGTTGAGTCCAATAACGTAATTTACGCTGTGCATGGCAAACAAGTTTAAATGGAAGCATAAATGTAGTTAAAATTATCAGGTTCATTATCAGTTTCACTTGCCATAACATCAAACCTACGCACTGTATATAAAGGGCACACAATGTCACTTCACATTGTCAGAAAGTAACTACAGCAGTAGAGCGCTGTGTTTGGCTATGCAACTTTAAACATAATATGCGAACCATAGTTGTCCAGTCAGAACAATGTTGAATACTCCTAATGAGACGCACAATAAAGGAGTTCGACTGTCTTATGTATATAACTCTCGCAAAACAAATCGCGACTTTAAACTAAGCTGAATCAACTTTGCAATGAAATAATATTCTCAAGTTTTAAAAATTAGCGTTTGGACAGTACCCAACAATTTAGGGAGTATGATTAGCTACATGGAAACATTCATTCGTTCATTCAATGTCAACGGTATCAACTGTGCATTTGAAACAATTTTTTCGAGGTTGACGGTTAGCTGAACACTAGAATTAAAAAATAACTAACGTTACTTTCAGTTATGAACTGTAGATTTTTCAGCTTTTGAAACTGTGTTTGTACAATAGCATTAATAGGACTTCGTCAACTTGAAGTTGAATTGCATTTGGCTTATCGCTGTTGGTGAAATCACAGTTTCTCAGAACCGATATCATGTCTTTTGTCAAAAGTACTCGGTCATACATTTTAGGATGGTTAAACCAACTAAATTCAACTACGTCTACCAGATTATGTGAACACAAAACAAAGTTCACTGCTGGTTCATGCTCAAGCACGCCTGTTAGCTAACTCAAGTCTGTCTGCATACAAAAACTGTAATATACACGGAACAGCACATAATTAAGAGAAAACCAATCAATCGGCTGTTTACCAGTGTAACGTTTTGCACACTATTTTCTATTTCAAAATTCTGATTGTTATTCACACTTTTCACTTCCCTCAACTTCACGTACACAACAAACGTTTAAACCAACTTAATCGAACTAATCGATAATCGGTAAATACAACTCACTCACTTCTCGGTTCGCGAGCCTTGCGTTCTCTCCGCGTTCGGGTCGCTGGTGCGCTGAATTTTGGAGAGTTAGAAGCTAACGGAATCAAGCGACTATTGCGGTAAAGTTCCTTGGGATTACCTCAGTTGTTGACCTCCAAGATTAATTAGGAACGACACGACGGATTGTATCTATTGGATACTACATTTGGTGTAGTGGAGTTCTAAATCAAAGCACTTTAGTGAACTATTGTGAGTTGATCATTTCCATTTTTACCATCTTTTTGATTTCGAGTTCATACCTGAATTTTGTATAGTGTTTAGATCCACTACACCAGTAACGAGACTTGCAGTACTTAATGTATGCTCATCAGTGTCGTGCAATCTGTTTCGTCTGATGGTTTTAGCTACGTATTTACGTAGCAAACGTGTTGGTTACGCATCGATAAACAAATATGTCCAGCTTTTAGCTGTATGGGACAAATTTCGTCAGTTGAGCATCACGACAGATGACATAAAAAATTGGGGAATATCACTCAAGCTTTCTGGCACATGGTTAAACATGCATGGTGAACAACATTATTTTAAACTTTTCGGCTGAACTTGAGCACCGAATGAACACTGTTCATACCTTCCTATGACTTTTCACTTCCAGCGCAAACAGCCGAAAGCTGTCCGAAGGAGAACAACCAGAGCTATTGAAATCAGGCTACCCAGCCACTGCGGCTTTAGATTGATGGGGCTAGTAATCCTCCGTCGTAGTTAAACCAACGGTTAGGCAAGGAGCAACACAGCGCCTAAACTATAACAAAAAATGTACCGTTTACTCTGTGACCGATAGGAATCTGGATGAAAGTGAATCTTTTTTCCACATAACCCAAAATTATAAACGTATTTAACTGTATCTCTCTGAAGACAAATAAACGTAAGCATACGTCTTTTTTCGGAAATGTCTAATATATTGTCAAACCTCAGAAGAACAGATTTTTTCCAAAAAACATTCACAAGTTGGGGGCAAATATATGACGTTATGTTATAGATGGGATTCTTAAGTTGAAGTAGAAATATGAACTGCGGTGATTAGATACAAGAAGACACAACCCCGTCTCGGTTTGGAAGGCAGCTGGGGTAAATTCTAAACCGTCAAAGCTAATCAGGTTGATTAGGTGGGAGAGAGTGCAACTGCTGTTTGCGTTGGGAAGCCTCAGCGACTGAAAGATGTGAACGACCGGTTTTATACGCACAAATCCGAGCGAACCAATCGGTGTGATACCACCTCTGCCGCAGACAAGAAATGCCAGCCGACTTTTCGCGATGAGGTTACTGGTGTGTGCTAGATTATCTAAACCTACCTCGATTTTGCACTTGACTATAGAAAATTTTGTCTTGTTTTTCGTTCATTCAACTTGTTTTTTGTTTTTAACCTGATCAAAACATCGTAGAAATTACTTCATTTTGTTTGTAACAGCTGAAGATTGGTAGTCATCAGAAATAGTTACGTTTGCTGTAGCTTCATTCCCCTGAATTTTATGAGGGAGTTTCTATTATTTCAAATCAGAGTATACCGAACGGGTGTTTGTATCAATTGCTGGTAGGACCTATATAGTTGAAAGCACGGCGAAAAGGTGGTCTGTTATTTAAATAGGGGAAAGCAGTCGTAACCTACTGCTATGGAAAATCAGCTTCATTATCCAGAGCAGAAGTTAACTGCCTGTCTTCATATCAGCGAGCGGGAATCTTGGATCATTTCATGCTACCCTAAACTGAAATGCCTAGACAGATTGCCTCAGTGAACTAAGCTCTGGACTACGTTATATGTCGAGGGTCTAATCGGCAGTTGGTGATATCCATTAAATGGTTGCCTTGGAGTGACTGACTGAAATTTTACAAACGATTCAAACCGTTTAGAATCCATCTAACCAATGTCTATTCACAACATCTTATACGACAGCGACTGACTTCGTGAATCGTGTTCTGATCTCATCCGGATGTTATAATTTAATTCGTCGAGACAGATTTATAGTCAGTTGACTGTTCGGGTGTGACCCACTTGGCTCATCGATCCTCCTTCTACCGACCAACAATTAGCAAATCTCTTTTATACTTATGTTGATTAATAATCCGATCGCCTATCCAAATAATTACATTTACTCGAAGATGAAATATCGAAAACAGTTGCCTATAAATCTTTCTTGCATAGTGCCTTAGCTGACAAACTAGCAAATATAAGCCCAAATTTATGCTAGTCGATGTAAGTCAATATAATTGGGAAATTTCAAGGATACACTCTCACATACCTTTCACCATCAACTTTTTGGATTGTCCCTCCCAGACGAATATCATAAGCCCCGGTATCCATGGCGTAATTGGTTTTGGAATTATTATACTAAAATGAGACAGATGTAGGGCAAAACGCGAATTACTAAGCTAATGGATTTGCAACTCGTAGGTCAAAATTCAGATGGGCTTGAAATAAACGGATTCTATGGTTTGTTCTTATCGTGTGATTGGGTAAAGCAGTAATGGAATCTTTTGGCACTATTTAAGTTTTGTTAACGTTTTTATCGTCATGAGTTAAATACAGGATTTTGTGAATTGACGATTGAGATAGAAATGACGGGGACTTGGGATTCGAATCGCTTTTATACACTAGATCACTAATCCTATGAACATTGCTGATATAGTAGCAACAGGTTGGTTTTCTGGTGGTCTAACAGTTTACATTATTTAGCAGCTGGTCTGCTAGGTTGCCTGTGTGCCTGTCATCCCAACTCAGCATGGCAATTTATCTCTCTGTATTACAGACTGTGTGTAAGTGGTACTACTGGAACGTAAGATTTCAAATGAATATCTCGTTTTGCAGCTTGCCACCATTCAGTCAACTCCAGTACAATTTTTAATTTTGTGAGCCGTATGCATTTCTTACTGAAACACTGGCTGATATCTCTTCTTTCCCGGTAGGCGTACATGTTTGGTTAACGAGCATAATAGTCAAAGGAAGCTAGAACATTTGATTCGTCTGGTACACATTCTTATCCACACAGTTAAGTATTTTAAAGGTTGATTATTTAGTTCGGCTAAACGAGATGAAAACATCATGCAGAGTGCTTTTCAAATAAATCGTATGCTCAGATGAATGTCAGTGTTACTGTCAACACTAATAACCACGATAACTGTTGTAATCTGTGTTTCTTTTTAATGTTATCAAGTGTTTGGTCAATGAGGCTTTTCGTTGACTCAATCTGAATTGGATCACAATCGATATGGTTCAGCATTGACCCTGTTGATCAGTTATGGTTACTGATACAAAGTCAGAATCCTTTTTGCATTTGACAGACCAAAACTACAAGTCACTGATATTGATATGTGAACCGCTTTGCATCACTTTCCAAATTTCTGCAGGTAACATATACGGCAGTAAGCAATATATATTTATAATAGGTAATATACATTGTTGAACAGCTCCGAAATTCGAAGGACAATTCACAGCCAAACTGAAAAGACGAAAGCTTGCTGATACCCACAGAACAGGCACTGTCTTAAGGAATAACACATTATGTACTGGAGACATTTGTGCGGGTTTACTGGTCAAAGTTAAACGTCGAAATATCAAAAGATCTTCCTCAAGCCGAACTTTTCTTGTGTTGAGAACTACACACAGTCTTGGATGTAATACAATTAACGGGTGGTCTTAAGATTAAAAACACCCAGCAATTAGTTCAACAGCTTTCACTTTGATTTAACGTGCACGGATGCCAGTAAGCAAGCTGACATGAAAGGTGCCCGTAGTAGACGAGGTTGCAATCTCCGGACAATTTTTGTGTGGCATGTGGCTCAACTACATGTTCAACATAAGAAATGAATCCCTACAACCAGACAAAATATTTTTTTCGATTTCCATCTGCTTACAAAGAACACCAAACACTATTTTGCCGAACGATTTAAAGTTTATTCCACTCTCATTTTGTCCAACTGTGACGTTAGTAGAGCGTTTACGGTTGAAGCTGGCTAAACCCTCATACGATGAAAACTTTAAAAGAAGGTGACGCGCAATAGTTTCTCACCTGAATACAGACATTTTAATTTATTAATTCTTCCTCATCATCTCTGAATTGCAGATGGGAGCCAGCCGGCATAAACGAGTATACTGGTTGAATTTTATTGCGACGGATTTTGTTTCAAATTAATTATGTGTATTGATTGTTCACAACTTAATTTGCTCACACACTGTGGGAGTTATAAATCGTTTACTCCAGTGATTGGAGCAATTCTGTAACCATCCAGAAATGATTATGTGCTGTGGTGTGATGTGGTGGTCCCTACAAGAATTCGAAGAGTGGCCCACTAGATATTCATTGTATCGCTGCCAATTTGTATGTGACCCTCGTAAATTAAGATCGTTGCAGTTCCATTGATTACAGTTTTGTGGGGATGAAGTATGTGAAAACAACGTATACAGATGGTAGCGCAAACGTTAACTTATCACCAGTTGCAAGATACAGCAACTAAAACAAACGTGCTAGATGTAGAAAATCTACGTTTTCGTCTACATGTTAAAACAGTGAGAAAATGTTAACTAGACAATACTTTTCATAGCGTTCAAGTAATATTAGTGATTATTAACTAATTATATTATTACTATTATTATCATTAGTCTCGTAAAGAGATTTATTGTGTACTTAGTATAGCAAAAAGGTTTATTGCGTATTTGATGGATAAACTTATTTGTTGGAAAAGTACACTTGAAGAGGTAAATTCATTGAGGTGGAGTTATGCGGTGAATGAATTTCCTCTGGATTACCAGGTATCCGTAACACATGTTTTCTATCAGTTTTGGTAAAGTGAGTAAATGCTCTATTCACAATCCAGTTTCAATCCATTTAACATTTCCTTTTTCTGTTCATAAGAAGTCTAAACAAGCTTTCTTCAAATATACTACAAATTTACTATTTGACAGTAATCCGATTGCAATGTTTATCGGTGGCGTTGGTAGATTTCGTCGTGAACTAACTGAGGATTATTGCCTGGGCAGTCAATCTGCTGGATCATTTCATGGGTTCCATATGTCACAGTGACTGAGTAATTAAGGCCGAAGTTAAATTTGTAATCTTCCGGTGTGGCTTCGTAATTCAGCCGGTGGAGCAGTTATTTCCTTTTGGTATACCATTTTTGTAGTTGGTTCGAATCCAGGGTAAGCCCAGAGTTTTTATAATTAGGTTTCTAAGATTTTTAAACATGTCGCACTACTTATTACAACCAAATCTTCGTTTGCTGAAGTCGTTTGTGTCAGCTGTCTGTGTCCGATCAAGTTCGCTAAAAGGCTTTCTAAAATGTTTCTTTAAATTGTAGATCGAATGAATGTGAGTACATTTGTTGATAATGCAGAAGTGTTTATTTATGCTGTATTTTGTAAGTGATGGCGCCACCTGAAATATTGAAATAATCAGACGGCAAAGATTTATATCACGCCGGGGCATCTTTACTAGACTGGATGAGGAGATCTGCTTATACAGGGATACAGATTACACACTGCATGCCATCACATAAGTTCTAGTATAATGCTAACCTGGACTGTTCTGTAACGGCAACCGATAAAGAAGGAGCACGGCTGTATTTTGATCTAACACATACAGGAAGTAGTTCTGGTGATAAAGGTGTGAGATTAACCAATGAGAAGCAAACTTTTACATCGTTATGGATTAACTCAGTCGATTAATCCCATATGCTGATACACGTGGAATGCAACGACACCAACAGGCACAACAAAGCAAACTGCATTTAAGCTTTCACTCCAAGTAAGATTGAGGAGCCACTTCGCATAACTAGGTTACAGCCTTCTTCAATACACCTGCATCTTGCCATCAGTAAAGTCACACGTTGTCCAGTATTTTTAAGCTGTCACGAACAAATACCTACTGAGGTTTATTATGGCTGGAACAAATTAACACAAAAGAGAAGGGGTTAACCAAGCCTCAAAAATCACATACTTTTACTTTTCGGGCTAAGTGGTTTTGAACTAAACCTAAATTACGGTATCACATGAAATTGAAAATTAATCTCAAATCTTAGAACTCGCCCTGGTTAAAAGTCCAGTCGGTAAGCCGAAATTGAAGCCCCACAATGCTTGTGTGTAATCCATCTCAATGAACGGAAAACCTAGGAGCCCGTTAGCTGCTCTCATTCCTTGTCCAATAACTCCCTGTGAGGTGAAGTATACAAAAACATTACATCTTGAAAATGGTGCAAAAAAGAAAGCAGGACGATGGTTCATTAAAAATTTGCTGATGCAACATTGGTAAGTAGCATGTATACATAATTCATCAGAAAGAATAATTCCTAGAAAAGCGCAGTTGAATTCTTTACAATAATGATGAGGTTGAAAACTGAGGAATGTTTGGTCAGTTTATTGTAGTCGTTTACTTGGAAATGGTACGGAATTTAACCAAACACTACATCACATCCAATCCGGTTTTGTGCCCACGACTAAAAGATAAAGTGCCTGTTTCTGCAGCCTCATTTTGTGTATACTCATTCACTTGTTCCTGCGGAACCAGTTATGTAGACCGCACGACCGGACGCTTATCTGAACGGGTCCGGGAACACCACCCAGCTTGGCTGAACAGTGGAATAACGAAATCTATCAACGGTGTCATACTATCGCACCTGGTGGATTCGAATCACTCTGTCGATGTGACGGACGCATTTCGCCCAATCTACCGAGTTAAAGCCACCCAGTCGAGGGCAGTAAAGCGTAGGATTCTGTCCACAGCCAAAGCTATTGGAATTCGCCTGTACAACCCACCCCTCTGCGCACAGAAACGTTTCGTTCAGCCGTTGGGTCTGCCATGGCCACCCCACACCCTGTTAACCTGGTTGTGATACGCGCCTTTGGCTTAGAAAAGCGACCATAAGTGGCTTGTCATATTATTCTGAGATATTCCTGTTGGAAACATTTCCTCGTTGGTTGACACCCAGGACACATCTGAGAGAACGAAGGGTTAAATGACTTTGGTCGGTGTTCTTGACCCACGGTTCAAGTGGGTACTTGATTGCAACGTAACATTGAACTGATTGACTTGATCAACTACCCGTTCCCCATTTACCCCCTCTAACGATTCCCCTGTAAAATTCGTGATATAAATGTGATGTATTTAGCCTGATGATGAATCACTGAAAACGAGCTTGTTCGCCACACAGTATTTTTTATGACTACTTCATTTATAGGTAATAACCAGAGGTATGAAAAGATATAATGCATTTGTTATTCTAAGTCCGTTATCACATTAAACCTTATCTTTACTAAGCACAAATGTTGGAAAATGTTATACATGAAGTTTGTAGATCACTGAGTTTTAAGAAAAACGGGTGAACCGACTCACGTCAGACTGAAGAAGAAAAATAAAAACAAACATTGTCTGTGAGAATGAACGTCATTCGAATATAAAAGCCACATTGGTAATGAATGACTATTGCATGTGTTATTTTCATTGGATATTTTTAGCAAAAGGAATCAACGTTAAGTGATAACTATTAAACCCCCTGTTTACTTCAGAATTCAACAAGTTGAGAAGAATATGTACTACGTGATGACCTGTACATAACAGCAACTTAGCCAAACTGTTTCTGCTTTGCCTAATGAGCTAACGGAAACATTTGGCTAAATTTCCTAATTGTGAGCAGAGTTGAGTTGAGCGTAACCTACGATAGTAAACAATTTATACTTTTATATTAGTAGTCAGAGTAATAACAACGTGATGGGGTCCCTCAGCCTGTGTAGTCAATGGTCTGCTACCTCATTGAGGCGATCCTTTAGTCCCAGTTGTGGGTAGACTGTCCGATCGTGGGAAAGCAAATTATTCTGTGGTTACTACAGTTTGTTACTTCATTGACTTTTGCGGATGCTGATATAAGCCGCTGAAATGTGCGTCATCTTTTTGACCTGCCGCTGACGATCCCTGTGCTGACCACTCTTAAGCATAACCGTCTTTAACCTGAAGCAATCTGATCTCTGCTTTCTACGGTCTAGCGTTAATGTCATGAAAGTGTATGGAAACTTTACAGGCTTGGTTATAGCACCAGACTAATCTCTCACGAGGTCTAAAACGTGTGGATAAGTTAGCTTAGATAACCATTTGAATTCTGTCATCTTTCATTCGGTTCACACAACCTGGTCGTGATACGCACATTTGGCTTAGAAGAGCAACGATAGGTGAGATGTCATACTATTCTGAGACATTCCTGTTGGAAACATTTCCTCGTCGGTTGACACCCAGGACAATTCTGAGAGAACGAAAAGTTAAATGACTTTGGTCGATGTTCTTGATATTTGTGCATTGTGAGCGGATCTTATTTTTGTATAAAATCGTGTTAAACACAGGCTAGGCACAGCTTTAGCTTCGTCTCAATAATCAACAGGTCCAGAGGTGGGACATAGTGAGTGTCCTGTAAACTCTTATTGATGACAATTTGCTTGTGGCTTTTAGTCAAATAAAAACCAAGGACGTTCTTCAACTTGTGGGAAACTACAGATTATGATTACTAGTCAGTTGCTTGGTTGCCAGTCACGCCCTAACAGCAGCTGTTGCAGTCAGACAGACTCCCCAGTCAGCTGCTTCAAAAAGATTTATTGTTTTCCTGTTTCCCTTCAGTTGGAACTCATCAGTATTGCCTAACATTTCCATGGTCAGCAGTTGGACTTACAACCGAATGGGTCTGAGCGTTCAGATAAGACAATCCGCACGGGCTGTGTCTAATATGAGGTGAGTGAAGCAGCAGATAACCATGAGAACGTGGCTGGAGTTCAGGTTCATGGCAAACTGAGTAATATTGACGAGTTCCAACTTGACGGAAACTCTCATCTGGAGCTTCTGTAAGTCCACAAGAGCTATAGTGAAATGTAAACAACCCACAGGTTGAATCAAACAAATCTCACACGTTTCACGATTGTTCAGTCAACTTATTGTGCTTATCAAACGACATTTGAAAAAAAGTACAGTAAATGTGCTTGACAATTCTGATATCAAAGAAAAGAATTACTTAATTCACCACACACGACTTTTCTGAGAGATCTAAACACATAGAAGTAATTACGATTGTCTGCTGCGTCTCGGAATTGATCGAAGTTATTAAAATCCGAGAATTGCCATACCATCAATGATCTCCCGCAAATCTTTGTAAAATTCTTTGTAACGTACTGCTTACAATTTTACCTACAGCTTAAAGCAACCAGGCAAATACAGAAATCATACAGTAAGTGTTGCAGAAAATAAGGAGACCTCAGTTAACCATTCGAATCGATGTCCATTCTCGTAAATTTTTCACATCAAGTTCTATTTGTTTATTTAGGGTTGGTCACCATATGCATCCAAAATCGTTGTCGATAACGCGATAGAAATGATCCATTACGTAAGTTCATGAATTATAATCATCAGGCTGAATTCTCTACGCAATAACACAAAAAACGAAGATGAGTTTACTCCGGATTATTAAATACCTGTAAGTTACACTTATATATCTCCTATTCATTTATCATACGTGACGTGGCAGCGTAGGGCACAAGGGGGGATATTGTCTTGAATAAAGTATTCATTCTGAGGACAAATTTCATGCCTCAATTGCCTAGCACAGAACTGTCGCACATATTTCTCAGCAATTTACAATATCAGTGATCCTGGATAGAGTTGTACGTATTGTATTTATGTGGGACACCTTAATCACAATCGTTGTTGAATCTCTGGAATATGCGATTGTAGTCCGGCAGGACTTTGAAGCTACACTCCTAGGTGATGTTACAACGTCGGAAGTATGGCACACAGACTAAGAATATTTCGTAATCAGTGAGTTAAAGACATTAATATTACCGTTACGACCAACGGTTCTTCCGATGCGTTCCACAGGAAACGTGAATAACATTCATGGACAGACTAAAAAATGCAGACAATTCTTACCAGATATGCCAGATTCGGTATGGTCACTTTTTCATTTCCTGTCAAGTTAACGGATCTGTTTGGTTCCAAGTAATAATTTTGATTGGTTTCATAAAATATATGCTTTGGAGGCGATTCGCTGGAGTAGGTAATATTATTACGGACACGATGTTCCCTGAATATAAGAACACAGAATGAAATCGCTGAGTAAACGGTACTTTTGAATTCAGGTCTACACAGTTATCTTCGTAGTGCCCCAGTGCAAGCCGTATAAGGGTTACGAAACACATTTGGGAAGTTTTTAAACTGTATTATCAAGGTTTACTGAAAATAATAAATCTGATAGAAAACAAGGCTCAGTACATACCGTGCTATTTTATAATGGATAGTTTATGTCAAGACACATGGGAGGCTATAAGATTAGGCCGCTACACGTTTTAAATTCCATTTTTAATAGTGTCCTGAACTAATCAGCAAACGTTGTAACTTTAAACAAAATGGTCAGTCACGTTCAAGAAATCCACATATTTCTTTCGGTTTCAAAAACATCCATTTCGAAACTTATTTCGGTCCACTTATTCTGTCGCTTTCATCGCGTACCTGTCCCATTTGACCAAAACAGATCGAAGAATACTTCAACCAACAGCCAATCACATCTTGAAACAAGTAAAATGGCTGACGATGCAACACTGTCAAGTAGGTGAATCTGAGACTATAGATTCCATATCACCGATTTTCAGGCACTGATTACTTGATCGCACCAGATTACTCCATGTGGGTCATTCAAACTACTGTTGCGCAAAAAAGCCACCCCGAAAATATTTCTCTTTATTGGAGCTATGCTGAACCACACTTACTAGTCATGGTTGTGTGCAGAGCGTTGCTTAAGCCACTCTTTGATTTACAAACCTACATGATTTAAGTTTTGGGACCGTAGTGAGCAGACAAAATGTTGGTGCATCGCAGTATGTGTTATCTTAATGAAACCGTCAATCTGTGTGCATTAGTTATCGATTCTTATCTAATCACTCAGAATTAGTCAACTCTGAGTTATAAGCAATGGTTTAATAGGATTCAGAGATTCTTTTCGAATATAACTTAAGGACAGTAACTAGTTAGCTCTTACTTATTAGTTCGTAAAGTTTCACATGCTTGTGATAACCTTTTAGGACTGTTTGAGCATCTTTGCTCATGCTTTATACAAAGCATGGAGAACGTGTATCACAAATAATTAAAAAAATACGAATTTTGTCCGTGATAGTGAACTTTAAGCAAGCTTTTATTTATACTAATCAAACTGATTAACTGAGAAAATCGATATTATCCTTCTACATTGGACAAAGTGGTAGTCTATTGATCGACCTACTTCCTTTGAAATAACGATGTAATTTCGCACAGTTCAATGCTTGGTTCACACTCACATACATAGAGACAGTTAATATTCGACTATAAGTAGTCTGAAACAGTTGGTTCCCTTGACCAGTTTGAACAAAGCGGTTTGAACACGAACACTGGTAGATGCAGGCATTTCGTATTGACTCGTCAGTACCAAATTTACAATAAAACGAGTGTTTTTTTATAGCAAACAACTAGAGTGGTAGTTAATCAATAAGCAGGTTAGGATAGGTGATTAAATCCATGGAAGTATTAAGTTCACGAACGGTTGTTTTTGAATACAGGGAGCTGGTTTGAGTCGGTTGCTTGCGACTGCTTCGGCAAACCGTAAGAATCTTGGGTTAGAACGACGTAACAGGACCTTGAATGCACAAGATGAAACAATAACGTGACCAGTGGTCGGTACGTGTCGAGCAACTGAGGAAGCTGGCTGTTTACGTGTTTCAACAACATAGCCGTTTTCCGGCAACACGGACTTCTGCGCCCATTTAGGTAGATGTTCCTTCATTCTGGAGCTCAAGCATCTCTCGGTTTTGCCTGTGTAACTTTCTCCGCAGTTACATACATACAAATTAGTAAACACAATGTGAGGTGGCACCGATAGGCTGATCTCCTTTGACTGAAAGCATCGGTAACTTCTGAGTCCGAGCCATTACACGGAGTTTAGCTGCATTGAAAGTTTGCCTAATCGAATTCTTCAACCGTTGTATTGGTGCATGATATAATCACCCTTAAAATGCAACTCTTTGTAGTAGTAGTCTGCTAGTAAAACGCGGTCAGCAAGTTCATATATTGTTGCAACAGGGAGATGGGTCTTGTGTGTTCCTGTCTCTGTGCTGGTCGATGGAAGACAGTGCTGGATGGTTTACGCGTGGAAGCTACTGAAATGGCGGCTCATGGGCAACTTCTAAACTTCCGGACTGAATATGAAATCCGCATGACTGCTACCTGGGACAATACTCAGAGCAGTAGCATTGAGTTTTTGGCAGTATACGGTTGTCTCCCTTCGGATCTGATGTTTCTTGATCTAGCAGAATGGTACCTGGCCTCAGTAGGCAACTGTAAGCGGACTGCGAGCCAGGTTGCAGACGCCTTTTTCACCATTTCGTGTGTTAAGAAGATTATTCTCAGAAATCGAGGACCATCTATCGAGGCCAAATACGCTGGCCAGGACAGACGTTTTATGCCGGTAAGTGTTAGATCAGACAAACCAATAAGTGATGCTAGGAATTACCATGGATCTAGGTTGTGCACTGCCTGAGTGACGGCATCAACGCTTTCGGCAGTAGGCACACTGCGTATAATAATCTTAAAAATGTCTTTCTGTTGTGTTCCACCAAATCCGTTAGCATAGCTAAACTACCCTCAGGTAGGCTGAACACAGCTGTAGATCGATGCACAATTATAAGCGAGTTTAGTGATAT
This sequence comes from Paragonimus skrjabini miyazakii, assembly GCA_014338405.1. Lineage (NCBI taxonomy): Eukaryota > Metazoa > Platyhelminthes > Trematoda > Plagiorchiida > Troglotrematidae > Paragonimus > Paragonimus skrjabini miyazakii. Next base: position 136,416 of record JTDE01000384.1, read on the forward strand.
TATCCTGGGTGTGCTAGTGCTTATGTGTACGGTGTTTGCTTTGCAGCGTCCGTCACGTTGAATGGACTGGATGTTTCCCTGATTCTTTCCGTTCACTTTAATTGGATGAGCCACTCGTGGTCGTGTGGATGTCTCAGGTCTTGAGTATTTTGATGGTGAACGTCTGCCTGATCGAATATTATTAACAGGGTGCGCTGTATTTTCCTGGTCAACAAAATAAGTCTTGGAGTCAGCAGGTTTACTAGATAGTGACACAGTAGTTGGGAAGCTATGGTTCGTATTATCGGTACAGATCAGCCAGCTGTTGAAGCGGTAGTGTTTTACTTGCTTTGATCGACGTTGTAACTCTTTTCTGACTAAGAGTTGTTTCAGTTGATTCAGTAGGGCAAAACAGAATATGTCACACATCTTCTGTGAGACGATAGTTGTAGCGCTTGTTAAGTAGCCGGGTGTGCAGCGCACTTGACCATCTTCTGAAGACACGACAAATGTACATGTTGGGCACATGTATTTCAGATTTTCAGTCAGGATTTTGGTAGGGTCTTGTAGTCCGAAGATGGATCTATTCCACAAGCTAAGTAAACTTGAAGTATGCACAGAGGACGCGTAGCCTCTTGTCACAGATAGCACATCTTGAAGGCATGGGCCAATAAGCGACTGCTATAATATACTAATCAGTTCATCACAGGCACTTAAGAATACTCAAACTTCCGACAGTCAGTTACACGGATGCTAGCAGGACTTGAAAGGAACAGTATAACACATAAAGTTGGAGGTAACAGAACGTATGAAGTAGTAAACTTTGTGGAGGGTGCACAAAAGGTAGAGTCGAAAAGATATAGCGTCTGTCTGCGAATTACGCCGGATGTTAAGTGGGAGTTTGGAGTCGGATTCGAGGTGGTTTATTCTCGACAGAAGGATGGTGATGACCCCAAACAGGTAGAACGTCTGCGAGTATCGAGCGAACTTATTAAGTTCGTTAGATTCGTGATAATACCTCAGCTGCACTACAGGCTTGCCGCCAGTAATAGAATCCGAATTATAGACGTTAGACCAAGAATTCCGTTTAAACTCTTGTTGTCACCGCTCGCAATGATTCGGATTAGAGACCAGACCGTAGACACCCTTACCATCGGAAATGAGAGGTTGACACGTGGCTAGACTAATGTGTACGCTAGCCAAATTACTGATCAGTCAAAGAATGCGTTTGACCAGTGGTTGATCTAAATTCCAACGCGTTCTCAAGGTTGTCTCCGCTGTAGGATTGACAATGCCAATCGAGTGGTCGTGCGATGATCGACCAGTGGGATAGGGGTCGGTTGGTGAATAGAACGCGCCTGTGAGTATCAAAATCCGTGTAGATTTTCGTCTGGAGTAGCTGGGGTTAACTGTCAAGTCAGATCAGTTGAAGAATGATACAATTGAAAAGAGCTTGAAACGCACTTTCTTGTTGTGGCAAAATTTTTGTTTTGGTTGACGATGCACAATTTTGCACACGTGAGTATACGGACTGAACAACGGAGAGGTACTCCGTAGGTGTAGTCCCATAATTGTGTGGTATGTTCGTGATATACATAGTGCTAGATAGCACTTCGAAAAAGTGGTCGAAAATTACTCGTTAACTTTCTTTCAATTCGAGTTATTACACTTCATATTTCTTCGTGTTCCTGACAAGTATGGACATTTCTTTGAGCATTAGTTATGTATCACACTAAAGTAGCCTTTATCTTCTCCGCCGTTGATAACATTACATTTTGTCATCAGCAAGTAGACATATTCCAAAATACTGGCTGACATTCTGATACAAACCGTTAGACACTCTACTGACACGTTTAATTGGTTTGGTCATTTCCAGTTTACTCAAACGCAGATTATGTAAATTCACATTTGCTCTGGGATATACTGACAAAGGTTTAAAGTTGAGGTCACTCGATGCATCTCACTTCTGTGCACAAGCATTTATTTTTCAAGGTTTTTTGTTAAAACCTCACGCGGCTAATCATACGCATGCTTTGTGGGTCGTCTGCTGTGGCATCCATATGATGAAGCAAAACTCAACTAGGCAAACTTTCTTGAGGTTACTATTTAATTTAATGTCGTGGTTAGGTACCATGGGTGTCTAGCCGAGCGCCATGCTCGCTCAATTCTTCAAAATCCACTTCACGTGAGCGAAAACTGAGGTGGAATGCTTTTTCAGCGTAATTTTCACAAACCACTTTGACATAGAGCGCAGAGCTTCAATAGAACCTGCTTGCCAACTCCTCTACCGCATTTCTCAGAATAAATCTGAGGGAGAACGTGTGTCTTCTGGCAATTTTAGAAGCATCCTCGATTCGGTTATGTAATCGGTAACCCTGAGCTCAAGAGAAAGTTGTCCAGACTCTGGAGTTTATCTGATCTTCACTACGTGCTTAACGGTTCCAGATGTCAAGTGAATCATTTGCCTACGTTTCTTTTCAGAATTGTTCATTCGTGACGATCTAACTTGTGATACAGTGACTCTGGTGTTTCTACTTCGGAGGCAGATTGTTCTCCCAACCACATTTGACTTCTGATTAATGCAAAAGAGCCATTCAGGATTATATACTGAGATAATTTGAATGTCCACTGATAACCCACATTAGTCAAAGGAACACTATATTATTTTCAGTGCATTTCAGAAATACCACGAAATAAGAAAGGAATATAATAAAATGACCTTTACTGCAGTAATCGCAGGATACCAGCTGGAAGTTCGTGAGGAAACACGTCATAGACATGCATCCGTCGACTGGAACGACACGATTACAGCCAATCTGAAGGGTCCCCCTTAACGTGCTATCATCATTCCGACAAGTGTCAAACAGATGAGTCCTCTGCAACTCAGGCACCAGAAGGAGGCTGGCTGATTGCCACTTATTTACATTATAATCCTACTTGTTACCAATAGAGTCTAAACTGTAACCACAGACCCCGGTCTTCTGTTTCGGCTTCGTCCAGACTATAATTAGGCTGGAGCCGATCCATTACCTGCTACTGATCTCACGAGTTCGATTATTACATCTTCATTTGATACAGTAGCCAGAAACAGATATCAGTTTTTGCTACCATCAAAAAATGTAGAATTAGAGTACCAACTGATGTGTCAACAAAAACAACCAGAAAACTTTGAAAAATTATGAAAGAACGCTGCAAATACTCAGAAGATCTTGACAAATGAAGAAATAACATTAAATGGCAGATATAATCTTTCAAGTTGAACATCACCCACAGTTGATCGCAGCTATCACATTCCCATAAACTTTCTAATCGACCCCTTTCGAAAAGAAGCACTAGTCTCGAGTTTCGCTCTTAAAGCTCATCAGTAGTGCACATCCTCGCCACTGCCGGGACTTGAACCACGGACACGCTGTTCACGAGGCAACCGTGTTTACCACTGCGCCATTGACCTCACGTTAGGCACGACCGAATTATCATATGTGAACGCTCAACCACTCGTTAGTAATCTAAAATATCGCCTAGCGGGTCTAAGGAGATCGGAGATTTCGACTTGTCTAGGAAGTCCTAATCGCGGGGTTATCGATTGGAGTTAACAGACAGTAACTGTGTCTCCTCTCCAGGCGATCGGGCAACCTGATCATTGCTCACAAACGAAAGTGGTTGAGTATTCACATATGATAGACTTCAGGTCAATTTCACAATCATGGAATGCGCTTCCGTTCTGAAGAAAACATTTTAGTTTGTTTGTCATAACGTTTTCACAACATTAATTCAACGTATAGTGCGAATGTTTTATTCTTATTGTACTTGAGCCTCCTAGATGTTGTAAACATCTACCACTTCCACAAGAAGTTGAGAGAGGTTTCACAAGCAGTTAGTCCGTGTGACCAACAGCTCAATAGTGAACTCCTGTGTCGACTTTGATGGATTCTGACGGGTCTGTGTATGCCGAGAGATAGAGTTCGCTGTCCAATGTATGCATAATTTTCTAATACTTGCTCATAAGTGATGAGGTTGAGTCTTTCACCTGTGCAATTATGAGAATCATCTTCACTGAAACAACTGCTCATCAATAGAACGGCAGTCACTGGGACAAACTGTATACAACGAGATCGTTGAGTTCATTTTCGTACTTTGTAATACTCAGTCTCAAGTCCATGAATTTACACCTAAGTCTGTCCAACTGAATTGCCGGAGACCCTAGCAAACAGGGTATGTGTTTGAACAATCAACTTTCTGAGCCTGGAAATGTCGACCTAGTTAATCAATACTTTGAGAAACAACCCACATAACAAAGCAGTTCAGATGATTGGCGCTAACAGAAATTGTATCCTTGGCCTATTAGATACAAGCACCAATTCTAAAAATTGTAAATGTTATTGCTTTATAACACTTAATTTAAAATCAATATTCTGACTAATCCTTCACTAATTAAGTCATCTTGTCACCAGTGTTGTTCGCAAAAGCCATGACCATTTGGGTACAAACCTGAGTTTGTTTAAACTAGGACGATCTGACGAATCGCTTTGATGTGGAGTATTCAAATTTGGATAAAGTCGAGCACGTTGGAATGTTGATATGATGATAAGCATCTGAGAAACATAATGTGATATTTAATTTTTATTTAATCTAAATTGACCACAAGGTTAACTTCGTGTATTCAACTAGATGCTTCATTCATAGACATCTTAGCTTATGTAAAATCTAACTTATACTAAGTTGCAAGGTAGATGTTATGATAGATACGTCACAGGTGAATTCTGTTGATGATAAGCGTTATTCAATGCTCACAGGTTAATTTCAAGGAATGAAATCGTCTTTAACTAACCTGTACACAAATGGACCAACTTCTTGAAGATGTGGTCTAGCGCCATTCAAAACTTCATCCGAATTGGTCAAATTGAACAAGTACACGGAAAGATAGAACGCTATCTTAGAGTCCGCCCAATTTTCATACAGCAGTGATCCAGGCAGGAAAGTGAGATGCTAACCGAACAGAATAACCATCAAATGCATGGACGGAAAGGGAGAAACAACTTGAAGGCGATTAGTTTAAAGTTTTCCAAGGAAACTGTAATAAAACCAGTCACAACGTTAGCTTCTTACGAATATTGTAATTCTGTGGATGTAAAGTAAAGCTAGTTCACTTAGCCAACATAAGTACGAAATGCAATGGTTACGTAATTGGAAGCAAATTGTCATCCCATTTAACAGTACTGAAAGATCCGTCAGGTTTCTGATTACAATCCATTAAAACTTTTCAACGTTTTCTGTTCTTGAGATTGCTGTGCATATGCTCTTTTTTATGAGATCATTGAATGTAAAGTACGCGCAGTCAGACACTTTACTTCATTCGCTGTAGGTATGTTGACATGCAACCGGCCATCTTGATGAAGTAAATATTAGTGTGTTTAGGAGTCGATCGTGTAGGAATTCGAGCACCTGACTCACCGGTGTAAGGTTGTTTTATCCATTTCGGAAAGTGTTCTGCAACAAGCCGTGATAATTATCCATCGACCATGTATATATACGTCATTGCAACCGCAAGTACTATAATAAATGGCATGAGAGATTGAACGACTAGACAAGCAGTGTTCACTATCATGCGGTTTGACTTAAATTCACCTGGGTAGCCGCATATGTACGAGATAGGGTTGACTTCAAGTCATGCTTACCACATGTTTCATTCTGAATTGCTGAAATGACAGTGCATCTTTCCATTGAGCCAATTGGATCCGCTCATTGCGATTACTCACGTTACTCTGCTTCTGAATTTGTTTGGAGTTCTATTTAGAGCAGCTTTTCTCTTAACATGTCTTATTCCGTCTGCAGTTTAACACGGATAAAGTTAACCTGACTGTTTATTAAAACACCTTTTTATCGTATCGGTTGACAAGTAAGTTAGAATGGTGATTATCAGATACTTCCAAAATATACCAGAGTAGGAGATTCAGAGCAACTATTTCTCTCAATATAAATCATATTATATGACCTCAGTTTTACTGTTTGACCCGGAAAACATTACACTATTCATCAAGTTGCCTGCTTTGTGTTCTACTTTCTTACGGTTGTTACTTTGCATTCTTAGCGTTTTACCGGTCTTTTCGCTAAAGACCTTGATTTCCCAAATGGTTCAATTGATTTTTTATCTTTAATTAACCAGATTACATTTAGTCTATGAGAAATTACCCCTGGAAAATAATTAATTATACTTCTTACTATGCTTGGTTCCATAAAAGTGGACAAATATTAGACCCGTTTTCTATACAAACAAGCCCTTAGTTCCCCATTCGTTCGACCATCCTTGCAACTTACCTACAATTTTCATTTGTAAGGAAGAGTCCGGTCGAGGATCATTTTCGCAGCTAAAATATCACCTACCAGATGCAGTAAAGTTCTATTCATTACAAACTTCAACGTGAAACTGTTCAGCATTCTTCAGTGTTATGTGATGTTTTAGTACAACGCACAAGCCATGAAAAACTAGTATGCACCTGAAGTGCACACCCAGTTGATAGAAATTTGTTCAGCAGTATGAGTCAAGAAATCTGTAAGTGTACCATAAGTTGCGTACTCACACAGCAAAATAAAACGACCGAAAATACAACCAAGGAGAATCACCAATCTGGGTATAGGGATTTTTCTTAAATGGAGCACTTTTATCTGAAAAACTGTCTACTTGGTTTACTGTCAGTATTGTGACAAATCAGATTTTGTCAAAAAGAAGTGAGAAAGCAAGAAAAGGGACTATATTCGGTTAATTTGAAATCATTCCCATTCGATCGCCTCAATTGTACTCCTAAGGAATTTTGCATCTAAATAAAACATTGGGTTTGTGTTCTTGTTTTATTGCAGTCTGTACTTAAGTCCTGATCAAAATTTTAACTCTGGCCTGCATTAATTTGAAATATGAGACACCACCGTTACTAAGATTACTTGATCGTAGAGTGTGCTCCGAATATGTAACAGAGATTATCGTAATTTGATTTGAATCAATAGCACCTGTCAAAAACCTAAGCTGGCATGTATCAGAACATCAGGGTCTGCGCATCATTTACTGGACAGACCTATCAGGAAGCTGTGATGTTGAGGTGTACTTTGCGGCTTATTACCTTAAGTCTTTACTCGAGTACCAAAATCAAACCCGTATCAGTATATCAAGTAGAAAATAGTAAAATGTGTATATCGTGTATACCCAAAACATACGGTGGTCCCAAATCACAATGATGAATTTAATGGGACATCGTCATTTATAGGATCAGTCTTTTAACTGTTGGCATAAACACAGTGATAAAGTTGTGTTTAGGATTCAAAGGCCCCAAGGCAAAACTTTAAAAATTACCACTAAGATGAACAAGACAGACACTTCTGCGATCGATGACACTTTACCTCCTGCTCATGTTCTCAATGGGTCACCCTAGTGGCCGTGTCCTTACATGGGACTGTAGACCTCCGTTCCAGTCTCAGTTGTTGCAAAGGTAGTTACTACTGATGGTTTCCGACAAACAGAAAATTTCAACTCAATGATTAATCTCTAAAGAGGCTGAGAATCTGTCTGAATTCAAAGTGACTTACAGATGTGAGTGGTATGTAGTTCACATCAATCAGGTCCTAAACTACTCATTAACAAAAAATATAACATTTGCCTTATTTGAATAATTTCATTTATTTATTACGCTTTATTTAATGTGCGTGGACGAAGGAATATTTGTTTGTGCGTCTAAATGTGTCTATTAACAACCGAGCATAAACAAAATACGAAACTTTAACTAAGTCAATACGTAACAGTTGAGACAACTTACTTCGTACAGCATTTTATGGAAGATTTTATCAAACAAAGAATAGATTACTAGTGATGCGAAAGAGATCACTATTAGGAGAGTAGACACAATCAGCAACGAAATCGTGATGAACTTCGATCGAATCAAAATGCCAAACATCATGATGTTGAAATATTCACAGTTGGTTAGTTTGATTGTACTTGTTCTTTGTGACAATCAGGTGCATCCAAAATGAGTTATAAGCTATAGTTTTGAACAATTGTCTATTGCACACAACAATATCCGAACGGAGTGCGTACAAATTTCGGAATGTAAAATCTCTCGTCTTTAAACTAACAGGCTGTGGTGTTATAAACCATAACAGACTGAATACTGTTCCATGTTATGAGTATTTATGTGGTTACTCGTTTCCAAGCGTGTGCCACATCACCGAGTCCACACCCACCAAACCATGGAAAGATAGTTAGTGACTGTATGTTGTCACATAACTATCTAAATAATTTACCGTTAGCCAGATGAACACACGTGGTTTGAAAGCAGTGTCCTAAACGAGTACACAAGACCTTACTATGGTATGATTGTCTAGCAGGAAAAGGAACGCCACTGTTAAGGTTTTCGAGCACCACAACACGGATTTGATAATTTGAATTCGACAAGTTACTTAAAATGCCGCTACTGGCAACTGAAAGAATCACTTATTTTCTACTAACTCGTCACTCAAAGTAAGCGGGCACATCATACTTCCCCGAAAACTGTCAAAGAGCATCATCCGTTTTGTCACTTGCATGCTACATTTGCCCTTGCACCTGTTTTGTTTGGATGAAAAATGTGGGTTCATGTGTTCAGATACTGCAACCTATTAATAGTAAAGTGTTATGACCATAAAAAACATTGGTAAAGTATATTGCAAGGATACACCTAGTTAATGCATGGTGTGCATACTTTGTGGGCGATCCGTCTGTATCTTTACCGTAAACTCGGAAGGTGGGAATTTCGATCCAAGGGTTGCCTCTCGACTCTTCTGTAATTCTAGCTTCACCAGAACAATCCATGGCTAACACACTGGTGCTGCAATAAACAAACGATCTGAAACATGAATAACCAAAATGGGTCAAGAATGCTGCCTACGGTCAGACTCTGCAATACCGAGCATAATTTTCTACAAGACTAGCACACTTACACCAACGTATTGGGTTTGTGTGCACTCATCCGGTAGAGCTGGCTGTGCATCAAACTGTCACAGCAATTTTCTTAATAAAGTCTGATTTTATTTTCAATCAAGACACTATTTTGCTTGTTGCTCATCATTTTAGCGGTTCGCAATGGTAACAACGTCGGCTATGCTCTATAACACCCAGCAACATCCACCTTCAAAACTAGCTAAAAACTAAAGTGTTCAAAAAAGTCTATTCTTGGGTGTTACCTATGAAGCGAATACGTTAAGAATCATTCAAACGTGCTACTTAATATCGCTGTGGTAAGTGGTTTTCTAAACTCATCTGTACAGACGTTGCCAGTGGGATGGGACATATCGCCAAAATATATCATGCACATAACATAACTGTTTTACAGAACATTTCAAAACTATTTAGGTGCATGATGCGTCTGACTAGCATTAGGTAAAACCAATAGTATTTCTGTTAAGTCAAGTCAACCTTGGTGAAGTAGAACTTGCCAAACAATTGACTTAATATGTATCAAAATGATTATGCAACGGACATAAAATCGTCAATGTTCCGTACGGATTGTTCTGTCCAGATATTGGGCTTTACAAAACGGCGGAAAACACTTCGACACAGCTGAGATTTAAACGTATATTTGTTAATTTCAAGTTGAACATCACTCACATTTGATCACAGCCACATTCACTTGTGAGTAATGCTTTGATAGCCCGACCGCCAACCTGATTATTACTCACAAGTGAATATGGTTGAGCGTTCACACATGATAATTCGATCATACTCAATGTAAGGTCAATGGCGCAGTGGTCAAAACGTTTGCCTCTTGAAAGCGTGGCCGGAGGTTTAGTCCCGGCAGTGGCGATGATATGCACTACTGACGAGTCCTAAGTAGGGCTAAACTCGAGTCTAATGCTTCTTTTCGAAAGGGGTAGACTGAAAAGTTCATCTGAATACGAAGGCTTTGATCACTTGTGGGTGATGTTCGATTTGAAATTAACCAAACCCCTGACTACTCGCCAGTATATTTGGCAGTCGCAAAGATGTTGGCTTGCCATTCTAGAATTTGGTAACTCAGATAAACATTCCTTTCATTACAAGTGTGTAGCATGCCAGTCGGCAGAGAATAAAACGGCGTATTCTCTTAAAGAACAGACTGTTCCTTCGAATTCCAAAAAATCATTTCAACGATTTCGACAATGATTTGGGTCGAATTGTCGATGATCATGTTGCATATGCTCAGTATGTATTTGATAGATTTTCAATAAGCGATGAAGAAGCAACAAATGGGTTTCAAAATTAAGTTAACTTTTGTTATCAGAAAATGGAGAAAAATTCAATAGTGAAAAAGTGTGAGCAGCCAAAGCAAGATTAAGAGGTTTAAGACAACAACCCCATAAGACTGAATGCTAAACCGGCAATAAGCGATTATTCGATAGTAAAACCTCATCAAGCGCATAGGAGATTTATACGTAATACAGAAATTATCTTGAATTAACAAAACGAGGGGCCACGGAGTATTCCAGTAAAGTTGCCTACTTCGACGCGGTTTCCCGAAGATTAACCAAACCATCTTCAAAGTAAGTGTAATTATATTTAGCAAGCAATGAGAACTAGCGCTGAATTACTGAATGGATTCTACCCACACTATATATTTACTGTAATCGTAATTCCAATATCTTCCCAGTCCTTCTGTGCATTCACCGTAGTCATAATCACGCTTTGACCGGGCAGCTAACAAAACGGCAGTTGGTTAAACACACGAGCTTGCACTCCTAGTAGTCCATAGAGCGAGATCCTAGACACCTTAAGAAAGTATAAGTTTTATGAGGCAACTAGTTTGATGGGTAGGTAGTCCGTTTTGTTGGCCAACAATACAGACGATTCACTGTTGGATCAATCGATCTACTGATGATACCACAAACTGCTAACGCACATGTTTACCGATGCTCTTCGCGAGATTATCTGCGTTCCCAGATGTGCCTGTGGGCTCTCTTTTTGTCAGATCGCAGTGATTTAAGGTTATATGCTTCATATTTATGATCTTACATTCAGTGCTTTCGAACAACTCGGCAAAACACAAATATAATTGCTGGATGTTCCAAACTATTGTACCAGAACAAAAAGTGTCTTGTTGTAAAATGAAGTGTAAAATTTTCGAATCGTACTGAATATGTCGGTATGTACGTCCTGATGGACAGAAACTAAAGGTCTAACCAGCATAAAAACAGAAGACGAGCAGCGGGTAAGGTTGAGTGGGTGGAGTAAACAGTGGGAACACAAAACATAGTTTGTCCAGAGGCTTCACTCAAAAAGACTGTAGCTGAACTGCTATTCAATACGTAATGTTGGTTAGACGAAGAGCGTTGGAGCAGCATTGGTTGATTACTGGATCAGTGATTATCAGTAAGGAGTTCTGGGTAAGAGAAAATGAAGATTACTCACAGGTGGTTGCAGTTTTTGCCTTCTCACAGGCATGTCAGTGAAGTCATTCCGTAATATGGGGTTAAGCACAAGGTTCGAGTACAGTTTACCGAATAATGAAGAGGGGTGAGGTGTCCAGTGGTTATCACTGGACACTTTTGGTCACCAGTACCTGTTAAGCTTCTGATAGCCGCTGTTCAGGTCGCACTTAGCTTAATACCTGACATCATCTCCCATATGCTTGGGTTGCCTCTGTTTATCTCAGCAATGATTAAACTGAACCATTCTGTATAGTTAAACGTATATAGCAGCAGTGAAAACGAGTCACTGCGATACAATAGGTTCATTTTAAGTTAACAGAAGTAAACGGAATCACTGCTGTTTTTGTTAACTTCTGACTTTTGTTACCTTCAGTATACCAACCAACAAAACATTAAAAATGCTGTCGTTAAATCGATGCCTATCTAAATTTTACTTTGCAGTGAAAATTACGATCTAGCTTGCTCTATCACCATCGAGGAACTGATAGTTACCAAACATTTGAATATTGTGGGTTCCCTGTAAGTTATATGGTAGAAGATATCTAAATGTTTGATATGACTCATGATAACATTCATTTCCTATTTAAACTCGAATATTAACCAGTAGATCTCATTACTAAAGATCACAGAGATTCGTTGATCAAATCAGCATTGTTTATTTAAAAAGAACATCCCGAGTGTTCGTCAACTGCATTTCTGTTGTAGTTCTAATCGGTCTCAATCATGGAACGACAACAAGACCGAAGGGGCTTGGCATTGATGGAACAAAAGAAACAGAATTGAAGAATTTGCAGGTTATTTTCAGTATACACAAAAGCCATTGACAATAATAGGACAAACTGGGGTCTTAGTGAACACTGTTGAAAAGTAGATTTGCTTAACATGGCCATCTAAAGATGACGTTGTAGCCCAGCAAATAACACAAACTAGCTGGTGCAGTCAATTGGAATTATCGCACAACTAATTATGTACTAACTTTCTATTTATTGTAGACAGTGTTACTTTATTTAAAAGTTACTAGGTTCCATCTATCTCCATGACTGTTTTTGTAGTTCTGCATCGATTAATGGTGCCATAGGCATTCGTCAAAAGGAGTTGCTAAAAAAAATTCTATTTCACATCTCTAGTGATTTTTCAAAGCATAATTTGACCATGATTTTAATTACTACTAAGGCATGTTTTTTATATGATCAATTGACTGGCTTTTTGTTAAGATTTCGTTTTGGTGACCGCCAGCAAAATGGTGGACAGTTGTTTCGACGTTGTTGGGTCTCATCAACATCATTCAAACCGACGAATCAAACTCATGATCCATGAATAAACTACAGATTGTAATCCGAACACATATCCAGCGCCGATGCGACTCGGTAAGGTCGAAACAGCTATCCACCACCTCGTTAGTGAAAAAGAACTTTTTACAAAAGCCTATCTTAACTCCATTCTGGAGATTTGATAGAAGACTACTATTTTGTTAGCCGACAACAGAACGACTGATCGACTTTGGTCGATGAGAAAAGGGAGCGTAAATCTCTAGGGAAATTAATCTGTCGTTTGTTTGTTACCTAATCAACAAATTATAGGTTGTGATTTGTTTTACACATCATATAATGCGGCTTTCTTTTTTCGAACGTTCTAATACGACAAATGAATCAAATGCCTGTAAATATGTATCATGAAATAGTAGCCAAATATGGCCATTTATTTGTTGAATCACTGTCCGCTTGCTTAGGCCACGTCGCTACCAGGTGGCCAAGTAAGGCCAGTTCCATAGGTGTTAGTTTCTGGGGCTAGCGTGACACCCACGCTCACTTGCACGTCTCCTGTTAGTTGGTCTGACCTGCCCCTCAGTACTCTGTTGATGTCTGATTTCGTCAGCCGTCACCGAAGGCCTGACTGGTTTGCAATGATTAATTTCATCAGCCGTCACCAATGTCCTGATTAGATTGTTTTGGTGAATTTGCCTCCTAACAGTTCAAATTTTACCGGCCTCAAGTGAGACTTGACTGAAAACGATTATTTCGCCAAATACTCCTCTATCATTTTCCTCATGCTGACCTTCAGCTTTCTGGAGTCTATCATTAGGGCTCAACTTACAACATGTGTTATTTCTGTCCCTTCTAATTAGTCATCAGCTGTTAATGTCAACCCATTCAGAGGGGCAAGCGAAATAAATTGCTTACTCTGGGGTTCTCGAAAGGGTGTGAGACTTATCTATTAAACCCTGTTTCACACATAACACTTGACCTTAATTGTTAGAAAATTTGAAATGCAAACACTTTGTTTGGTACCCACTTTAGTCTCTCTATATTGTAAACACTTGTAGGACAACTTGCTAGGGAGGCGATTTTACCAGCCTTTTGTTCAGCCGATTGCACTGCATGCAGCATCTAGTTGAACTTTGCTTATTACACAGTGTGAATGCCGATTACTCGAATGATCTAACGAACACTGTGTCCTCATCCTCTCCGGATGCTTACATACGTCTGTTTAACAGACAAAACTCAATGTAAGGTCACCCATGTGTGGAACTAAACATTTTCCCATTTTTTGCGATTTACGTTTGTAACACCGGGACACATACGGCCATATTTGCGGTTTATGAAGAGATCTGTTTACGGACATTTTATTCAACCGAATTAGAGCCAGCGACAACAATCGCTTGTCTACATATAGCAAGTGCTTGTCCATTTGTGTTGCGATATTTCACTCTAGTACATAATTAACATTTAATGATCGTTCTTCGTTTACACAGCCGTATATACACATCGATATCGGATGAGAGGACTTCATTGTAATTTTATTCGTTGGAAAACTGCTACACTTCTGGCAGAAACAATTATATTTGAGGTCTATTCTTTACTACTGTTACAACTTTGTTCTTGGTTACATTAATTCTCAGCTGACGAATGGTTGTGATGAAGTGATGGTTGTAAATGTAGCAATTTTCTAGCCGAAGAACTTCCAGACAATCAGAGCTCACTTGTACGCTGTTGCTGGTAGAACTCGCTGATCGTGGCTAGCTAAGTGAAACAGCGATCGGTTATTACTTCCAATTTGTTCGTGAGAAATTGTTGTTAAGAAAGAATCGTATGAACGCTTGTCTGTTTTAAGCAACTGAAGTGTAACAAAGCATTCTAAACCCTCTGCTGATGTTCATTTCTTGGCTGCTCCATTTCAAGTGGTTCGCCCACGCATTACTCGATTTGTCCCACACGATATGAACAATCACAAAAATGTAACATCCCCACCCACTGACGCGTCTGTTTGAATGATGTGTAAACCCTCCTGATAACGTGACATTAACGTGACTTGAAGTGTGAATTGTCGTCTCGTATCTGTATCTACTAATACAACTGGATTAACTGTTGATATGCGTACTCTCCCTGAGTTTTAACTACGTAGAATCTGCTTGTGACCGCTGTTCTTTGTATAATTTATCATCCGTTGTTAGCGCTAGTGAACTACTGGAGCCAAGGTCACTGAAGGCCACAGCAAACAGCGTAAACAAAACATCCTGCTTGCCACCCAATAGTAGCAGATGACAAGCACTGTTGGTCCACTGTGAAAATGATATTTTGTTTGGTAAACTGAGGTTGAGTAGTGGTGTCCAGATCCACATCGTTCTGAAATTTTCTACACAGTAGCCAAGTATACCACGGTGACTGCGCTGTTTCTGAAGTGAACCATATGTTGATGTAAACGTTTTATAAACTGCTGCACTGATATCACAGCCTACATGATGACATCCACTCGAATGTATCAAATGCCTCTCGAGAATAATGGGTACGGTCAAATCGTGGTTGGCAAACTGCAAACGTAATCTCATTACAGCCAATTCATGGTAAAATCTAAAATCCTCCAAACTTCCTTACTGAAAAGTTCCAAAAATATTGACTGATTTCTTGCAGTATTCTGCTCAAATGAAGAATATCTTTATGAAGTAGGGTTGGTTTATTAATAACTATTTACTGACGAAAATTAGCTGGAAGTACTTGATCGGTTTCCTGCCTGCTGCCTCTCATCTAGAATACTTAGACAGTGCACTATGACCACACATCCTACTACACGAACAGCAGATACTGAAATTGACACATAATGGCTGATTTGCGAGTTAACTATATCGTTTATTTCAGACTCAACAGAGTCTACAGATCAGTGAGAACGTTAGGAGTGTATAATGAAACCAGGAAGTAACACAGTCTGTTTCATGATACCAGATTACATTGTAATTTGACAAAGATGTGCTGTCTAAATACTGTTTTAGGGTCAAAATTCACCGGAAACACATGACTGATTTCGTGGTTGTTGCCACTCATCATATACATGTAGCCGACGAACTTCGACCCCATATCCTACTAAGAAAATTGTACTTAAAACCCATAAACATGTTGTCTTCCCTTGTAATTTTAGTCAGGAACAAATCATGTTCTTGTGAAGTGATAGGCTATTCCTACCACAGGTGTGACTAGGCTACATAAACTTGCTTAAAGAATACACACTCACAGTAATTCTAATCAGTAGTTGCAACCCTATGATCTTATCGTCAAAGACAAACTTGGGCAGCTGATCTTCCTAAAAATATCGTACAATGTCGACCCACCTACGTCTAGCAATGAGTGATGGCAATGGGGTATCCTGAATAACTCCAATGACCGTTGATCACCATTTCTTTACCGTACCGGCACTGAAGCTGATTCACTTTAGCCGGATGCACAATTAGCATCAAAGCACAAAACCTAGAGGTCAAATCCCGACGGCAACAAGATATTAGATTATTGTCTTGTTATAAATCCTAGTACTCAGTTTTAAACGTTTCATCTATATTTTAGATTATCTTCTTCAATTTTTAAAACTTTCTAAGCCATAATAATGTATAATAATGTATAATAATGTTACTGATGAGTAGTCGGGGTTTTGGTTAATTTCAAGTTGAACATCACCCACAATTGATTGCAGCAGTCGCATCCCCATAAACTTTCCAGTCGACCCCTTTCGAAGAGAAGCACTAGACTCGAGTTTCGCTCTCATTAGAGCTCATCAGTAGTGCACATCCTCGCCACTGCCGGGACTTGAACCACGGACATTCAGTTCATGAGGCAACCGTGTTTACCACTGCGCCATTGACCTCACGTTAGGCACGACCGAATTATCATATGTGAACGCTCAACCTCTTTCTTTTCGAAAGGGGCCGACTGGAAAGTCTA
>JTDE01000384.1:166265-205142 GCA_014338405.1 Paragonimus skrjabini miyazakii
TCAGGGTAGAGGACGTGAACCGTCTTCAGGTATTTGACTGCCGATGTCTGCGTTCAATCGCTCGTATCGAGTGACACCAACGAGTGAGCAGCGAGGAGGTTAGGAAGCGGGTGTTTGGCATTGATTGTCAAGCGGGTTCTTTCGTTCAGTCACTCCATTTGCACAGACTTAGACGGTTAGGTCACGTATTAAGGATGCCCGCTAGTCGTTTGCCACACCGAGTACTGTTTGCCGACGCTACGGTCGATTGGTGCAAGGTGCGAGGTGGACAGGTGATGACCCGGCGTAGAGAAATGAAATCGTTTACGAAGGGGTTGGCCACTGTAGGTCGGGTCCGTCTTCCGGGCTGGGACCCTCACGACTCACAGAATCGGTGACTTGAGATGTTAGGTGAGATAGCGGCTAACCGAGCTCAGTGGCGTGAGTGTTGCCGTTGTTTGGCCATGCTGCCTGTAAAATGGGTGTACTTAGTGACGCGGGGCAGTGAAAGTCTCAAAGAAGCTGTCTTGCTGATGACGACTTACTTTCACTTAGAGCTCAGTTGTTTATTTCAAGGTGTAAGCAACTTGATGTTATATGTCTGAATATAAACGCAGCTGTCTTTAGTAGTGAGGTCCCTTCCCGTCCCCTTCTTTTTTCTTCTCTTGTCCTACACAGGGTTTGATTTTCTTCTTCTTCATGGTTGCGTGGCTGTTGAGCCTCAGTGTGAACCACTGATGTATTGCTGTCTATGATGAAGATGATCTAGATTCAACTGAAATCTTTTCATCCAAATTTCATACCAATTGAACAACTGTTAGAAACGCAATACCATCAGTGAAGTTCATGATAACTTTGATGGAATGAATGACAGATACCTGAGTGGAGTGTTTGACATAGACCAGGCTTG
Source organism: Paragonimus skrjabini miyazakii (assembly GCA_014338405.1). NCBI lineage: Eukaryota > Metazoa > Platyhelminthes > Trematoda > Plagiorchiida > Troglotrematidae > Paragonimus > Paragonimus skrjabini miyazakii. The sequence continues at coordinate 167,155 of JTDE01000384.1, forward strand.
TTCTTTCACATTCGGAATGGTTGACGACACGTTAGAGAAAAAAAGCGAATGTTATTATATTACATTCATCTAGAAGGCTTTTGTTGCTGAAATATGATGTCTTTTTTCGTCTTTGCGTAAACAATAATGCGCCCTTGCCTGTTGTATGGTGGCCTGCTGTCCGTCCAAAAACAAAATTCCGTCTTGACCAGTTTCTTTTTTCATCTGTACTGATTGGATGGAAATGACTGAAACGGGCTACAAACCAACCTCTAGTGAACTAGGTTTCTCGTGAAAGATGAACTATATATCTCAGGACCATAGTTTTGGACGCGTGATCCAGAAAGTATATTGTATCAATTTTATTCGCTGGATGGACATAATCCATCTAATAGCCAATTTACACTAATAGGAGTATGAAACACTGTTTACCAAATTACTTCCAGCCGTAATAACGTTTAATCAAAAACTGGACAATATTGTCTGTTAATTTTTATTTTTATTTCAGCATTCACGCAAAACTGAAGGAATATCGTTTAATACTTTTACTATGGATGAACTGCTATGAAATAATCCATGTACACTTATAAGCATTAAATTGGCAAATGTTGGTCTTTATGCAAGCGTAAGTTATTACAGTTGATTTTCATGTTATGAGGAATATGTTGTTTTTATGTGTATGAATGTGTGTTTACATTGCAAACCAAACCCCTCGTGCTAGTTGGAATATAGCACACAATCGGTACGAACGTCGCTCACTCAGTTCCTCCCGGATAGTCAGTCTGACGTATTCTTCCCTAATGTGCTATCGGATTACTTCTACCCGGTTGTCAGTTTGATCGTTTAGTGTGGCATTAAGAAAACATTTCACCCTTCGAAACACATGCGGTATCCCGAGTTCAGTTTTATGAACTTGTAGCTGGTACGACTGTATAAGTCATCATTTTGGTAGTCGGTTATAAATGCAGCCAGCCTGACCGTTTTTCTTTAGTTCTCGAGATAGTCAAACAAAACGCAGAAATGCCAAAGTAACATAATGGTCTACTTTATCTGTGACTTATCCACTAACAATCCAAAGAATCGTTTATAAGACATTCTGGTTATTATTGTGACTCACCTCATCTAACTACCCTGCCGATTGTCTAATTCTAACGATAACTCGTCTACTTTTAACTTCCACTTTGCGTTCACAGTCGACAGTATTACGATACAATGGCATCCATCATCATTTTGCAATTATTGGAAACTACAGAACATTGATTATCCTCGTTCTTGGATTACTGAAACCTGTTTTCTAATCGGTGTCAAATATACCAACCAGTAATTCCTGACACAGGAGCTCATCCAGCTTGTCTTAGTCACGGTTGCATCTTATTGGCCCTAAGATGTTGGGGATGTCTCAAGTGAAACATTTTTAAAATCCAATGACGAATGCTTATGCTGCATTTTACTTAAAACTTCTCGCGAAAATTTTATTCCAAGCCCACACTAGATTAATATCGTTAGCCGAACTCATTTCAACAGTGGTCAAGTTATAATTCGTGAAGTGTTTTGAAAAAGTTTTGCTATTGGGTTTGAAATATATGGTAAAGCAATTTTGAGGATTCAAACGTACTTAATAAAATACGCAGGTTTTCAAAATTCATCATGATAACTTTGTTAAAATTTTGTCACTATTTAGTTTGTAATAATAATACAAAAGGTGATTCAAACCAAGTCAGATGATGCGCTGCATCCGAAGAAAGGGGGCAGAAACTCAGTTCGCCTCGAAATGCTGGGCTACTCTAATTGGGGGAAAGCATGATAACATGTTACATGAATCGAACGTCACTCACCGTTGACCGCAGCAATCGATTTATCACATGGTTTTCCTTAAAACGGTGGTTTACTCGTGTTCCACGTTAATTAGGGCCCATCTGAAGTGCATATCTCTTGCCCGACCATGATATCAACTTCAGCTTACATCTTCATGAAACAACCCTATTTACGGCTGAACCATTAACCACAAATTAGATCCAACCGAGTTAACACATGTAAACACTTTCACATTCATACGTAAGCAACATTCTGACTTTCTCATGAAAAGGTGGCCAAAGTTGGAAACTGTCTCGATACAAGTACATACACTACTGACGAACTCTACAAGAATGGAATCCAAAAATCTAACGTTTCATTATGGAAATGACTGAGTGAAAATTCTATGTGAATGCGAAAGACGATCTGCTGATTGACATTTAGTTTGTATCAACGAAAGTCACTTACTGCTTAATAATGAGTAGTTTGTATTTATTGGTTAAAATGCACTGGAACACACGATCGGTTTAGTTTGTTATTGTTAACCAGACATGTTATGAAGGTGAACAAACCAGGGGAGCAGTTACTCCGACAGTAGGTGAAATATCTCAGCGTGGCCCTGTGATATGAAAACTGCTTATATCTAGCGCTTCAGAAATAATGCGAGAACATGAAAGAGACTCTACTGAGAAAAATCTGTCCCACAAGCTAGGGATCATGACTTAACACCTGATACAAGAGGCATCGTCCATAAAGGCGAAACAGGACAGCATTGCACATGACGTATGATCCAAAATTTCGTAACACCCTGGAAAAGATATCATATTTATGAACATAAGCACAAACTCGACACCATGTATGTGTGAAGTGGGCGAACGATTTTCCTCTACAATGTGTGCCGTGTGAATATCGACCACACATCTTGCTACATGAGCAGAAGGTACTGTTGGAAAGTAAGAACCCACAAGAGATTGCCCTGACCTTTATTTGCCTAACGTCGTCAGATTTTACGGTAGGATTGCTGGAAGCATATTAATGTTCAGGTTCGTTTGCACTAAGGAGAAGCACTATATATAATTTAAAAAAATATGTCGATTTCTCTTCCCAATGGAAGGATATATGACGACCCCAACCAACCAAACAGATAAATTGTGGAATGCAGAACTTACAAGTATGCATTATGAAATTCGCTCATTTTTGCGCGCGCTTTGTCGTCTATTTTATAAAACAATCAGCAAGCTTTTGGTTCCTAGCAAAGAATCAGGACTGTTATGATCATTGCAGGCTACCATGATAACATTCGGTTTGCTACACTTAGTGCACGAGTTACCTCAAATAAATATCGGAAACTTTATTAAACTTTCAATATCCATCACGCCAATCATTCAATATTGAATAGCGTTACTGCTGGATATCGTGGCATCACGTGGTATTTTCAGTATTTTGTTTATCTTCTAGCGTGATAAGAGCAATACATTCCTGGTTAGTATGAACAAAGGTATCGGAGATATACGAACTGTTGGTGGCGTCAGCGAAGAGGTTTCCGATCAAATGAGATTCGTGGCCACAACTTGTTTGTATCATAAATGTTCGTGTTTTGATTGCATTTCGGGGACTTAGACTATTTCAAAGTGAACATCACCCACAACCCACCATCGATAGGCATTTTGACTGACTCCCTTCGTAGGAAAGCAATCGATTCGAGTTTCGCTCCTATTAGAGCTCGCCAGTAATGAACATTTTCGTCTGGACGGAAATGTACATTCTGGCCAACGTGCTTATGAGACCAGCGCGTTAACAACAATCGCAAATTCCCGTCTGGACAAGGATATGCGCTACTGATGGACTCCAATAAGAGCGAAACTCGGGTCTAGTGCCTTCTTACGAATTGGGTCAATCGAAAGGCTTATCTGAATGTAGCCGTTGTGATCGGTTTTGAGCGATGTTCAATTTGAAATTCGTGTTTTGCCTTGGGATTTCTTATTTCAGCTATTTTGTAAGGCATATACTATACTATTCTATGGAAGTCAATTGAATGAATGAAACACATTCGTTGACTTAAACTACACAATTGCTTTTTTCGGTGCAGCACAAACAATGACTCAGTGATTAAGCACAGAGTAAAATCCTAGACATCTGTATCGTAGACCACATCGATCAGTAGTCAGTAACTTGTTCGTATTAAGGTAAAGAACTTACACCACCTATGCAGAGCAGGTTTATAGTTAAGAAGACCAGATGACTTTCTCAAACAATCTTTCGTCACATCCGTTGTACTTTCATGTTTGACGACCATTTTTGAGTACAAACTGCCGCCAATCTGAAAACGTTCGATCACAATTCTTCTGTCCATCATCAACATATTTGTAGTCCATTTTTGCGATAATTCAATGTTCTGCATTCTGACGGTACAACAAACCGATTCGCAATTTGAAATGAACACCGACTTACTGCCTGGATCAAACGCGTTGATGGGGGTCTTGCACAAATTAAGTACTCACTTATGGTTAGAAACAATGACCAGTTTAGTTTTCAACACACGAAGACTAAGAAGTGTGTGAGTAAAAATGTGAACGAGAAACATTGAACGTTTGAGGGATTATTATGGCGCGGTGCAAACGAGATTCCGAAGCTGTTTTTACTGGCTCACGACGTCTATTCTTCTTCAAGATCAGTTATAAAACCCAGCGAATAATGTTTGTTTCAAATAGATGAGTCAATCTCCTCAAGCAGTAACGTTATATTATTGGACTAAAGGCTGTGCATAAATCTAACTGTAAATCAATAAAGCATGAAGTCAATTGTTACAGTGAGCAGGATATCTGCTCTCCCAGACAGCCAAAAGAAGGTGAAACTTTTTTGATACATTAACAATGATTACACGAGGTTTGTGAATCAGCATGGTGTAGGTGATCTAGATAATCTTGTGTTATTGCGTTAAGAGTCCCAGCTGACTATGTTCGTATGGTATTTCAAGTTGACCAGTCCAATGATGACAATACCTGCGGAGTTTTGTGAGTGTAACCAAGGCACTGTGGATGCCAGCAGTTCAGAACGCGGACGTATAGGAATTGTCAGACTTTATGCAACTACCAAAACCTTCGCCATACATGTACGAAAAGATAAATAGAATGAGAAATAAGGTTCTTAAAGTTCTGGTGTCCCAAATATTGAACGGTGATAACTGCATCAAAATTAACTCGTAAAACATTTTGGGGGAGCAAATATGAACCAATATATATTTGCACTTAGATTCCGACGAGATTTTCCCCCAGAAGCCTGTAGACGTCGTCACAAACCGCGAAATATGATGCGATGTCTACATGTAGTCTTTTCAATTGTCATTATTACAGCTCTTCAAAAGATGTCCTTAAATTGTTGTAACATTCTTTACTAGAGTGGTCACCATGACAGCTATCCCAGAAGGTACATGAGCATATAAGGCGTAGAGGAAAGAGGTGTGGGGTAAATGACGTTTGTACTTGGCACTGATATCAGATGTTAATGGTCTTGTTGTCGCAAGTGTTACGGAATGGCAAGTGCTCATGTGGCTTTTATACAACCTATAACAAGGAGATACGAAACTGTGAGCATCTGAAATTTCATGTCACCCGAATGACCAAATAATAAATAAAATCTTCTAAGGTACCTCGATTCAAATCGTATCTGATGTTTGTTTGTAAGCTTAGTTATGCACACACATAGATTGGGTTAGTTATTTTGAGGGTTGACAGGGTAGAATGCTTTAAGCTGTTATGAGCAATGATAAATGGGAGTTTCAAAATGTTTTTCAAAATTAAAAAACGAGGAGACAAAATTGCGCAACCTGATAGAATCTCACACTCATTTTGTGAAGACTGGCCCGATACATTTGTTACTTATATAAGCTGATTGTTATATGGAGGTCTTTGTGTAGAGGAACTGGGAACAGCATCTCATGATCGTTTTGATCATACCAACCTGAAGCAATCTTCGTCTCTATGTTAGATGACGGATATCAACTGCACGATCAAATCAGATTAACAGGTGCTGGATTGTCAAGTGGTATACGATTAATGAGGGCTAGTTGCAATCTGTAAGCGAATCCGCAGTTGGGCTGGGATAATGATGATGTTAGTAGTAATGATAATAATGATACTCGTGAATGTTCCGGAATATCGCCATATTACAACCCATCTACCCTGGTGATCGATTCGATATTGACATGCTTATATGATTTAAATGTGAACTAGTATAGGTTCAAGAATTTCCCATTTCGAATTAATCATCTGAACTTCTGGCATAAAATCCAGAAAATGATCCAGCTGACTGACTTCCTGAATAAGCTTTTACAAGCAGCTCACGCTGGAACCCACCGACACCACTAGTTGTGTAACTCGGTCGGCAAACTGCATTTCGCATCTAGCATATTGGTTTAGAAACTTTTAAATGTAACAGAAACCTAGAGCTTTCAAAGTTGGGTGTTTTTTTAAAAATCAACTCTAAGTAATTCGAACGCTGTTGAAACCATTCAGGGCAAAGATGGACTGAATTTGAGTAACTGTAAGTTTGACAGGTAAATGGAAAACTGACGGTAAGATTCGTACCGGATGCACAGAACTAACGTCACGTAAGTTTACGCATATGTGTTCTTTGCTTTTTCGGTGCTAATATGCAACAGAATATTTACAACCAAAAGTTCTATAAGACGAGCTATTGATACTAAATCACCTATGTCATAAGGCTGTTTATTGAGATAAAACTTGTGTGAACAATGTTAGAGCATGTGCTTCAATATGTCTGTAACTAGTTAGCTTCGAACGCTTCAGCGAAAAGTTGGAATAAAATTATCTCATTCAAAGGCAGATTTACAAAATATTTTTGAGTGCCAAATGCAAAGTTTTAAATATCACCTGTGAACGAGAAAAAGGAAATGATGTACAAAGGAATGAAGCAGCTGGCAATAGATGTGGTCACATTGAGAACGGCATTACGGAAGAACAATGGATTAGGAAGCTGCTTTATTCTTTGTGGTGACAAAGGACATTGGGAGAAGGACTGTCTTATCCAGCGGTTTGGAGATCTAAAAGTTAAGTGTTTCATGAATGTTCTTTATGTTAGGCAGTTCGGCTGGTTATGATAGCGATTGAGAGAGGAGCCATACATACAAGGGTTGAAGTTGACAGGGGGATAGAACAGTGCGTGGTCGATAAGAAAGCGGTTATTTTGTTACTTGCTCCTCCAGGGAAGCAGAAGGTAGAAACGACATATAAGATTATCAGGACAGTTGGGGGTCATAACCTGCTGGGTGTATATTGGTAGCCCTATCGTGAAGCACCGTTTCACTGTCCCCAAAAATTAGACAAACTATCCTTGGAGCTGCTTTCCTCGCTCCAAAAGGTGCCGTGATTGACCTGAAGCTAAAAAGTTGTCAACCAAGTATGGTTCACCGACATTGAGAGGACGCTAGCAGAATACCAGAAATCAGGTACGCATGGTTAAAGTCACCATTTACACAGTCTCCTTGTACCAGCCTGCGGTCGAGAAATAAGCGGGGTTATTCACGAACGACGATGATCCGTGCTATTTCTACAACTGGATTACGCATGAAATACCAACAAACGGAACATTTTGATCTCACGGACCCTTTAGGATATGGGTTCATCTTAACGTGAAAGTGAGGAGATATATTCAGAATATGTTGGATGATGGCGTTATCAAAGAAGTTAACAGTATGTACGACTTGCCTGTTCTTCTGGTAAACAAATCCAACGGAGACTGGTCTTTTTGTGGATGCTAGAAAGCTGTATGAAGTAACACAGATCACGGTTATACCAATAACGTCCGTCGTTGATATTGATGATAAGTTGTAACAGGTGAAGTTGTTCAACGTGTTTGACTTACGCTTCGAATACTGGAAGATGGCAATCAAATTCGTGGATTTTATGAACTGATGGGCGTGACTCTGTTTGGGATGGACAACAATGCTTATCCACCGTACAGTTATGAGAATAAAAACACATCCTAATGAGAACATTAAAAAGAGAAGATAAGTGGAAGTTAATCACTTGGCCGTGTTTATATATGTACCCAGTAATTCAACACAAAGATGCATACACCCTCAAAACAGACAGTCAGACTCTGAGTGAAAGAAGCTGTCATTAACATGTGAGCTTCCTTGCGGCTTTGCGTTCGCCACGATATACATTCACTTAACTCAGTAAACTAAGCCATACAACGGCAACGTTCACGCCACCCATCCTAATTAGTTGTCTTCTCATTGTACACTACGGACAAACGTGAGTGTAACAGTGTAACAGATTAACTAAGTATACAGGTGAAGCAAATGAGTGCAATGTGATGACACCGAGAAATAGCCGTTTTGCAAGTTATGGGCTCCGGTGACAGGAAGCAAAAATGTTTGAGTCAGAACGCAAATCAACCACACAGACACAAGAGTTACGCATTCAGAGAAAAATTGCAAGGATTCCATGTTAACATTTATGATATTTGAAGCATTTGTTGAATGTTGTTCTGACCACTAGTGCTTCACTACAGAGTGCATTACATGAGATCAATAACTCAAGCTGTAGTCAGAAAGTAACACTAGGCACTGCGACGATAATGGACTCGGTGTTCATTTCAGTGTGCAACACATTGCCGCATTCACAAACCATCACCCACCCACCTTTCCGTCAGGATTCACTAGGTAATTATTGACTAGTTCATACTATCTGGCTGCACAGCTATGCCAACTCATTGTTGCACACTCTCGCGAGTGTAGTCTGATAGACAACAACCCCGAAAAAGTGCAGGCGACCTCATAATGGTATGATCGCACGATGTGATGTGGTACTATGTGGCAGAGATAGAAGAATCGCATATAGGACGCAAGTTTTGTAGTTAACTAGTAAGACAGATAGGCCTAACATTTGTTAAACCCGTGATGTGAGACACATTCACGTGGTCATTCAGTCACAGTTACTGCCAAAGATAAGTCAAGAGCGCGATTAAGTTGTTGACAATTAGTGAATCGTACCCTTCCTTGCGTGTGCAGTTGGACGAGTTGTGTGTGAAAAAGTAAGACCACTCTCTAAGAAGTGACCGACATTTTCCCAAAGAGTGAACTCTGAAATGAACAAAGCCTATTCGGGATGGATCTAGATGTGAAAATGTTGGTTTGGGTTAAACTCGAACCCACGACAGAAGCGGCATGTCCAAACGCGACAGACGCCTCAGCGACTGCTTTGGTATTGAAACTGTCTGTAAGCAAGCTATATCTCACTCACATATAAGGTTTTCGTCTGTTCCAAAGTGTGAATTTATACAAATTTGTTCAGAGAGTCAAAGTTGCGTAAAGCTTCATACTGACTAGCAAACAATACTTACAGCGTTAACTGCTAGATTCGTGAGATCTTCCGTTAAATCGATGTAGATCTGTCAGAGTTAATTATGAATTGAGTTCGAAGACATTGATGTGTGCTGTTTAAAGTGTTGAGTAAGGTGGACAGTTTTTAAGTAAAAACATTCGCTGTTCATTTTTGAGCCAACCATCGGCTAAGATTATCCAAAGAATATTGTCTAAGTTGCTGAATACTGCATGCTAGGTCCAAACTTACACACAAGCGTGTCACTAACCGGACCACGGAGTCACACCGAAAGATCAACATCCTTTAATTCTAGGTTCACTGGTGTACCCATCCCGATATGTCACCCTGAACCTCTTAGGGACAATCTATTTCTTGCATCATTTACTGAGTAACCAGTGAATAGGAACCGAGATTTGTCGAACGTGATCGTTCTCCTTGATGTGGTCGTCTAAATAAAACGGGATATTCATCAGATGAACCCAACATAAGTTCACCCTTTTAGATGTACAAATATATGCGTGTTGTCTTCTCACAAACGTAGTTTCAGAATGTCCGAAAAATTTTGATTTAACGTGCAGCTGGCAATATGACGAGAATAAAAGATGATTTAGACCGACGGATATGCTGGAAATCTTTCTTTAATCAATCGATTCCGATCGATCTGGACCCCGAGTAATACACGTAGGAATGAATAGGACTGGAAAGCGTTAATTTCACATTGTCACCCAACGTGATAAATCCAGGAACCTTCTGCGAAAAACCTGGAGTAAAATATCAGTCCTGTTCAACAAAATTCAAAATATTACATGGGGAATACTTAGCCATTTTTATTCACATTGATGATTGGTTCTCTTCCTAAGTACGTCGTGGAGCGACACGATTTTGACTTCACACAGTGGAAAACATGAGTCGTAGTGGCATAAACTAAAAATATCACTCCATAGGAGCACATTTATGGTTGCATGTATGCGAAGCATTTGCGCCAATCGTCGTGAGCCAGCAGCAAGAGCTTCATGCTTCCTTAACGTTTATTGTTAGTGGTTGATAAGTGTGACTGATTTTTCGGTTCCATATGGAGCGCAATTTGAAAATGTTTGGTTTCTGCTCAACACAAAATAGTGATAAGAGCCACATGTTAGTCTTCAATGCGTATTTCATCTTTTGTCCTAACGAACCACTACACAAGATGAAGAGTTTTATATTTTGGAGTTTAATCACTCATAAACATCATTGCCAAGTAACCCACCGAATGTTGCGTTCTGATATGGTTGGAAATGACTCATAGTAATGCAAAAATAAATAAGTTCGTGTTTGTGAGAAATTGAACATCACTGGAATTTTGAATGAAAAACGTTGATTCACATCATCCTCTCGTTGATTATCATTCTTGGGTTGCTTATGATTGCTGGATAGTTGAATCTGTTGTTTTTCTGGTTAATTGAGCTGGTCTAGCGACCAAAGATGGTTGCTCGGTTGAATAGGTTTTTCGGTCTGGTGCGTTCAGAGGAGAACTGTACCCATGAGTATTGCGGAAAATGGCACATGGACAGTTGCTGATGTATGCACTGTTAAGTACTTGACACAAATGAAAGTATGGGACGGCTATCGTTAATATCAGGTTAGCCAGACTCGTAAGGTGAAATTATGTAGCACCAATAACGTGGCAGTTCACAAAACACTACCAAAATATTGGAATGTACGAAACATCAAAAACTGTTTGGTCCAACTACCTTGAAAGAATTAGACCAGTAAACAGTGTGTTTCTCAAAATTTGTTTCAATTAAAGAGCATAAGAACGTAGTACCACTAGGATCGATTTTAGTCATGTGCAATTCGCAGTATTGCGCAACTGCAAAATGGCTGACCGAGCTGTTAGAATCAGTTGGGAAATAGTTAGGAATTCATAGTCTCACAGATTAGTCTGAATTTGTCAAAACGGTTAGGCAACTGAACACAGAGGGAATGCGTTTATTCTCGCTTGACGTCACGTCTCTCCATAAATATCCCACTAGGCAAAACAGTTGATTTTCTTGGTCGATATATAAAGATCATTAATGTAAACGTGGTGACATCAGCAGATGAGTTGAAACAGCTATTGTATCGCTGAATTCACGACGTTTAGTCTCGGTTTTCCGTTAAGTTACATCTGCAAAAATGGTGGAGTGGCAATGGGGTCTACCTTAGGCCTTTACGGATTGATGTTTTTGTGAAAAAGCTTGCAAGGATTTCACTAGGAGACCATATAAAGTCAGTGACTCCTTTTGAACGTCATGCAGGCAATATTGTCTGCACGGATTACTGTAGCTCTTAGCAAAATCTAGTTTGCGGCGCAATTAAATGTTAGATTTACTTCCACACCAGCTGAAAGATATATGGCTTGTACATGCTAGCTATTTTCGTGTTCGTCGTTCCATCTGTTGTTGTAAAACATTCTGTATAAGCCACACAACAAGGTGACTATCTGAACGCATCCGAGACCATCATCCGGCGTGATTAGTTCGAGGACCGACGAAAGGTTTCTCATCGTCGATCGCTGCAAGTTTGGTGGAATTAAACCACCTAATCAACCTGGCCGATTCCTTCAAGTCAATCTATCGAGTCTGTCAGGCGCAATCAAAGCGGATCAAAAACCGTTTGCTGGTTGCTATAAAAGCTATTGCAATTCGCTTACATCCACTCTCGTTATGCACACACAAACGTCTGATTAAAACACTGAACATCCCATGGACGTGCTTGCGTTCCCCAGATCCATCTGTTACGTGGGCGTGTCGATTGTTCACAGTTCACGTTATTGGTGTTACATACTTAGACCACATGTGTCTAACTAACACGACATTACTGAGTAACATCCCTAACTTCACTGATGTAATACTCCCGGCGAACCGATATAAATGTGTTGTATTTCGCCTTATGATGAAGCATTGAAAGCAAGCTTGTTTGCTGACAGTTTCTGCCCGGTTTTGCCTGACATTTTAGTTCACGTGAGGTAAAGGTGGAATTCAACAAACTACCCGGCGTGTGAAATCCATTGTCTTAACCCTATAGAATGGTGTTCCAAAGCATGCTGGATGGAATTCAAACCAGTACTGCTACAAGGATATGCGATATTGGTGTTGTAACGAAAACAAACTTCGTGTTCAGTGCTCCTGCTCGACAAAGGCCAAATGGAATATTTGTCTATACGCAAGAGTTTTGGCGAACGGTGAGTGGTGTTCAGGTTTTATGAAAGTTGTGTATGAGAGTATGGGAATAGTGAGAGCAGACTTGTCATGTTAAGGAAGTAGGCGGAATGGAAGTAGACCGTTTTCTTGTTAGTACGGCTTCCTAAATGTTATGTTGGGTCCTACCCAGTATACGTGTTTATTTATTTAGTTGATGTGGCTGTTCAAGTTTTACGGGGAATGCTGATATTTCAGGCAGTAAATGGAATTTTGTTCATCTGCTCTCAGGATCCTCGGCATACGACGGGCAGTTTTGTCGATTGTCTGCTGAAAGCTTGTTCTGTACTTCTGTTTTGAGTAAGTGCGCCCCTTCGAAATCTAGACATTTGGTCACCAATGCATTCGCATCCGATCATACATAACGCTGACACATGGTTACATATCGCCTTGTTCCTCCAACCTTGTCACACATGTCCGAGTTCCATTTTCGCATCCTATTTGCTCGCTTGTCTTGCTATTTTATATTCGATCGAGTTCACCTTCCCCGAATGCCTTCCCTTTCTATTCAACTTTAATTTGACACATGTCCTCTGTTAGGAGACGTATCTCCTAACGAAGCAGCAAAGGTGATCGATCCGGTCTCGAGTTAATTGATATGTTTTAACTCACTCAGTCCATTAAGCTCAAGCAGATTGCAGCTGCGCGATCGAACGCCTGTACATCATGTGTACTGTTCTCACGAGTGTACTCTCAAATGTCCCCCCACCCCTCTGTTGGACCTATAAATGTAGAACCTCTGTGGCCTAATGGACTGTCCTCGTTTTTTCCAAATAAACGCTGGTGCCGCACCCATTCTTCTTTTCGGTTCTGGGGGCAAATGATTGAGCTCGTATTGAGGGACGATCCAATATTTTCTTTTACACAGTCAATAACCGAAGCTGTATCCAGCCGTCCTTATCGCTCTCCACTTACCAATGGCTTTATTCTCATTGCGGATTGATCTTCAGTTCTACTTGTCCGGCAACTTAAGGGAACCTGTTAATTGTCTTGATAAAATCCAGCCCCTCAGATGACTGCCTGACAAATCTTTAGATCACACGGATTCTTCACTCACACTCGCTGACTATTTGATTTCGTTGCAATCATGACTCTCTTCTACTTTGTGCATTGATTTGTTAGAAACACTTTTGCATTATTCTTCGTACATTTTCTGCAAGCGTAAACCTGTCACGCTTGTCATGTTGGAACTATATAACAAATATGTTAATTTTAGAAGTTGCATTTCTTTTTCTCATTGTGTGAAAGTGATCAGCCGTTTGTGGTTGGTCTTCAAACAAGTAATTATTAACCACAATCCCCAGAACGGTTTGAGAGAGATTTTTGAAGACAGTTGGTTTCAGTAACCATCAACAAAGTGATAGTCAGCTATTTGGACTTTGCTACACCTCATCTGCACCAAGCGCGCCAGTGGACCAATTCCACGACACGTGAATGAACTGTAGTTTATATTCCAGCCACTCGTCCACTATACCACAGTGTTGCGTTCACCGAGTTTGAAGAAAAGTATTAGATGATTTTTTCAGCTGATGCGCTCCCTTTCGCTCATACTCTCATCGATGGTACGACTAAACGTTTAATGACAAGGGAGACCCAGTCGGTTGTTTCCATTTAACTTGTACGGACGTGCATAAACTTCATCCACACATTTACATCTCAAGATAAATCAGCACGTTTACACAAGAATCTATCAAACTGAATAACAGACGTTTCCAGACGTCGACATCGCATGTACTCACTTCAGTTATCGGCAAAACCATAATGTGAAAACAATGCGGACCAACAAACATTATTGACTCAGACTGCATCTATTGATTGGTAGTGAACGTCTGATTCGTAGTGTTATCAGTTCCGTTGCAAGCCTTTCACATCAAAACCTAAATGCTTGAAATGATTGTTATAAATACGTGGTTGAAGAGATTAAACGAACTGTCGGGCACTTGTTTGTGTTGATAGATCAGATAGAGGGGTTCTAATGTTTCAATCAGAGCAGTTTACCAAATTGTGTTAAAACCTATCCATCAAATTGGCTGGAATTAATAACAGTTACACAACGAAAATTATTGGGCACGCACTAATTTTTAGAGAGAAAACAACAAAAGCAGTTAAAATTGTTTCCGTCGAAGCCTTTTGATCAATCAGTAGATGCGAACTGCATTGAACCATCGAGTCAATTTTGAGATCAGCATACGTTACAATACTATGAACCGACGTAACCGAAAATCCGCCGAACAGTCCTCGCAACGTCGAGCATGAACTTCGAGATATTTGACTCATAAACTGGATGCTATTAGAGAAAGCAAATATTCCAATTTTTTCAGGTCGTGGGATGTAAGTTTACCAAATGTGGAGGATGCGTAATTTTGACATTTCGCAAGTGTATCCCTATGTATGTAAGTAGTCGAACAAACCTGGTAAGTGGAGTAGACTTTCTGTCATTTACTGACGTGTTCCACACAGTGTGGTGGATGCTCAAATCGGAGACGCGGTGGTGGGATATGGTCATAGCCCGCAACAGGTGGATTGCGGACAACACGAACGACCGGACGAATCATCAGTCAGTAAAATCGGGTCAAGGAGACCGAAGTGGCAAAATACGTCTACGACAGAAACCATCAGCTGATAGCACAGAACTAGACAGAAATGCACACTACGTGCAACTGGAAACCGCCGCCGCGCTGTGAATTGGAATTCCGGTTCACAAACACGAACGCTAGAGTAGCGTGGGATCACACCAATTAGACAGTACAGTCCTTGTTTTACTGAACGACTTGATAACCTGAATCACTTTTACCTCGATCCGTGTGAGACAAACCCTTGATTCTTCAACTGGCGTCTAACTGAATGTGGAATTCTTCTGGGCTGAATCAAAAGTTTGTGCTGTAGGCCACCTTTAGTAACATCAAAATACATTCGGAGAAGTAATATTAAAGAAGAAATAGTCGATATTATCTAGTCGTGATGGTACTTGGCAGCATTTATTATCTATGAGTTTTATTAGATGCCTAGATATTGGCTCTAAAGGAGTACACTGAAGTCATGCCCTTCAACCTTGTATGTTATGGTTTGGTATTGATACCAGCGGCATATGTGATAACTAGATTGGCATACTAATTAATGGATATGAATGTTGAGCGAAAATATCCGTCAACATAATTATTCAGTTTTACTGCTGTGTATCAGTTCTAGTACAGAGTGAAATCGATCATCCAACCAGAGAGGTGTCTCCGTACCTGCTTCTCATAACGCAACAGTATAATGTAAATTGTGGTAGGTATATGCTTGAAATCCCTGTTAGTGCTCCTACGCTAAACAGGAAACTACTATGTTCTGGTTCACACGTGCGACAGATATACATATTTACTAGGATTTATGAAGCTTTAATTAAGCTGGATTATAACTGAAATCCAACTGGATTGGATACACCTGCTGATAGTAGGCTGACCTAATATTCTGAATCGGACTGCTTACAAAATGGCAATGTGAGGAATATAAGATTTCAACAAAATCTACGTTGGTCAAGTCTGTACGGATAGACCGTCGTCAGTTAGCCTAGTATGTTAAACGTTGATTCCTTTTGAGTCAGTTGGACGAACTAGTCAGAAGACAAATACGTCAGTGCAGAAAGAAGACATATACTGCGATGTGTTAACTTTTCGTTTACTCTCATCAGTCGTTAACGCAAAACATGCGAGTAATATATGACACACAGATAAAGATAGACAGGGTATGGACACGTATACAGTCACACCACATCAAATGTCCTCACCACCACGGAAACCCTATGGGTTGTTTCAACCATTTTTGTGTACGTAGCGCCGGATGGTTAGTTCTGACCAACAAGGTTTCGCTAAAGGCCAGTAGCCTCGTGTTCTGTTGACGTAACAATGTTTTGAATGATCTAAGTAGGTCAAATGGTGACCTGTTATCATGGGGTGTTTGGCAATCGGTGATGCGGGGCTTTGAGTAACGGATTCACCGGTTTCAAATTGCTGTGTCATGAATTATTGTAACCCATTCGGGACGTGTTCCGCCACTCGCTGAAATAGCTGTCGGTCTGTACAGCCTATTTGAACGCCACGGAAACTGCAAGTTTACTGATAAACTGTGTGAGAGGCAGAATTGTCGGACAAACTGCGTTCGCGATTACATACGTACGGGGTAGGGCACATTACAATTTTTGCACGATGTCGTTTGCCGGATGATTACTCGAAGTTTCTTCTCCACTGATCTTTCTGAAGAGTTACAAAACTGAACTGTACGAAATCTAAGAGATCTTTGGCAAGTACACAGACACTGCCTCTTTCATTCTTTTTGAGGAGGGTCGTAGGATAAAATGGTTTGGTCCAATTTTAGTCAGATGGTTTGTCTGACTCAGCATTTGATGCCCGCGGCCTAGTTCTGCTATCTTCGCTGATTTACTCCCAGGACGATCAACGGAAGTTTATTACACCCCCGGAATGCAGTATTCCAATATGAATCCTTCGACTGAATTGGTTGTGGTCAGCTCACGTAGGTACAGTGTTACTTTTAGCTCAGCCGACACTGGATGTATGTGAGCTGCAGCGTGTCACCGCTTCTTGACCAGATTATGCTTATCTGGCTGAGTGGGGAAGTTGACCTATCATGTAAGCTTGGAACTGAGAGTCACAATCTGTCCGCACAAGTCGGAAATGCTGGACGTACTGATAGCAAACGTTAAGCTTACTGTTCACGATTATCCATGGCAGATAGATAAGGCCATCAACAAAATGGCTTAAACTCTTTGTTGCACTACACGCATCATTCTTTGAATTTGAACAGTGCAGTTCGACGACACGTTTAGATAACTGAGAAACACCGTGAGCAACTTAGGAGTTTCCCGATAGAGGTTTCTTTTTTAACGACGCAGCTTACGATCAGTATGCCAAAATTCAGTATGCCAATTTCGTACACTAATCGACAAGATTTGATTAAGCCCATCCACACAAAACTCCTTTAAATGCTTCCGGTTCCACTCGCTTATTCTCCAGACCTGTATGTACTCGTGTGAAAACGAGACAATTAGTTGATATGTTGTTGTACGACGTTCTTTTGACTGAGTCAGGGGAAATGTGACAAGAACCCTTGTGTGATGATTTTAGGGGTTTCTGGGGCTCATCGTCGATGAATTCAGTGTGATCGAACTTGCTTTGTTTGCATCCATAACCTCCATAATTTATACCGAGGGTTGAGAAACTTGTGCCTTACATACGGATTTTGGCAACGTCATTCTAACTTTGATTATGGTGGAGTCTGTGTTATAGCAGCCTTCATGGCTTGTACTTCACTCAGAATGTCTCGGGTTGCTGACTACCGAGAGAGAAATGCACGTGGCTGAAAAATAAGCGACGTTGTGGAATCAAGTGTGCACTGTACTGGGGACAGTTAAGAAGATTTTGACCACCAGTTGTAGGTCTAGTTCAGTGATATTGTTTCAAGCTCGCATGTGAAGTCTGTAGGCAACCAATGTAAAAAACTCTTCAAGCTGTACAAACCATTTTTTGGTGAGTGTCAGAGGTCGACTGAGTACGTGAAAACGTTTGCCGTTTATCACCTACTACAGAGTAAACAGATAACTATAGTGTCCAGGCTCTTCTGTTCCTGTTACATGATTCACACATCTGCAAGCTCGTGATCTCAAATTACGTATTAGAGTGTGTTTGCATATTCCCACACAAAATCACCCAGATGAATTAATGTATGCATCACTGTCAAATGCTCCTTTGCTCTCCCTCGACTCTGTGAACTACGTACCTAAATGTATTGTCTCTTTCTAATTTGGACAAACGGTTCCTCAATAATGCTTGACTGTTGGCCGGTTTTTGTCTTAGGAACAGACAGACCATTAGGGAAAAGTTACGAAAGGTTAATGAATATCCCTTCTAGAAGTGCAACTTTTTTGAGTGGTATGTTAATGCTCTATTTAAATCACGGAATAATCTGGTTTAGACAAAGATCTGCTTAAAAGTTTACTACCTACGAACGGTCCCGACAATAGTTACTTAAAAAGTAGCACAACTCAAATGTAACACCTTTGGATTACTCGCGAGATGCAACATATAACTTGATCAGGCTTACAAATTTGTCCAGTTTGTCATTAAACTAAACGGTAGATGGAGTTACTGTATTATGAACTGTGTGCGTCGTGTAACCACGTAGATTGCCGTTAAACTCTCACTGACCGGAGGAAAATAGCCAAAACAATAATTCTACCAGAATTTTCAGAAAAGTACAAAGGTAGGTTTGATAAAACATCGCGGGTTTTCTGCTCACGGCTTGACTAATTAGCGTACCCGTTTTACAGATATCTGCCATTTACAGTATGTTTTGCATACTACATCGTTAAATATATTATTATAATGTTGGTATTATATCATTTTTTACAATATATTTTATGTTGAACATCACTCATACTTTCACGTTCACATGGACTGTCTAGCCAGCTTCTTTCTACAAGAAGCAAAAAATTGGAGTTTCATTCTTGTTAGAAATCGTCAGTAGTGAATAGTGAACTGCCACGGTCGGGACTAGAATTGAGGCAATCGTGTTGACCATTGCGGCTTTGACCACAAATAGGAGATGATCAACTTTTCACATGTGAACTCTCAGCCACATTCGCTTGTTAGTAATGATCAGGTTGTACCGGTCGTCTCGATTGGAAACACAGTTACTCTTAGTTAACTCTAATCGGTAACCACGCAGTTAGTACTTACGAAACATTTAGAAATCACCAATCTGATTAAATCTACCAGGTGACATTTTAAATTGCTTATGAGTAGTTGAGGATGTGTCTTATTTCAAGTTGAACCTTACTCACACTTGATAGCAGTCTTTGCATTCAGACAGACTTTCTAGCCAGCCTGTTTCGATCAGAAATTGCCTATTAGTGTATACTAAGTAGAAGGCAACACAAGACAACCTGTCATGTGCAACTCATCTAATGTCTTCATGTACCTGAGTGCAAGTTTAATCCATTGAGCTTAACATAAATGACTATGCAGTATGTTGACTGGAAGTTGAACTCATGCTAATAAATGCTGACTACAGCTCGTTACCTGTTCATCAGATGTTAACCGACTGTAAACCTATCTTCCAACACTGGTTGCAAGGGATATCGCCGTGTAGCAAGCCACTACTATAAAAAGTAAACTAGACGTCAAATCCATTTCTGCTCTCAGTTGTTCAACAATCATTTTGCATTACAGCTTTACAGCTGCAGCCATACTTGAGTCGCGCAAATCGCATCAAAACAAACGATACCCAAAATGGATACATTACAAAACCCATATACTTGACAAAAAGACAAACATGAATGTTTTTTGAAGGTCAAAATAAACAGGCGATACACATTTAGAAAAATGAAAGAGTTAATTGGAGCTTCTAGTTCGACTGAATGCAATACAGTTTGGTTGACAACGGGTACAAGTTAATTATTCATTATGGTGTAGTAAATACACTCCCAGTGTTGTCTCCACCCGTGAACACCTAGACACTTCTATGAATTCTGGTTTACCATTAAGATATAATGCATCCGTTGTTTTATTTAAAATGCTTATCCTTACCGGCAGTAACAATACCTTTATTTTAGGGAACTATCTCCATCGGCGTGTGTTTATCGTCAGGAGTGCATATTACCTTGAAGTATCTCAAGATTGTGAATTCCATTGTCCGTCTAATGATATATTTAGTACTGTTATAAATAAATAATTCCAGCCCAAATAATATCCAGTATAATTTTTGGTACACTTCTAAGTCCCATTAGCAATTCCGAATGTAAAAATCGAGCAACTATCTATTCTAAGGTCCACACAAGATCGATTAGGAATGAAGCTCTGAAAATTATCTGCCATTACAGCTCAGCTGCTAATAACAGGAGAGGGTGCATCCGTGGGGGCTCGACAACATCAACGTAAAATCATATTAGTCACCCTCTTCTAAATTTCTCTTTAGCATGTGATGATGATTTCATTACATTTCTTAGCAGGATATATTGAGTCAACTTTTCGGAAAAGCTGTAATGAGTGACCAAAGGATGACCTTAATTAACCTTACGGAAAATGTATTATGCTAACAATATGTTTACTAACAAGTAGCCTAAGTCGCCAGTATTGCTTCACTGTCGCCCGAGTATGTCAAGACTAAACAGTGACTAACACGTTAACTCTGATGACCGTCTCCAAGAATCGGACTTCACGTCGAATTTGAAATCACTGAATTTTTTCACTTCACTGGGTAGTTTATCACCAAGATTAAGCAGTCTGGAGTTTAGTTGGTATAAATCGAGCAGCACTCACAAAGTCACAACAGTTTTGCTGACGTGGTTTTTCAAGCGATCCCAACAACAGTCTGTCAGCACAGTGTTCACCAAAATGGCTATATCGAAACATGGATTGAAATCTCTGACGTGATAAAACTCTGTAGATCATAACAGAAGTCCAACTGGTGTTTAGTGGTTATTTTCGGATGGTGTCTGTCTGGATGATAACACGATAACTGTTGTTTATTTTCAGCCAGCCAACTCAGCGATTGCTTACTACTGCTCACGGCTACTCAGTTTGAGGAACCGATGAGCAGTCAAATATTTGGTTGATATCGATTGAACGCTGTTATGGTTGGATAGAAGTTTCAGCCATCATATTTCGGAAAGAAACATTAGACTCGAGTTTTGTTTTAGAAGTAGCCAACCAGTGATGAACATTTTTGTTCGGATCGATAATCATTCGTCGATGCACGTTTCCATGAGGCAAACGCGTTGACTACGGCGGTTCTGATGTGACGTTGGGCCCAACCAAACAGTCACATAATCGCTCAGATACCTCGATGAGACGTTGCGTGCAGAACTTAATTCGCTAAAATTTAGTCATCTATAAATCTTTATGCAAAAAAAGGATTGGAATAAGCGGCACACAAACTCATGTTTCAGGTTACTTACAACTGCCACAATAAAATAAACGTTTGTACCTGTTTCAAACCCTCGAAAGAATGCGCTGGTTCGTCCACGATATGGCAGTACGCTCGATAGAAATGGGATTCTGTTACTCGTGATAATTGACGCGGAAAATCCTGGCCCCGAATTTAATTCCATTGTCCCTGTTAATTGTTCCGAAGACAGACTAAAAGATGGATGCAGGAAGCAGCCTTGTTCCGTTTCATCAACGTGTACGACAGGGGGGAAATTACAAAGTGGCGCATGGTGACCAAAAACATTCTTGAATCAGAATATCGAAGGACGGTTACCAAAAACAATAGATAAGGTTATTAACCCACCAATCAGCATAGCGGAATAAAAGCCGAACAAGTAAAATAAAAGCGACTGTTCAGGACAACTTCGCTTGTTCTGATTAGATAAAATCGTCTTCTCAAAGAAGGAGGCAATTTTGGACGGAAAAAAATAGAAACCCTAATAATACCTTAAACCCTCAAAACCATAGAAAACCGACGGAATTTCACCATTTGTTGAGGAAAATTGTACAAACCAAAGAATTCACTGATCATACTGGATTCAACAACAAATCCCAACAGTTCGATTCAGAGCAGGTGCTCATTCACACAAAGATTTTCATAAAAATTTTAGAAGGTGACCTCCCAATTAAGTGGAAGTCGCTTGATTGAGTTACACTGAATTTCACGTGACACGATAGACGAGAAGTTAGCAAAGTTTATGAAGTATCACGACAAGTAGTCTTGTTGAAGCCTGCTTCGCAACATGCTGACAGAAGTGAGGATAGTCGCTTCTAATAAGTTCACTGGGACTAACAGTTTTGACACGACAGTCATCGTAGTCATTTATGCCACTAAACATAAATGAAGATGCATACATTCAAGACGAGTATATACACACGCATGAACATTTCTTATTTGCCATAGTATGGTGAGTAACTCAGATAACTGCTGCGCAAGCAAAAGCTTTCCATGAGAAGACAAGCAAGCTTAGTCAATAAACCATATTGGCCATCTGGACTCCCTTTTAATTCATTCCATAAGGATGACAAGAAATTAAACCGGACAGTGGGTTTTGATCTAAATTTATCACCCTGAAGCGCCCACTTACAATAATCACTTAATCGTTGCTCGTCCATCACGAAATTTCTAATTTTTGGTTTGCGGTCAATTCTCATATAGCTGATTTACATTTTATCCAGTTGTTGCCTGCTGACCCACTGATATTTCACGTCAGAGAGGTAATTAACGGAGGTTTTTGTGTATAGTGGCTTACCTGAGTTCATCTCTGTGTGTGGATTTCTGTTTTCTGTTTAGTTTCTAACTTGCCAAAACCATAGGTAAAATGAAACCAAATTGATTTGGCCACGCTTCACCAAATAACTGTGATGGCTACCCAAGTTTGGGTGATGGACCTCCTGTTGTTAAGTTCCATGCACACCTAAATGTCTGATGAAATTACTCCCGGTCATAACATGTAGATTAATAACACCTGATAAACTCTAAAATGAACACCCTCAGCGACGCCAAGCAGTTGTCTTTTAGGCTCGGCAAATGTCTGCAACTGTTGAAAGATACTTTATCACGAGCATCAGTCAGTCAATCTGTGTTCATAATCATTTCGCGCTGGTAGCAAAGTAACACCGGTGGCATGATTAGAAAATGGGGGACTCGACAGTGCACTACATATTTACTCTTGGTAGTTAATGATTGGGCCTTAAAAAACCATGCAGAATAGTCGGACGTAGAAAATTGCATTGGGTTAGTTAACTGGTTAAACACAAAACAATGTCTCAGTGGTTATTGCTTACAATCTTGGTCAGGTTTGTATCCCGTGTTCGGAGTTGCTTGTTTGTGTGGTACGGATAAGGAGGGACCACTCAAATTCATGGCGGTGTGTGGGCGCGCTCGGCCTTCGTTTTCATGATCCTTCCCAAGGGCAACAGTACCATATCTCAACTTTGTTACTGTTTCCCAGGTAACGCGCATCAAAAACTTACAGCTCTTGGTTATTTCTGGTTCAACAGGAATCCATACAAAGACATCGTATTAATTAGAGAGACTGAATTTGCTATTGCATAGCTGGAATGAACATATTTGCTGCGGGGCAAATTTTTTAAATATCCATCTCAGTTACACGCATGTTTCTAGAATGTTCTTACTGATTGTGAGCCTTGCTCACAGTGTGTTTATTTCCTCTATTTGCATTATTCAATGCAACTAGTCATTTTAATTGAGTAGTATTAAACTGAATATGAAATATTTGACCGATATTTCAACAGACATTTTTAAAACTGCACATTCGTCTGAACAGGAACTTGGTTCAGTCTCCCAAAAATTTATAGTCATTTCAAATGTTGACTGACACACTTTAATCTACTTCGTGAGAGAGAATGCGCTGAAGGTAGCCGTTCGCCTTATTCCTTGCTTACACTATTTCCGATCGATCTGAAGCTTTTCGGCAAAGCCTTCCTCATTGTAAGACAATATTGAAAATTTGAGAAGCTTAACATAGGCAACAGAAAGATGATGCAGTCAAAACGTACACACTGCGGTAGGAGATCCTGATAATTTTATAATCCAACTGTGACGCTACTCTGTTCTATGTTTTACTAACTGTGAGCCAAGTGAGTCGATGAAGGAATATCGGTCTACTTATACAAACGTTCTCAGCAAAAGACTATATTTCAGATAAGGGAAAAGAGGTTTGGCACGACAATTGATGAGCAGCTTGGCCGGCACTGACTGTCAGCAATGTTTTATTTCGTCCTTCATCTATTTGTATCGTTTGTCTATCCAGTTCAGTTTTGGTGGTCGAACACATTAGAGTTATCAAATACAACAACCGGATGAACAGGGTTTACCTTTGTCCACGCTGGTTTTCATGTGTAACCGTTATCTTTTGTGCGTATGTCATGTGCAAGCCAGTTTGATTAGAACACAGAAAATTATTTCCCGTTCATTGGAATTAACTAATCATGCAATACACCTGGCAAAACCACCTCATCAGCAGGTCACTCGTAATAAACCCAAGGCTAACCTTTTCATTGACCTCGAAAGTGAAGCTGAGATAGAGGATTCATGTCGCAAATGCCTTACCAATATGCCTACCGAAAACTAATCCTTCTACATTAGGATTAAATAACAATCTTCTGAAAGGATTGATAATGTATATGCGAATCGGCTTATTATTAATGTGACTCTTACTGTCTGGAATAAGTCCATTTCATTCACACATTTTACCAAATAGAACAGTCATCATTTACATTAGGTGTATTAAATTTTATTGGAAGTAATTAATTTTGACACCGATTCTTAGTTTACAATATCTCTGCCAGCTTCTAATTCAGACAGATCATCTATAGAAACCGCCAGCTTGCGGTGGTTTGTCAGACCTATGGAGATGGCACGTTAAACCTCGTTAGACAACTTTGGTGGCCCACTTTGGTCAAACGGGTAACACCTGTTTGGACGCTGGGATCAAACATAATCGCCCCCCACTGTATTGTGTATTTTGACGTGCTAGAACAGGCGCCCAATCACCAAACTCACATACTCCATTCTGCAATGGCGAAGTGTTGGATTAATACAGGACATTGGGATGCGCCTCTAAATTTTTGTCAGCGAAGGGATGAAGTCTGGAAGAAAGTCAATCTGATGAAACAACCTGACGAAGCTGTCGATGGCAATGCTATTCGTGGTTAGGTGGTAGGTTTTATCCTTAGATTCAATAACAAATTATCACCCGTTAACTTCCCTCTAATTCAGTCGTGTAAGTAATCTGACAATCCACAATTTCTATTCATTCCACAAATCAAACATGTCAACAATGTTTGTTTTAATTGTTTATTCAATAAGAGTTCGCATAATGTTTTTCTTTATGGGCTACAAGGCAAATAAACTTTAAGTATTCCAGGTATATGCTGGTTTGCCACAAGCCGAGCGATATGGAGTTTCGTTTGACCGACTTCTTTTGTTTTCGCATGATAGCCAAAACGTTTGCCATGATGGCGTTTCGTAAGCATAAATTAGTCGAGAATGCATCCAAACGGCAGACTGAGTAAGATGGTGATGAATTATATCTACAATTTAGCTGGGCAGATATACGGTTTATTCAATGTTGACTCAAGCACAATTCCGAGCAAGCATCCACCACACTTCCCTAGGGGTTCAGAAAGGTTTTGCAGACATTCGATCCCAGTGATTACCAGCGAAGTAATGGACAGCTGTTTCGACTTGGTGAGGTCTCGTCAGCACCATGCATACCCATTACACTCTTCCTCTTATCTATGGGCCAAGGGTTCGATTCTTTGACGTGTGTAGTGCAGTTGAGACCCCAAAGCTGTCCACCACATTGCTCGTGGTTAGTGGGACCAGTGATTTGCAGTGTTTATTACATTCTCACTGGAAATGAACGCATAAACTAAACTGTGAGAGCAATGTTTCGAAAGAAATTGGAAGTTGATATGCCAACCACTTTTCATTCGTGAGACACAACAAATCTATATATACAGGGAACACGTTCTTTGGAGTGTTGGCAATAGTGGTGGTGTTAGTGGCTTGGGTTATTGGTTTAGATGGTCAATCGTTCTCCGAGCTTAGTATGTGATTTGTGGACATTTCAATTCCAAAAGAAGTAACATCACTTTCGATACAGCTTTTCGTACAAAACTTAACGTTTAATCGCTCCTGGCGATTAAGGGTAATTCACTATGTAACGCATATTCGACAATTCCAATAACGTTTATTCAGACGGTCGAGTTAACGGGACTGTCGTCAACGTCCAAAAAAGTCAGAGAAGGCTATCTAAAGGAATGGAATTTATACGATACTGTTTGGGAAAATTACAGTAAAGGTACTATCTCAGGTTGAATGTGGATCAACCGGATGCACAAATTATCCAGCAGAGGCGTTTAGAATGGAATAACTAAACAAGAGTTCACAAATAGCCACCAATCAACCGGAAATGACTTCATTAAAACAATCGGGTATGGATGAAAGTGAGAACGTGTCAAACAATGCCACGAAAGTTTTAATAAATAAGCAATGACGATTATAAAAAGGAAGAAAGCAAACATTCTATTCGCATTTGTTGTACAAAATTCTTCAAGATCGTTCACTGCACACGACAAAGGCAAATAGGAGCAAATTAAGGACCGGCTTTTTACAAACATTCTAAACATACCTCAACTAATTCTTCGTTCCGCATCATACCAGACAAAAGACGATAAACGAACCAGACGAATTTCAACAGATCCAACATCGGGTCCCGAAAGCCACTTGGGCTTTTTATACAAACCCACGAATGTCATCGAAGGATAAGGCACTGAAGATTCTAAAACAGCTCCTGACATACCAGAAGTAACTTCTGTCGTGCCCTTCCAGGAGACACGGCGACCTGATATCACGCCTTACAACACCTTATTGTGTCCTTACGAATACTTGTCTTACATGGTTATCTGATCCTGGGGATGCATTGGTTATTATTCTTTCCGGCTAAAACACCCCTAGGAGTAGATGTGTTACAAAGGAGGACGACGTCCCTTACCTGAAAGTCACGTGAGGCAGTAAACCAATTGTGATATGCTTGCAATCCAGGTAGGTATTCGTGTCGCCATCGTTTCCGAAATACGTAAGCAAGATTTTGGACTCGCCTCCAACACTTAACAAAACTCTCTCTCTCTCGTCGTTTAGAAAACCCCAATTCGACCGAAGCAACACCACATCACTCGGCCTCACTACCTTTGGATTTTGAGGATCATCATAGATAAGCACAAGCGGACGATTGTTAATTATGAATTCTACCTCTATAATGTAACCAACCAGCGCATCCTCGTTCATAATTTGCTAGTGAGTGATGGAAGTAAGTACCTAACAGATGGTTCATATCATTCTTTCTCGTGTCCCACCTCGATGGCTGGCTTCAGGTGAGTTAAAGTGCCAATCAATTTTAAGGATTAGTAGGCAACCATCAATCTTTCTCCGCCCCAAAGCTTGCAGCCTCTTCTTCAGCTCTGAATCTGTTCCTACAAAGTTGATGTCGTTGTCTTTATATGTTGCATCCGGAGCACCTCGTCCAAAGACAAATCTAATAAGTGCCATCATGGACGAATCAGTTGATAGTGAGTGAGCAACTTCCCAGTTTGTGTTCACTTCTACCTGTCTTGACTTTGAACGAATCAAAGTAGTCCACTGCTGTATACCAGAATGGATGCCCATCAGCAGTCACTCTATTTATTGGTAATGGAACCATTAGCTGCTCACACAGTTTCGAAAAAGGTAATTTGCATCTATGACACTTGTTAATCACGCGTCATCCCATTCAACAACCATAATTTCGTTTGAATGGACGCAAACACAGGTGACACCCCTGTGACCTTCCACTTCGTGGTAATGTTTAACTATAAGTTGTGTTATTGTGCCGTGTGATGATAAAACAACGGGTATTCTGTCGCTTTGTCAACGTCACCACTTGCTCTACCCACAAGACACAATGGACCGTCTATTAATGCTGATCGCAACCCAGACAGACGGCTTACACGTTTGTCAATGGGGTTAGCCTCGAGATGTTTCATATCATTTGAAAACATTTTTCTGAACAGGCATGATCAACTAACTGGTTGCTCGTCCCATTTCGGCCTTGACCTCACCAGATCTCTTTTGACTTTAGTAAGCAAACGAACTCAACCGAACGAGAGAGCCATGACACTGCCTTCACTAGTTTTAACCAAGTTGAATATCGTGGTACCAGACATTCCAAAATGGGGTTTATGACATGTGCAGTCCCAACACTCAAACATGCCTAACTTCGCAATTCTTATCTGTCATTGTCGTGAAAAATGACAACTCCGGTCAGCTGCTCTCTGAAAGCGCTTGGAATTCCGGTACCCGAAGCCAATGGTTCATCTTATGTGAAGATGAATACGAAGCCCCTCTCGATGCTACACCGGCCGGGTTCAACTCAGATGACACATGTCTCCACAGTGATATGGTTGTATACTCACTCATTTTGCAACGAATATTGCGAAACGCAACGATGTATTGCGAACATATTGCAGTACTATCATTCAGTCCGTCCACAGATGTGCGCGGTTGACACGCATTCTCAGTTCGTCAACAAGGAGCCTCATCAGTGTTGCTGCGAGGACGGCCGACGTGAGTTCAAGCCTTGTGATGGTAACTATTTTACATATGGCCACCTTAGATTTGACCAGAACGAAACAACACTTAACCAAACCGTTCGACGCTGTCAGCCTAATATAACCAACTGCACTGTATCCTACCTCAGATGCATCATATAACAAGTGAAATTCTATTCCTGTGGTAGTAGATCTGTTGGGAAAAACACAACGAGGCACCTTGATTGATTTAACAGATCGGATATTTGTCATCCTATTCTCCCAGGTTAGACGATCGGTCTCGTCTATTAAATTATCCAAACCAAGACCTCGACTACAAGGGTCCTGAAGCAGCTTACGTGCTGGAAGTAACGTTGGAGCAACTACTCTCAAAGGGTCATATAAGGATGCAACGCATTTCAATATACCCCCTAGAAGAAGACGCATCTGTAAGGTGCACCTAGAACTGGAAGCAATAATTTATCACTCCCCACCTCACACCCCAAGGCTCTTTGATAATCAAAACCCTCTGGGTTTAAGTTAACCATTTTGTACAGTCTATCCCCCAAGGATGTATGTTTGGCGCTGTTAGATGTCCACTTTGTAGGACGAAACCCACCCCTGTGTAGCATGGCGCGAAGTTCGTCTACAACAGATACAGCTTCTTCGTTTCGACCGAAAACAAACAGTCATCCACATAGAAGTTCTCCTTCGTAGCTAATACTATTGAGGTCATAAAATCCTGTCCATGGTCAGCAGCCACCTGTTGAAGCGCAAATTTTGCACAGAACGATGAAGCAGTAGCACCAGAAAGGTAAATATTCAACTCATATACTTCAGGTGACTCATCCAAAGAACGTGAGCTCTATCGCAGGAAGCTTAAAGCCCATCTGTCACTTCCAGGAATCCGAACTTTCAAAGGCATTTCTTCAATATCTGCCGTGATGGCTTTCACATGCTTACGAAGACGGAGCAGCACTTCAACAAGGTTATTGGTTAAATCAGGCCCTTGCAATAGAACATTGTTAAGAGACACTCCTTGATACGCGGCAGCGCAACCAAACACTGTTCGCACCTAATACGGCACATTCGGGTTAAGTATAGGAGGATGTGTTAGATACCACCGTCTGGCATAAGTAACGTTTCAAAGAGAAACGTTCCTTATATAGCTCTTTGTGATGTGGCTGGGTATAACGGCTGCACACTTACAGTTTATTGTGGTATCCTTAAGTAGCCTTCGCTTAAGTGAGCACAGACGTTGCTCACAAATCGCACGATTGTCAGGTAGTTGGCTCAATTCTGTCCGCAATGGAAAACCTGTATCTTATTGACTATCCAAAAAGGATAAAGAAGCTTGTGTCTTGATTTGGACTTCGTTATACTCGATTGTCAGGGCATTGTTTTCCGAGATTCCCTGCTAACCGAATTCCACTTCAAACTGCTTTTGAACTCTATCTTCCAAATACGCCAACCGAGCACCCACGTGGTTTACACATTTGGGCATTCCAAGTGTAGTACGAATTGCGCCTCTGAAGATCCACCCAAGCACTGTTCTAACAGTGTACGGTTCTATTTTAGTTGCTATTCATTGTTCCGATACCCAGTGAGCCTCGAGTACACTACATCCAATAAGAACCCTTACACTTTTGTTTAAGATACCAGTGAAGTCAATTCCTCCTAGATGAGCCCAGCGTTGTGGCCCCTTCGGAGATGGCCTGTCGATCTGCTTAACCAGTAATTTATCGGCGGTATAAGCTGATTCTAAAGAAATGGCGTTGGTCTTGTCCAGAAACTGAATTTTAAACGTTACTCGATGAAATGGCACCATACAAAATTACCATGCAGAGTGCGAATCGAAATTTGACAGGGCAAATCGAGTTCGCGAGCCACCTACTTAGGTGGTATCCCAGCCATTGTCTACGAATATATATGTTTCAATGGAGCACTTTTGGTCCACTGACCGAACAGGTAAAAAACTCAAAAGAATCCTTTCGGACATTGTATAGCATCTTCATTTGTACTGGGCACACATGTTGACACGTCATCATGCATCAGAGTATGGTGACACCCATCACAATCAGACCTCAGACTCCACATGACTTGGCCATGTGATTGGCCTTCAAATAAAGAAAAAATCGTCCGTTGAGTCTGACTGTATTCCGACGTTGTCCTAACGTTACAGCAACGAAGTGCGTACGTTCCGTAAGGTCGTGGTCACCTCTGCACATGGAACAACAGGCAGACTGGTTATTCAAGCTGGTGGCCGTCACGTTAGCATGACACCCGGACCCCTTGAGGTCAGTCACATCCAAAGTGCTAGGAGTTGCGGATTTCGGATAAGCAAACTTGACTAATTGGCTATATTCACTACTGATTACAGATATTCTTTCCTCAATGAAGGTTAATAAGTCGTTGAAGGTGGGATCCTTTTTAGAAGTCACTATGTTGTCAGCTGTATCAGTCCATCTTTAATGTAGGCCTCTGGGCAATTGTTTAATCAGCCGAATCAAATTGGTATATCCATTTAACTCTCCCCCCCACCTGCTTAATTGGAACAATGTGATACTGCACTGCGCCTGCGGCCATCCAAGTCAGATATACCTAACTCAGGACCACCAAACAATTCATACGTTACAGATTGAACGATCTGATGTGGGCGACCAAAGTGATTTGTGAATATGTCCATAGCCTCTTGATACCCTATCGACCCAGGTGAGAGCACACAATGCTGTATGGATTCCTTTGATTTAAAGCGGCAATAATAAATCAAATAAGAAAACGTCTGGTTGTCATCATTCAAACTACTTGCTACATTGTTTACGAGACTTTTGAGAAATCCATGAAAGCGTCGTGACGATCCATCAAATGGTTCGACTTCGAACTTCGGCAAAACTGCACTCAGAATTATTGACTTTAGTTACTCTTCGAGCGTCCTGGCAACGTTACATACTTGAGCGGACTGGACTGGTGATTGGAACGTTCCTATCTCGCCGCGGTCCTTTGGTTTTATTAAAACAACTTCTCTTTGGGGTGTATACGGGCATCAAGCAACCTTAGATTTGACTCAGGCCTTCTTCTACGTAGTTTATTCTCCTCTTCGGCAAGTAACAATTCTTTTTGCTCCAGTTGTGCCTCGAGTATCGACAAAGTGGAAAATCTTAGTGAGACACAATTTTTATGAACCTCTTCTACTTTTTCTAGTAGCTCTTCTCTTGAGGCAGACTCCTTCGTAACATACGGAGACACAAACAGGCCGTGAGTATATGAGGCACTACAAATATCATCAATCCTAGCCTGATCCTTAGAAGCATAAGAATGAGAAGGTAAATTGTCAGAACTAAAAATGACATGAGCATCACCAGGTGGCTGACCGTTTACTGGTCCAGATGTTGGGTTTGGGGATTAACATAGAGGAGCAGTAAAAGTTCCATCAGCAACCACATCCTCAACAGATGAGGATTCATTTGAAGAGCTTCGAAACGTCGAGGACTTTCCGAAACTACGGCGCGGGGGGCCGGACGTGTTAGCATTCGTAACAACATCAGATACAGTAGGTTCTCACGTCTGGATCCTTCTGGATTTTCGTCAGCAATGTCTTGAACTCTGGTTATTGAAGTACTGTTAAGTCGCTCCTGACGATTTAGGGTAATTCACTCAGTAACGCGTATTCGGCAATCCCAATAACTACAGGTTTGCTTTCATTAGACCAGCTCCTTAATAGTGCATATCCTTGCCGCTGCCGGGACTAAAACTACGACCATGCTTTCATGAGGCAACCATGTTGACCACTGCATCGCTGACCTCACATTAGGCACGACCAAATTATCACATTTGAACGCTCAACCACTTTCGCTCGTGATTTTGACGTCATTCAGGATTATAATGCGTCACGTTTATCCGCGCTTCCTGTGGATCGTTAAGACGGTCACAATTAGCCCTCCCAAGTCAGCATTGTATGCACAAAAGCAATTGTATATAGGTCATAGACCTTCAGGGACCCACTATTTCAGCACTGTATCCTAATCAAGTAACCGTTTCATGTATTCACCCCACTCTACCGGTATTGTGTATCATATTGGTTAATGTTTTGGATACTGTTCTATTCCTATTCGGTGCAATCAATGCTGAGCTTTACAGGCTATAACGGTAAAGAGAGCTCGTGTCGCAATTACAAACGGTACCGTCATTCTTATGTGCGTGGACAAATGGGTTGTTGGTCGTTAAAGGCGCAACCAATCAGAATACAGCTTGAGTCTCGGCACGAATGTGGGCGGTCTTGTCACATATACCACACCGACTCCGTCTTATCTCAAAAGTCGGTGAAAAAAAGCTCGTGGTCTATGTCCTGTGACAAGCTGATCGACGTTGTTGTGTTGGTGTGTCAGGGATTAT
Source organism: Paragonimus skrjabini miyazakii (assembly GCA_014338405.1). Lineage (NCBI taxonomy): Eukaryota > Metazoa > Platyhelminthes > Trematoda > Plagiorchiida > Troglotrematidae > Paragonimus > Paragonimus skrjabini miyazakii. The sequence goes on from JTDE01000384.1 coordinate 199,966, forward strand.
ACAGCGTGGTCGTGAAAGTTTACGTGCGTCTTTTCACACCAGGTTTGTATACAGCTATCTGGCACTGAACTTGTGGCCGACTGTAATCTCGTACGTTCCCAGTCCACAGGTTCCAGCTATTTCAGTCAGTCTTGACAGTACCGGCTGACCTTTGCCCGCTTGCCGCTCTTTTCAGCGGACAAATGTCCCAAGCTGTATTGTTGATGTTAGTGTTCTGTAAGTTGACTGGTAGGCACGACGACGTATCCAATGATGGAAAAGTCCATTGGCTGTAAAGTACTTGGATTTTGGCGTTAACGGCAGGTAGAAAAATACTTTCTTTAAACCCGATTTTGGGAAAAACTAGACGTCAGCCATCTTGACCAGTAGCCATAGGGAGTATGAATTTACCCAAAACAATCTGTCTATTTACCACCTTACAGTCATCGCGTATTCGTAACTTATTACCTTATTTTACCATTGTGTCTATGGGACGAACTCATTTGGAAGTGTCTAGCTGTTCGATCGAGTCGTTCGAAAACACTTCCTCAACGAAAGCAGTCATTGATTCCTGTTTGGCCAGAGGAATCGGGCTCGGTTGTGCTCTCGGAGGAGCGGAATCGAATTCCATCTCAGTAGTTGTCGTAAGCCGGTGTGCACAAATGGCCACAGTTCGAATGTCCGATGAAGGAAGATTGAGCCCTGCAAACCTGTGCAGTTGCTTCCCAGTGAAAATAGAATTAGGTACCGAGTAGGTGTGTTCTTTCAGTAACGATGATGAGTCGTCACCAGGAGAGTCTTGTCTCACTTGCGTCACTTAACGGGATCTGCAGCCCCGAGCAAAATGTCCTTGTTAACCGCAGCACTTACAGTCGAGTTTACGAGCCGGATATGTCTGACAATCGGTTTTATGCCGGCTACTGCTACCAAAATAACACATTAGGGAAGTCGTCGACGGTGTCGGAAAGGAACGCTGTATCTTGCTGATGTCAAGACTACCAGTTTATCCACTGAACACTTTAGATTGTTCAACTGCTGAAGATCCAATCTTGGCAAGGCTAACAGCCTGATCCCTGGGCAAGTTCGCTGTATACTCAGTAAGTAGTGTTTCACGGACGCGATTATCTTTTGTTCCAGTAATGAGGCGTTGGGTTGGCATAACCTTTTCGATATTATTCTTTGGGACCTACGAATGCTCACAAGAACGGACTGCTCGGAGTAAACGGGACGTAAACTGCTCCAGCGGTTCCAGCGCGTCATGATTGAACTAGCAAATTTCAACTTCAAGTTCAATTTGCATCGGACAAAGTGGCTGTTGCCAGTCGAGCGTCCAGAATGTTTCCACCGGAAGGTCAGAGAAAAGCACCCAGAGCTGCGACTGCCCCATTCGAACAGAGATTTATGGATTTTGTACGATTGAATTCAAACAGTTTTGGCGTCGTGTTTAACATGTTACTGATAAATTTACTGTAACCAACACAATGTTATAAGCGAGTTGTAATGCTTTACTTTTCAGTCACCTAGAGTGGCTTTCCTCAGAAGTGTTGCAATCGAAATCACACTAACATGTCAGTGTGATTTCGATTTCAACACTCCTGAGGAAGGCCACTCGTGATGGTTGAAACACAAAGATTTACGGAGCTTTCGAGTTTCGCTTTTCGACTTTAAAGTCCGCCTTGATTATCGAGTAATCTATGTGGGCAAGAGAATCCGAATCTTTCTGTGAATATGTTTGTTCTGCATCCCAATTTCCGGTCAAGTATAACGAGAGCATCGCTTAGCGAATTTTCTGACTGCAAGTGAAGTGCGTCGAAGTAACGTTGTCCTTCATCACCCAGCAAATGACGAAGCAGTTTTAACTTCAGGCTTTTATTGTATGTAGTATCAATCAGTAGCAAATCCAAGCACTTTGTAACTGTAGTTTGCCCTTGTATCCAATCATTTTTAGTCGACTGTATGGCAGCATCACGCCAATAGGATTCCGTAGGTTGCAGATTAGAATTCATCGGACAGATCCGTTTAACTCGACACCAGTGTTGTATTCCTATTCGGGTTTAATCATCATTAAGCTTCACAGGCTATAACAACGGTACAGAGGACTCGTGACTCAGTAGAGGTACATTCCATACTGTCCCATTTACCGGCGGTGGCGTCATTCGTATGTGCGTGGACGAATGAGCCGCTGGTCACCGTGGGCGTGATCAATCAAAACGCAGCTTGGGTCTCGGCACGAACGTGGGGCAGACAGCTGGCTTTGACGCGAACACATCATGAACTGCAGAGGATACATGAAACGTCATCATCTGTCCGTGTTCATCACATTTTGATAAGTGATTTCTGTCTAAGAAGACTGGTTTTTGAAAGTGAAAATCTTAATTTCCTATACAGATTTGTTAAGTATGATGTGGTTCAATTAAAATGTTACAAATGTTTGCAGATAGGTACACATTAGGTTCACATCAGAAAATGGAACAAGAATGGCTCAGAGTCATAGTACTGCAGCTCGTGGGAGATTAGTACGTAATGCTGAATCGGTATGAATCTGTGACAACTATTACGGAAGTACTGTCCATCGTAGGTTATTTAAAATTTGTCAGATTTGGACGATTAGTCGGGGATTTAGGTAGTTTCAAGTTGAACATCATCAACAATTGATCGCAGCTGTCACACTCTCAGTGACTTTCCAGTAGGCCAGATTTTTCTCATCTGTTGTTCAATAGATGAATACTAATTTCAAAAATATGGAATGATCAATTGTTGAATCACAATGTGAGACCGAATATCCGGCTGACCCAGACAGATATGTGCTAAATCTCTCCCACTTCATTCTAACTGAAAACTTGGTTCAATGAGATTCATGATCCCAAGTACTAAAAAAGTTTCAGTGAATTCGGACTATCAAAGTTTGTATGATCAGCAACATCGGTCTTTGCTGACCAAACAGCACATTCAGTCCATGAAGAAGTTAAAAAGTCAGAATGATCACACCGGATGAAGCCTTCAGGGTGACTGCTATACATAAAAGTAACTCTATCGAGAAAATGAACATTGTGCTTGTAGATGATTCAAAGTCCCAAACAGATCCCAAGGCAGATACCAATAATCTAGTGGAGAAACTCGTTCATCTTGAATGGCAAGCACTTTTGATTTATGGATTTGCTAGTAAGAAACAGTACGAGTATTTGAACCTCGTCGGCTCTAAAACGTCACAGTTATACGGCTTGCCTAAACTTTACAAATCCGTTATTCTAGTGTACCCTATCTTCTCGATGTTCAATTCTCCTCACCACAAACTAGTCAAGTAGATAAATGAACTGGTACAGTCTGTCAAAAAGACACTAGATACAACCAAAGTGAAAGGTACATTCAAACTCAATGACGAACTCGGATATCTCAGACTCAACAATAAATATATATAACCCTGGGATGCCGTCGATTTTTGCAAACTTTCCCCTATAAGAGATGATAAATTTAATCCGTGGTTATGCTTTGTATCAACGTTGTCTTACTCACACCGGTAAATTATTCGGAACATTTAATTTTACTGTGCGCCATAAGGTCCTGTTTTCAGAACAAAGCTTACCTCAAATCCAAAATGTTACCAAAGATTCACCAGTGGAACCAATTCTGGCAGATACCTCTATGACTATTTTGGAGCAAAAGTGTGCAGTTTTCTTTTAAGCATCGCCAAGTTCTATAAGAGGCACGTTGATGATGTTTCACTGATTGTCTCTGAACCTGACACGATCAATTTGGCTAGGAAGATTTTCAACAATTAACACCAAAACATGAGCGTGATCTATTGGATAGAATAGAGCAATTCATTGGCATACTACTCACACGTATCCTGGCTGGCTAAACCGGAAGTTCTGTCAACCGTAATACAACACAAACTGGTTAATACTTGCGTTTTTCAAGCTTTCAGCCGATGTAACATAACAGGCTAGTTGTTAAAACTGTTTTACCGGGCTAGCAACATTTGCCCACTCCAAGATCTGCGGGAGGAGCATGAACATCTTATAAAAACACTATGAGAGAATGGCTACTCCGTGGATTCCGTCGTGTACCATGATAAAGGACCTTTCCCTTACTTTAAACACAAGCTACATCAAAAGGTTCGTATTTAATAAATTGCCTTACAGAGGTGCAGCACTATTAGAACAGCCCTACCAGTGTAGGATCGAGCGAACCGAAGAAAACCAGTTGAGAATAATACAGCGAGTAGACAAACAGTATGTTGTTGACTTGCGAGATCAACACGAGAATAAACGGATACAAATACGAAGCGATAACGGAGCGGAGCGACAAGCGTGCAGGCAGCGGGTTCGTACGTTCGAGTGCGCGGGGACTTGTCGGTCTCTCTACTCGTTCGAACAAATGTCCAAGTACATACAAAAGTAGGAAACAAAAAGAGTGCAAACGGCACTTGTACTTCGAACCTAATTGACAATAATGGATGGGGCCGGTACAGAGCTCCCCCAAAAAGGCAACCAGTGTTGACTTTGACAATGTTTCAGTGTTTCAGCTAGCCGGAACCGTTGACATGAGCATGAATGGTCCAATTTACTCCTACCACACAGCTCGCGTCTACGACCGGTGAAAAAATGAGGGAGGACAATTGAAAGTGGTTCGAGGAAGCACGGTTTGGAAGGTTAATAATCATAGGCGAGCGGGGGAATTGGGGACAGGCCAGTTGCAATCGACCTCGTAGGATCGTTGCTTTGTTCGCGTCCATCGTAGACGGACCTTGAAGAATTTCGAGTTTTCCCGCGTCTTCGGCATATCGGTTTACTGTCAGTATCTGGAATATACAGTATTTATAAATGGAAAACGGCAACTTCCCCGGGTTTCCGCGTCCACTGTGTCCAAAAGAACGAAGCGTTTCCTTTTTAAATTCTTTTTTTTAATTAAATAATCTTGCTGACAGCGTTCTTTGTAGGTTAAACAATCTAAAAGCAACTCGGTAAGGACATGCAACAACAACTGGATACGACGGACGTCTACATAATCCGCAAATCGCACCGGCCTTCGCAACTCTCGACCACGTCTGTTCTGTAGACTTGGCTTCGTCGAGGCCGGCGGAGTCGTAACCGAAACTGGATCTGTGCTAACGTTAGGCAATGCACTGGTTGTTGAGGATGTCGTTGGCCGCAAAAAAGGCCTTCGTTAATCTAAAAACAGCTATCGTCAATATAGCG